>OW121742.1:36712754-37255254 GCA_933228675.1 Stomorhina lunata | reverse complement strand
TAGACTAAGACATAGACTAAGACATAGACTAACACATAGACTAAGATATAGACTAAGACATAGACTAAGACATAGACTAAGACATAGACTAAGACATAGACTAAGACATAGACTAAGACATAGACTAAGACATAGACTAAGACATAGACTAAGACATAGACTAAGACATAGACTAAGACATAGACTAAGACATAGACTAAGACATAGACTAAGACATAGACTAAGACATAGACTAAGACATAGACTATGACATAGACTAAGACATAGACGAAGACATAGACTAAGACATAGACTAAGACATAGACTAAGACATAGACTAAGACATAGACTAAGACATAGACTAAGACATAGACTAAGACATAGACTAAGACATAGACTAAGACATAGACTAAGACATAGACTAAGACATAGACTAAGACATAGACTAAGACATAGACTAAGACATAGACTAAGACATAGACTAAGACATAGACTAAGACATAGACTAAGACATAGACTAAGACATAGACTAAGACATAGACTAAGACATAGACTAAGACATAGACTAAGACATAGACTAAGACATAGACTAAGACATAGACTAAGACATAGACTAAGACATAGACTAAGACATAGACTAAGATATAGACATAGACTAAGACATAGACATAGACTAAGATATAAGATATACGTAAAGTTTTGTGTAGGGTTTAAAAAAAAAAGAAATACTTAAAAATGGTTTTATATCCGTTTCCGTTATACCCATATAAATGGACCTCAATTAAATAGACAAATCTTTGTGTATGTGTGAATCTGTATAAATGCATTCAATTTATTTTAAACGATTTTTAGTGATAAATGTTTATATATGTGTGTGTTAAAAAGGCTATATTTATATCAGTGTATGTGAGTTTGTGTAAAATGTGTGGTGTTGACAACTGCATAATTGTGACATTACACTTGATTCAAATGCATCTACATATCTCTTTATTTAACGAGTGTAGAAGTGCGTATATTTTGTTATATTATGGGTATGTACTCTCTTTTATGCGTGTGTAGAACTCTCTTTCTCTCTTAGCAGTTGGAATTTACACTTGCTTTTCATTCCTCTTTAATGTGGTGTTTTACTAGAATTCCCTTTAATTTCTTTATCTAACTAATCCGGCATTTTAAGCGCATATTCAACACCTGATTTTTGGTGGTTTTACTTTTCACTCTATTTGTTTTATTTTTGCGTGTTTTCCTCTCTTCGTATATTTATATTTTTTCTTTCGTTTTGTGTATTTTAAATATTATTTGTATACCTTTCTCAAGATACTAAAACCGCGCCAATATGGGTGTCATGTCATGTTTTCTTTTTCCATTTTAGTTTTTCTTTTCCTTTTATATTTTAGAGTATTTTTAACCTACCCAAATATTTTCCTTCATATATTTTGTTTTCTTTCTATTATTTTTGATGCTGAAATGTTTATTTTAAATACAAAGTAGACTTGTATAAACTTTGGCATACAAGCAGACACTTATACAAACAGAGAAAAAATCAAATTGAGAAATTTTGTTGATTCAATATGTGTAAGTGTGTTTGATGCTGTTTCCTGTGCACTTTGGTTTAAGTGTGTGTGTGTGCACACACTACAAAAAGAAAACATTATTAAATATTTCAATTATGTTTTTGGGAGGCGTTGTGGGTGTTGAATTGTTTAGCACTTATCATAGATATCATTTGTGTACGAGAATAAACACTCGAATAGTAGTATCATAATAAATATATCTTGTAAGTTTGTTTGTCCAATATCATCGATTACAAAACTAATAATTTTCGCAGAATATTGACTAAGAGGAAGTGGCATGGTTTTCGCATATTTTGCAGAAATAAACTATAAATAAAAAAAATGATAAATATAAATATACTTTTCTACAAAAAAAATTAAAAGGAAATTTTTTCTATAGAAAAAATTAAATAATGAAATTTTTTTTATAGAAAAAATGTATAATGAAATTTTTTCTATAGAAAAAATTTTATAATGAAATTTCTTCTATAGAAACATTTTTATAATGAAATTTTTTCATAGAAAAAATTTATAATGAAATTTTTTCTATAGAAAAAAATTTATAATAAATTTTTTTATAGAAAAAATTTTATAAATATATAATTTTATATATAAATATAAATTTCTTTTCTAAAGAAAAAATTTTATAAAGAATTTTTTTCTAAAGAAAAAATTCTACATTGAAATTTTTTTTATAGAAGAAATTTTATAATGAAATTTTTCCTATAGAAAAAATTTTATAATGAAATTTTTCCCATAGAAAAAATTTTCTTATGAAATTTTTTCTATAGAAAAAATTTTGTAATGAAATTTTTTGTATAGAATATATTTTATAATGAAATTGTTTCTATAGAAAAAATTTTGTAATGACATTTTTTGTATAGAAAATATTTTATAATGAAATTTTTTCTATAAAAACAATTTTGTAAAGAAATTTTTCTATAGAAAAAATTTCACAATGAAAATTTTTCTTTATAAAAAATTTCATAATGAAAATTTTTTTAAAGAAAAAATTTCATAATGAAATTTTTAATTTTTCTGTAGAAAAAATTTCATAATGCAAATTTTCAAATTTCATTGTAAAATTTTTTCTATAGAAAAAATTTTATAATGAAATTTTTTCTACAGAAAAAATTTTGCAATGAAATTTTTTCTATAGAAAAAATTTTATTATGAAATTTTTTCTACAGAAAAAATTTTATAATGAAATTTTTTCTACAGAAAAAATTTTATAATGAAATTGTTTCTATAGAAAAAATTTTATAATGAAATTTTTTCTATAGAAAAAATTTTATAAAGAAACTTTTTCTAAAGAAAAAAATTTATAAAGAAAATTTTTCTAAAGAAAAAAATTAATAAAGAATTTGTTTCCAAAGAAAAAAATTTATAAAGAAACTTTTTCTAAAGAAAAAAATTTATAAAGAATTTGTTTCTAAAGAAAAAATTTTATATTGAAATTTTTCCTATAGAAAAAATTTTATAATGACATTTTTTGTATAGAAAAAATTTTATAACGAAATTTTTTCTATAGAAAAAATTTTATATTGAAATTTTTTCTATAGAAAAAATTTTATAATGAAATTTTTTCTATAGAAAAAATTTTATAATGAAATTTTTCTGTAGAAGAATTTTTATAATGAAATTTTTCTATAGAAAAAAATTTATAATGAAATTTTTTCTATAGAAAAAATTTTATAATGAATTTTTTTCTATAGAAAAAATTTTATAATGGATTTTTTTCTATAGAAAAAATTTTATAATAAATATTTTCCTATAGAAAAAATTTTAAAATGAAATTTTTTCTATAAAAAAATTTTATAGAAAAAATTTTGCAATAAAAATTTTTTATAGAAAATTTTTGTTATAAAAATCTTTTATAGAAATATTTGTATTTTTCTGAAGAAACTGAAGAGTTTCTTAAACAACTTTGGATACCATCAATTCTTTAAACAAGCTTAACTTCCTAAACAAATCACTTCAAACAAAAATGTTTCTTCCACTTAAAAATGTTTCCCCATTGGTCATGTCAACAAAATCCCCAGTATTTCATCCAAAAAAGAAATCCTCTTACATACAAAACAAATGTAAATAACTAAGAATGTTGTACATAAACTGTATATAAGCATAACATAAGTATATTATAATATAAATACAAACATAAAGAATATTTTGCGAGTTCTTGTTTCTTGTTGTATTTTATTAAACTTAAGGGAATAACTGATAACAAAGTGTTATTTGGTAAAATCATAAAAAAAAGAAAAAATTCCGTTATTACTCGTTGTAATACTGGAGCGAAAATAGATTTCATCGCATAAAAGCTTCATCTTGTATTCCGGCAAAAGGAACTTAAGACAGCAAAAAAAGAACATAATTTTCTTAGAAGAGTGTGTATTTTATTATAGTTTGTCTGGAAGCCAGCAACAAACTCTTTGTCAACATTTCCTGCATAATTTTGTAAGACGAAAGTTTTGCCTTTTTAAGGAGATAAGAAAAATAATAACAAGAAAATTATTAAATGAAATAGTAGATCTTTATGGAGGTATGAAGGAGTACTACAATACTTGAACAATATCCTGAACATACCACGTTGTTCGCTAGAGCGTATGATTATTTTTTAGTTTTGCATAATTTTTGTAACAATCATACGCCCAGATGGACCGTAGTAAGAGGTGGTAGGAGTTGATGGTTATTTGAAATGTATAATAAGGAATTTGAAAATAAATTACTTTTAAATTTATTTTGTAAATTGTACACATTTTTAGGAATATTAAAATGTGTTAATGCAGGATAACGTTGATTACTATAGAAAATTTTTTTGTATAGAAAAAATTCGATAGAATATAGAAAAATTTCCGTTAAAAATTTTTTCTATAGAAAAATTTGCGTTAAAAAATTTTTTCTATAGAAAAATTTTCGTTAAAAAATTTTTTCTATAAAAAATTTTCTTTAAAAACTTTTTTCCATAGAAAAATTTTCGTTAAAAAATTTTTCCTATAGAAAAATTTTCGTTAAAAAATTTTTATTAAAAAATTTTTTCTATAGAAAAATTTTCATTAAAAAAATTTTTTCTATAGAAAAATATTCGTTAAAAAATTTTTTCCATAGAAAAATTTTCGTTAAAAAATTTTCCCTATAGAAAAATTTTCGTAAAAAAATTTTTTCTATAGAAAGATTTTCATTAAAAAATGTTTTCTCTGCAAAATTTTTGTTAAAAAATTTTTTCTATAGAAAAATTTTCGTTAAAAAATTTTTCCTATAGAAAAATTTTCGTTAAAAAATTTTTTCTATAAAAAAATTTTCGTTAAAAAATTTTTTCTATAGAAAAATTTTCGTTAAAAAATTGTTTCTATAGAAAAATTTTCGTTAAAAAATTTTTTCTATAGAAAAATTTTCGTTAAAAAAATGTTTCTATAGAAAAATGTTCATTAAAAAATTTTTTCAATAGAGAAATTTTCGTTAAAAAATTGTTTCTATAGAAAAATTTTCGTTAAAAATTTTTTTCAATAGAAAAATTTTTGTTAAAAATTTTTTTCAATAGAAAAATTTTCGTTAAAAAATTTTTTCTATAGAAAAATTTTCGTTAAAAAAATTTTTGTACAGAAAAAGTTCGTTAAAAAATTGTTTCTATAGAAAAAATTTAAATTTATAGAAAAAATTTAAAAAATTTTTAACGAAAATTTTTCTATAGAAAAAATTTTTGTACCCAAAAATTTTCGTTAAAAGTTTTTTAAATTTTTTCTATAAATTTAAATTTTTTCTATAGAAAAATTTTCGTTAAAAAATTTTTAGGTACAAAAATTTTTTCTATAGAAAAATTTTCGTTAAAAATTTTTTTCCAATTTTCGTTAAAAAATTTTTTCTATAGAAAAATTTTCGTTAAAAAATTTTTTCTATAGAAAAATTTTCGTTAAAAATTTTTTCTATAGAAAAATTTTCGTTAAAAATTTTTATTATAAAAAGTTTTCGTCAAAAATTTTTTCTATAGAAAAATTTTCGTTAAAAATTTTTATTATAAAAAGTTTTCGTCAAAAATTTTTTCTATATAAAAATTTTCGTTAAAAATTTTTTCCTGTACAGAAATTTATTTGTATTGGAAATTTGTTTCTGTAGAAAAATTTGTGTTAAAATATTTCCTCTATACAAAAGTTTTTATAACCAAATTGGTAAGGTATGAAAACCTTTAAAATATCTCTTTAATGCACTTTTAGACCTCCCCTTGGTAATATTGTATTATAATTCTTAACTTACATTCCAATAAACTGCACACAAAAGCTATGGGTGAAATCATGCCAAGCGATGCCATAGACCAGAGTGACTATAACAAAATTTCTCATTCGATTAATTCATTAATTAGATTTTCGATTATTTACAAAGTTGGCATTAATCTCTGCGGTTGGCTATACACAGAAAATATGTCCTCCCATAAATATGAACATGTGTTCGTTTGAACTTTCCATAAAACTAGGACAAAATGTGTACAATATCCTTTTTTGTTGTTTTTCGGTGTTTGGCTCTCACATTTGGCAAATTTATCTAATAGGATGTGCGTGCGTAAGGACGTACGTAAATGTCTATGAAGCTAAATAGCAACAGCAACAACTTTACCAAGGTAAATGGATACTGTCAATGTACATGAACATGAACAGTGGTTAAAATAAATACAATAATGTTAAATAGTCCATACATACCGCATGACATGTTCAAACCTATGAATGTGTGTGTGTAGGTAGACAGAGAGACATAACGAAAACCGCATACTTTATATGTTTAAACACACATACTTACATAAGTATGATAAAATACATATCTACCAACATTTCACTACCAAAATACGACGGACAATGTTGAATATATTTCATTGTGTGTTTTATTTCTGTTTCTGTTGTAGTATGTGTTAAGGTTGTATTTGAACCGTGTTGCTGCAAATTCACTCTAAGTATATAAATTGTTACAACATCTACGTATTTTTTGTATTGTAGTTACAGAAACATACGCATTTATTCATACACATAAGTAGTCTTAGTAACTACCAAAGATATATCGTTATATAACTTGTTATGTATGAATGTACTCGCATGTGTTTGTCATGCATCCGTTTATGTTTATTTATATATCTGTCTAAATGTATGTGTTGGCAATAACAACACCAAAAAGTCATTGCCTTGTTGTGATGTGTTTATCCCTGAATTTTTACCTCTGAACATACCAACACTCTTACGAGGGTTGTTTAAATGGGTTGATTAGATTTTATGTCGTATAATCGTGCTAATTATATCTTGCTGATGTTACACAGCGTTACTAAGACCAACAGTTCTAAATGTTGTTATAATCTAGTGCAGCGCCCCCAAGATATATGAGGACTCTGGTTATGTTAATGACACGCCTATCTTCACTGATACCTATCCCTCATCTTATGCGTTTATGGCACTAAGACTAGTGGTTGACTTCCACTCTAACGTCTTTCGGAGTCTTGTAGTTTTCTCAACAAAATTTATAGTTCAACATTTAAAAATATCTTAGTGGTTTCCCCAGTATTTGCTTTGATCAAAATTCGGTCTCATAACCGGGTATAGTTTAACATTAATAAGTTTTTAAATACTTTTCTTCATCTATCATAGTTTCTAATTTAATCGCTTTTAACCGGCCTTTGCTAAAATTTTTGGTTTCCGTGAGTGCTTTTTATATGAAAGCTAAAGTCAAATGTGGACTGATTCCTATAAAATTTAATAAACTGATAAAAAGTTGCATAAAACATCCCTATTTTAAATTTAGTCGTCATAGCTATTACAATTGTATTCAATTTATCAGCATTCATGTGTTTCCCGGGGCGGGTTTATATGGGAGCTATAACTAAATGTAAGCCGATTGTATCCATTTTCAATACACAACTTTTTCAAGATATCCAAAATACTTTTGTAAAATTTTGTCCTTCTAGCTCTTTTCGTTAAGGGGCTATAGTGCTTTTATCTGACGGAAAGACGGACATAAACAATCTTTTCTTTATATATTTTTTTGTTTCCATAAGTTTTGTATATGGGAGCTATGGTCAAATGGTGACCGATTGTAACAAAATTTTTCACATTGACTGGCAATGATATAAGACTACCTTGTGCTTTATTTAGAGTAACTAGCTCATGCAGTTAAGCAGCTATCACGCTTTTTTCTGACGGACGGACGGACGGACATAAACCACATTTTTATTTTGAATTTTAGTGTTTCAGTTAGTTTTTTATATGGGAGCTATGGTCAAATGGTGACCGATTGCAACAAAATTTTGCACACTGGCTGTCATTGACATACGACTTTCTTGTGCCAAATGTAGTGGTTACATCTGATATACTTTTAGATTTGTTGGCATTTAAGTGTATTTAAGGTGAAATTTAGGCTGTTTTCGTAAGTTTTTGTATGAGAGCTATAGCTAAATGTGAACCGATTTTAATGAAATTTTATTTGCTGCCGAGGGTTTATGTAAAACTTTTATATGTAAAATTTTATCATCATAGCTGTTATAATTTATTAACAAATAAGCGATTAGCCTAGACGAGGTTATAGGGAAGCTATGGTCAAATTTGAACCGATTTTGCCCAATTTTCTTTTTTTCGGACAGACGGACAGACAGACAGACAGATAGATAGACAGACAGACAGACAGACAGACAGACAGACAGACAGACAGACAGACAGATAGATAGATAGACAGACAGACAGACAGACAGACAGACAGACAGACAGACAGACAGACAGACAGACAGACAGACAGACAGACAGACAGACAGACAGACAGACAAACAGACAAACAGACAGACAGGCATACAGATAGACAGACAGACAGACAGACAGACAGACAGACAGACAGACAGACAGACAGACAGACAGACAGACAGACAGATAGACAGACAGACAGACAGACAGAAAGACAAACAGACAGAAAGACAGAAAGACAGAAAGACAGAAAGACAGACAGACAGACAGACAGACAAACAGACAAACAGACAAACAGACAAACAGACAAACAGACAAACAGACAAACAGACAGACAGACATACAGATAGACAGACAGACAGACAGACAGACAGACAGACAGACAGACAGACAGACAGATAGACAGACAGACAGACAGACAGACAGACAGACAGACAGACAGACAGACAGACAGACAGACAGACAGACAGACAGAAAGACAGACAGACAGACAGAAAGACAGAAAGACAGACAGACAGACAGACAGACAGATAGACAGATAGACAGATAGACAGACAGACAGACAGACAGACAGACAGACAGACAGACAGATAGACAGACATCGCTCAATCGTCTTAGAATTTCATAAGGATTCAGAATATATATCGTTTTTGATTTTTGAGCCAATATTAAGCAAATTACAAACGGAATGACAATATATCCCCCATTCTTTTTGATGGTTGGTATAAAAAGCATATTTTCGATTTTTTTGTCAGTTACAGCATTCTTTAATTCTTGCGTCGATATGTTTGTATGTATGTATCCACATCTCATACATATTCACATGGAAGTATATCTATTAGGGTAATAATACAATTTTTGGCATAGCACCACGGGGTGGTCAAGAATGTCATTTTGCAAAAAAAGCTTAACCTCACGCAAAACAGCTAATTTCTAAAATCTTCCATATTTAGATTTTGTTTATATTTAAACGACTTTTCTTGAAAGATATATTTTATTATTCATACAAACAACAAAATTTGCCCTACACGACTATGCTATGACATTTTTGATATTCGCAATAGGGTTAAAAAAGTTATAGCCCTAATGTCTATATGTAGTAGTTGGTGTAATTTACAAGTTAAGCGTTTTGTTGTAGTCAGAATATTCCATTTTCACCTGATAATGATTGCTATATTTATATGAGTATCAGCATACTTATAGATACATGCATATAAGTACAGTAGAATATCAATGTACATCACCACGATTTTCAGGGGCTACGACTTAAGAGTCTCTTCAATATTAGATTCTTATGCATCAATCTTTGTAGGCTTGTCCTTGTATATACATATCAGACTAAACATTGTTCCACAAAATAGTGTTATGGCAATATATTGTGCAATTTAGGCAGCCAAGTGACCGGTTCCAAATGTGAAAAAAAACCGTGCCCCACTTAAGTCTTCTTTAGCCATTATTTCGCTTGATGTGTGGAATGTGGCACCGTCTTGCTGAACCATAAATATCAGCCAACTCCAGCTCATTTTGTAACAAAAAATTGTAATACAAAATGTTCGAATGAAGTTTAATTTTGGTTGTAAAAAGAGTATGTAGAACTCCTGGTATTATCCAAACTATAGCTGCCAGCTCTTATCGATTAAAATCAAATGCAGGGTCCTTGTATTTATAATGTATAACAAACGTTTTAGAACCGCCATGTTCACAATTTGATTTTGCTACTTTAGCTTTAGCTTTTTCACACACTCTTCCCAACAAATTAAAGCCAAAAATTTACGATTTGACACCATGGGACTATTTTCTGTTAGGTGCTTTTAAAGGCAAGTATAAACAAGTAAGAAAGCGCTATAGTCGGTCAAGCCGACCATACGATACCCTTCACCACTAAGGTCAAAGGTGTTATTTTTCCTGTGTAAAGACAAATATTTGCTAAATTTTGCCATCATACAAACATTTTCTCTAAACTTATATATTCAACCTGTTTCCGTCATTTGGACTTATATGAGAGCTAGGGTCAAATGTGGACCGATTATCTCGAAATTTGGCAGATTGATTACAGTTGTTACAAAAATTATGTATGCAAAAAATAGACTCAAAATTTCCATTATCTTGAGATTTACGAGTGTTTTAGTGATTTTTTGTCTCATTTAGTGCGTTTTTAAAGAAGAATTTGTATGGGAGCTATGGTCAAATGTGGACCGATTTCAACGAAATTTGGTACAGTGATTTTAGTTGACATAAGCAATATTTGTTTTTAATTTCATGAAAAAATATTGATATTTGTGGCCAATATAGCAATTCCGGGAAGTGGGACATATGGGAGGTACCATAAATAATGGACCGATTTTGACCAATTTCAATAGCCATGGTCCTACTATCAAAAAAATTATCTGTGCCAAATTTCATCAATTATCTTTAGAATTGCGACCTGTAGTTTGGTTACAAGGTTACATGGGGGTCCAGCCAGACGGACGGACGGACATCGCTAAATCGACTCAGAAAGTGATTCTAAGCCTATTGGTATACTAAAAGGTGGGCCTAAGACTAATATTTCTATGCGTTACAAACATCAGCACAAACTTTAATACCCTTTCCACCTATGGTGGTGAAGGGTATAAAAAACCTAAAACCTAAAAACCAGGGATAATTGAGCATTTAATGTCTAAAATTCGTGATGGTTCGATGATTGCCGAGTTATGAACCCCTACACTTCCACCCTCTACAAGCGGTAATTTGTTAATGTGTTAGTACGAAGACTAATTTGGAGGGCTTTTGATTTCATAAAGTACACATTATTGCTATTCCACTGTATTGTTAAAGCTGTACATTGAAGTCTAGTAGACCGTGTACTAATTTCTAAATGAACAAATGTATTTTCATGTTGTTGTACGAATGTATGAATGAATACCTTCGTATATACATATATATGTATGTATAGGAAAACATTTGTATTTATTTATGCATGTGTAACAACTTAGTACTTTTGGTTTACACTCATTTGTTTCAGGGTAATACGTGGGTCGCCTTTATTTCCGAAAAGTAAAAGTTTCTAATATAAAGTAATTAGTATTGTTAGAAAATACCTGAATTAACAAAAATTTCAGTTAAATACATAAATTAATTAAATCATTTATTACTTGTTCGGGAAATATAGACTTATAAACTTATCGTACTGCCTTCCTTTGTCTTTACAGCTAGAGATTAATGCGGTAACATAGACTTGACATGTATTTTCAACTAACGCTCAATATGTTTATATATGTATATGTAACTATGAATGTGTGTAATTTTAAGAGTACATCATAGTATATGTCTGTATGTTGCTAAGTACTTGCATGCATTTGATTGTAAGTGTGTGAGTAACTGAAAATCATAAGTACTTACTAGAAAACACTACAACTACAAACGACTATAAAGGAATTTTAACAGTGTCTAACACTATGAAACATATGGATATTAGAAGGGCTTAAGCTTTATGTGAAAAAATAAATCTCTGAGAAGATCCTGAAACTAAAGGTTGATCAGACACTAAAACTAAGCCAATGACATTCAAAAATCAAACATATCTTCTGAAAAAATAAAAGAAATCTTAAAAAAAATCTCGAAAATATTTTACTTTCATCTTAAATAGTCACATTAAGGTTCAATTTCGAAAAGTTTTTGTAATAAAACTTAAAATCTATCAATCGTAACAAGAAGGTAACTTCCTCAAGTTCTTCATGAGACCTCCCTAATGATGATATAAGCAGAGGAACCCACCATATGCTAAGGTTGTAGAAACATAACATAATCACTGAATTTAGCTGCTGCAGCTGCATCAGTTGTACTCGTAACTACTGCGTTGTTAAAACTTACTAGTAATTGTGTTGTAAGTAATTTCGTTTTAAGCTCTTAACTGGAATTTTTCTTTCAACTTAGGTTATTTTCCTATTTAACTAACTGCCATTAGTATATGTTTGTTTTCCCAAAGCATTTTAAACATTTAAAATGTACTTTGAACAATAGAATTGCAATGTTTAAGACTTAAGATAATAAATCTATAAAATTTTTAAACCGAAAAATTTTCGAGAAAATTTTTGAACCGAAAAATTTTCTATGAAATTTTTGAACCAAAAAATTTTCTAAAAAATTTTTGAAACAAAAAACTTTCTATAAAATTTTTTAGTACAAAAATTTTATAGAAAATTAAATTTTTTTTTTTAATTTTTTTGTAATATTTTCGAACCTTAAAATTTTCATACGAAAAAACTTTTGAACCCAAAAATTTTCTAAAAAATTTTTGAACCGAAAAATTTTCCTTTCAATGTTTGAACCGAAATTTTTGTTTAAAATTTTTGAAGATATAAAATTTTCTAAAAAATTTTTGAACCGAAAAATTTTTCCATTAAATTTATCAACAGAAAAATTTTCTAATAAATTTTTGAACTGAAAAATTTTTTATAATTTTCTTTCAAATTTTTGAACGGAAAAATTTTCTATAAAAAAAACTCTCTGTAATATTTTATATTCTTAAAATTTTCGCACAGAAAAATTTTCTTTAAAATTTCTGAACCGAAAAATTTTTTATAAAATTTTTGAACCAAAAAATTTCTAATAAAATTTTTAAACTGAAAAATTTTCTGTAAATCTTTTATAAAATTTTTAAACCGACAAATTTTCAATAAAATTTTTGAACCGAACAATTTTCTAAAAAATTTTTGTACGGAAAATTTTTTTACAAAATTTGTGAACCGAAAATTTTGGACAAAATTTTTTAATAAAATTTTTAAACGAAAAATTTTCAAAAAAAATTTGTAAACCTAAAAATTTCCTATAACATTTTTTAACCTAAAAATTTCCTATAAAATTTTTGAACCGAAAATTTTTCGATAAAATTTTTCAACTGAAAAATTTTTGAATTAATTTTTCAACTGAAACATTTTCTATAAAATTTTTGGACCAAAAAATTTTCTACATAAAATTTTTAAACCGAAAAATTTTCCATACATTTTTTAAACCAAAAAATTTTCTTTAAAATTTTTAAAGCGAAAAAAAAATGTAAATTTTCGATAAAATTTTTGAACTGAAAAATCTTCTATAAAATTTTTGAACCGAAAAATTTTCTATAAAATTTTTTAAGTAAAAAATTTTCTATAAAATTTTTTTTAAGAAAGTTTTTCTATAAAATTTTTGAACCGAAAGACTTTCTACAAAATTTTTGAACCGAAAAATTTTTTATAAAATTTTTGAACCGAAAAATTTTCTCAAAATGTTGAATGAAATAATTGTCTCTAAAATTCTTTTAAACTGAAAAATTTTCTGTAAATCTTTTATAAAATTTTTGAACCGACAAATTTTCAATAAAATTTTTGAACAGAAAATTTTTTTACAAAATTTGTGAATCGAAAAATTTTTTATAAAATTTTCAAAAAAAAAATTATAAACCTAAAAATTTCCTGTAAAATTTTTGAACTTAAAAATTCCCTATAAAATTTTTGAACCTAAAAATTTCCTATAAAATTTTTAAACCGAAAAATTTTCGATAAAATTTTTCAACTGAAAAATTTTCGATAAAATTTTTCAACTGAAAAATTCTCCATACACTTTTTAAACCAAAAAATTTTCTTTAAAATTTTTAAAGCGAAAAAAAAATTAAATTTTCGATAAAATTTTTGAACTGAAAAAAAGTTCTATACAATTTTTGAACTGAAAAATCTTCTATATAATTTTTGAACCGAAAAATTTTCTATAAAATTTTTGAACAGAAAAATTTTCTATAGAATTTTTTTACCGAAAAATTTTCTATAAAATTTTTGAACCGAAAATCTTCTACAAAACTTTTGAACCGAAAATCTTCTACAAAACTTTTGAACCGAAAAATTTCTATAAAACTTTTGAACCGAAAAATTTTCTATAAAATTTTTGAACCGAAAAATTTTCTATAAAATTTTTGAACCGAAAAATTTTCTATAAAATTTTTGAAACAAAAAATTTTTTATAAAATTTTTGAAACAAAAAATTTTTTATAAAATTTTTAGAACCGAAATTTTTTTGTTTTAATTTTTGAACCTAAAAATTTTCTACAAAATTTTTGAACCTTAAAATTTTCTACAAAATTTTTGAACCTAAAAATTTTCTATAAAATTTTTGAACCGAAAAATTTTCTATAAAATTTTTGAACCGAAAAATTTTCTATAAAATTTTTGTATCGAAAAATTTTCTATAAAATTTTTGAACCGAAAAATTTTCTATAAAATTTTTGAACCGAAAAATTTTCTATAAAATTTTTGAACCGAAAAATTTTCTATAAAATTTTTGAACCGAAAAATTTTCTATAAAATTTTTGAACCGAAAAATTTTCTATAAAATTTTTGAACCGAAAAATTTTCTATAAAATTTTTGAACCGAAAAATTTTCTATAAAATTTTTGAACCGAAAAATTTTCTATAAAATTTTTGAACCGAAAAATTTTCTATAAAATTTTTGAACCGAAAAATTTTCTATAAAATTTTTGAACCGAAAAATTTTTTATAAAATTTTTGAACCGAAAAATTTTCTATAAAATTTTTGAACCGAAAAATTTTCTATAAAATTTTTGAACCGAAAAATTTTCTATAAAATTTTTGAACCGAAAAATTTTCTATAAAATTTTTGAACCGAAAAATTTTCTATAAAATTTTTGAACCGAAAAATTTTCTATAAAATTTTTGAACCGAAAAATTTTCTATAAAATTTTTGAACCGAAAAATTTTCTATAAAATTTTTGAACCGAAAAATTTTCTATAAAATTTTTGAACCGAAAAATTTTTTATAAAATTTTTGAACCGAAAAATTTTCTATAAAATTTTTGAACCGAAAAATTTTCTATAAAATTTTTGAACCGAAAAATTTTCTATAAAATTTTTGAACCGAAAAATTTTCTATAAAATTTTTGAACCGAAAAATTTTCTATAAAATTTTTGAACCGAAAAATTTTCTATAAAATTTTTGAACCGAAAAATTTTCTATAAAATTTTTATACCAAAAAATCTTCTACATAAAATTTTTGAACCAAAAAATTTTCCATACACTTTTTAAACCAAAAAATTTACTTTAAAATTTTTAAAGCGAAAAAAATGTAAATTTTCGAAAAAATTTCTATAAAACCTTACCTAACCTAACCTAAAAATTTTTTATGAAATTTTTGAACCGAAAACTTTTCTATCAAATTTTTGAACCGAAAACAGTTCTATAAAATTTTTGAAGCAAAAAATTTTCTATAAAATTTTTTAACTGAAAAATTTTTTATAAAATTTTTAGAACCGAAAAATTTTTTATAAAATTTTTGAACCTAAAAATTTTTCGTAAACCTTTTGAACAGAAAAATTTCCTATAAAATTTTAGAACCGAAAAATTTTCTATAAAATTTTTGAACTACAAAAAAAATTCTATTAAATTTTTGAACCAAAAAAATTTCAATAAAATTTTTGAACAAAAAAAAATTCTAAAAAACTTATGAACCGAAAAATTTTCTCTAAAATTTTTGAACCGAAAAATTTTCTTCAGAACTTTTGAATCCAAATAATTACTATGAAGTTTTTGAATTGAAAAATTTTTTATAAAATTTTTGAACCAAAAAAATCTATAAAATTTTTGAATCTAAAAATTTTGAATAAAATTCTTAAACCACCAAATTTTCTAATAAATTGTTGAACCGAAAAATTTTCTATAAAATTTTTAAACAGAAAAATTTTCTGTAAATTTTTATTAAAATTTTGGAACCCACAAATTTTCTATAAAATTTGTGAATCGAAAATTTTTTTATTAAAATTTTATTAAAAAGTTTCTATTTTACATTTTAAAACTATTTAAGGAAGAATAATATTTTAAGATTTAACATCAAAATTTAAAAATTTGATTAAAAATTGAGAATCTACTTAAATCATTTTTTCTAAATTTTAACCCTAAATATGAAATATCAACGATAAATCAAATTAAAAAATTAAATGATTATTAAAATACAATAATTTCCAGCTCATAAACAAAATCGACACTAGATACTATTACAGATAAATTTATAAATTTTTTATAAACCAAATATTTAATAATTCACATAAATTTTTTTGTTAAATCTTTAAAAATTTAAATATTAAACTCTATACATGAATATATGTATGTATGTATGTACTAGAGTACATTTACACTTCCTTGTGGCTATACAATTTGCCTATCTGCAGTTTGTCTACATTCATTTGTCGTTGTCTATGGGTCTATAGGCAAAAAATAAATATAAGAAAAAAGAATTGAATTTCCTAAGGGCAACACAATAACAACATCACAAAAATCTTAATACAAACACTAGATTTATCCTCACAGATCCTTTAAGCAAACATAAAATATACTTACGTTTAAATACACACATACATACACATACATATGTATGTTAAATGTACAATTTTACCTAAATATTTTCATATCTCTAGAATAGTATGTCCTGTCCGTATGTCTGTCTGTATGTGAGTACATATTTGTCGTTAGCAATTCTTTTCCTATTTATTTGGGCAATAGGCTTTTTGTTCGCCTGATAAATGTTTTGTTATTGCTTTTTATATACCAGATACCATGATGTCTCATTGCAAGAACATACTAACACATAAATATACAAATGTGCATAAAATAAATATTTATACATACATACATTAGCACTTACATACATATTTTGCATGTATTCATACTCTCTTACTTACAAACAAATACAATTATTTTCTCTTCTTAATTTTGTTGATGTTTTTGTTTTGACTTTTTGCCTCTCATGTTCTTATTTTTTGAGAAGAGGTCTATGGGGAATAACCCAAATTTGTTGATTGTATATAAAAGTGTATATGAATGTGTGTATGTATGTACAATAGTGGATTTAAATACAACAAAAAAACAACATTTAATATTTTTTAACTTTAACATTTACATACGTATAATATTTAAACGTTACTGAGTGATACAATTTTGTTACTTTAGAAGCTTTTCTTGAGCGTAGAATAAGCAAAAGTCTTATTCAATGTCTAAGTCTTCGTCTTAGTCTATGTCTTAGTATGTGTCTCAGTCTACGTCTTACTCTATGTCTTAGTCAATGTCTTAGTCTATGTCTTAGTCTATGTATTAGTCTATGTCTTAGTCTATGTCTTAGTCTATGTCTTAGTCTATGTCTTAGTCTATGTCTTAGTCTATGTCTTAGTCTATGTCTTAGTCTATGTCTTAGTCTATGTCTTAGTCTATGTCTTAGTCTATGTCTTAGTCTATGTCTTAGTCTATGTCTTAGTCTATGTCTTAGTCTATGTCATAGTATGTCTAAGTCTATGTCTTAGTCTATGTCTTAGTCTATGTCTTAGTCTATGTCTTAGTCTATGTCTTAGTCTATGTCTTAGTCTATGTCTTAGTCTATGTCTTAGTCTATGTCTTAGTCTATGTCTTAGTCTATGTCTTAGTCTATGTCTTAGTCTATGTCTTAGTCTATGTCTTAGTCTATGTCTTAGTCTATGTCTTAGTCTATGTCTTAGTCTATGCCTTAGTCTATGTCTTAGTCTATGTCTTAGTCTATGTCTTAGTCTATGTCTTAGTCTATGTCTTAGTCTATGTCTTAGTCTATGTCTTAGTCTATGTCTTAGTCTATGTCTTAGTCTATGTCTTAGTCTATGTCTTAGTCTATGTCTTAGTCTATGTCTTAGTCTATGTCTTAGTCTATGTCTTAGTCTATGTCTTAGTCTATGTCTTAGTCTATGTCTTAGTCTATGTCTTAGTCTATGTCTTAGTCTATGTCTTAGTCTATGTCTTAGTCTATGTCTTAGTCTATGTCTTAGTCTATGTCTTAGTCTATGTCTTAGTCTATGTCTTAGTCTATGTCTTAGTCTATGTCTTAGTCTATGTCTTAGTCTATGTCTTAGTCTATGTCTTAGTCTATGTCTTAGTCTATGTCTTAGTCTATGTCTTAGTCTATGTCTTAGTCTATGTCTTAGTCTATGTCTTAGTCTATGTCTTAGTCTATGTCTTAGTCTATGTCTTAGTCTATGTCTTAGTCTATGTCTTAGTCTATGTCTTAGTCTATGTCTTAGTCTATGTCTTAGTCTATGTCTTAGTCTATGTCTTAGTCTATGTCTTAGTCTATGTCTTAGTCTATGTCTTAGTCTATGTCTTAGTCTATGTCTTAGTCTATGTCTTAGTCTATGTCTTGTCTATGTCTTAGTCTATGTCTTAGTCTATGTCTTAGTCTATGTCTTAGTCTATGTCTTAGTTTATGTCTTAGTCTATGTCTTAGTTTATGTCTTAGTCTATGTCTTAGTCTATGTCTTAGTCTATGTCTTAGTCTATGTCTTAGTCTATGTCTTAGTCTATGTCTTAGTCTATGTCTTAGTCTATGTCTTAGTCTATGTCTTAGTCTATGTCTTGTTTTATGCTTTAGTCTATCTTGTAGTCTATGTCTTAGCCTATGTCTTAGTCTATGTCTTAGTCTATGTCTTGGTCTATGTTTAAAAAAATTGTTTATAAAAATAAGAAATGAAAAAAATTCCTACAAAAAGAGGAATTTTAAAAAAAAATTCTAATAAAAAGAACTTTTTTAAAAATTTCCAAAAAAAATACAAAATTTTTGAAAATTTTCGACAAAAATAATAAATTTTTGAAAAGTTACTATAAAAACAATAAAATTTTGAATAATTTCCTATAAAAATAAGAACTTTTTGACAAATTTTCTATAAAAATTAGAAATTTTTGAAATCTTTTTTCATAAAAATAAGAAATTTGTGCAAAATTTTCTATTAAAATAAGAAATTTGTGAAAAATTTCCTATTTAAATAAAGAATTTTTGAAAAATTTCCTATAAAAAAAAGAATTTTTTTAATTTTCTATGAAAATAAGAAATTTTTGAAAAATTTCCTATAAAAATAAGATTTTTTTTTTTAAATTTTCTATGAAAATAAGAAATTTTTGAAAAATTTCCTATAAAAATTAGAAATTTCTGAAAAATTTCCTATAAAAATAAGAAATTTTTGAAAAATTTCCTATAAGAATAAGATGTTTTTAAAAAATTTCCTATAAAAATAAGACATTTTTGAAAAATTTCTTATAAAACTAAGAAATTTTGGAAAAATTTCTAATACAAATAAGAAATTTTTTAAAAATTTCCTATAAAAAAAGAAATTTTTGAAAATTTTCCTACAAAAATAAGAAATTTTTGAAAAATTTCCTGTAAAAATAAGAAATTTTTTAAAAATTTCCCGTAAAAATAAGAAATTTTTTAAAAATTTCCTATAAAAAAAAGAAATTTTTAAAAATTTCCTATAAAAATTAGAAAATTTTCTATAAAAATTAAAATTTTTTGAAATATATCTTATAAAAAAAGAAATTGGTAAAAAATTTCCTTTAGAAATAGGATTTTTTTTAATTTCCTCTTAAAATTAGAAATTTTTGATAAATTTCCTCTAAAAATTAGAAATTTTTTAAATATTTCCTCTAAAAATTAGAAATTTTTGAAAAATTTCCTATAAAAATATGATCTTTTAGAAAAATTTCAAAAAAAAATAATAATTTCTTAAAATATTTCCTATAAAAATAAGAAATTTTTAAAAATTACGTATAAAAATAAGAAATTTTTAAAAAATTTCCTATAAAAATAAGAAATTTTTGAAAAATTTCCTAAGAAAATAAGAATCTTTTGAAAAATTTCCTATAAATGTAAGAAATTTTTGTTAAATTTCCTATAAAAACAAAGAATTTTTTTTCTATGAATATAAGAGATTTTTAAAAAATCGTATATAAAAATAGAAAAAAAGTGAAAAATGAAAATTCTTTTAGTGAATTTTTATGGAAAAATGGTTTGGTTTTAGTCCTGCTACGTTTGACGGGTTTTGGCTGTTTCTTTATATGTTAAGGTATTTACATGTAAATGTGTGCCTGCGTATTTAAATTTTGGTATATATTTTAAAATTTTACATGTTTTCCTGGCTGATGTAACCCTTTTGCCATATGAATGGCTACATTTTGATTTTATCCTTTTTTTCATATTGTTGTTGTTATTAACATACAATAAATTTTTGGAAAATTTAATAAATACAATATGACCTGTTGACCTTAATCCAATTTTCTTTGAATCTCTACAAAGTTCAAATACACACACATACGTGTATTGTATACAAGCCTTTTATTTACATGTATTGTGTATGTAAGTGAGCATTTTGTCCATTATTATGTAAATATTTGTGTGTATTCTTGTTGATGTAATAATTTATTCAATATTAATTAAGTTTTAAATTGCTTTAAACTTTCATTTAACAATTATTTAACATTTTTTCCCCATAAGTGGTTATTCTCTCTGTTCTTGTGCAATATCAAAGTTTAATTATCTCAACTAAACCTAAATAAAATACTAAGAATTTGTACATTTATATATTTTATTGTATTTTATTTATTAACTATTTAAAATTGTTTCGATACCAGGAAAATGCAAATATTTAAATACTTCGAAAGCTTTGTGTAGATGAATAATTTCAGTTAAATTAAGTTCGAATAATTGCCATGAATGAAGAATAAAATTCATTCTCAAAAGTACTTATTTAGAAACTGATGGCGTTAACTATTAAAACTTAAGTTCTAAGAATTTACTAAATATTAAGGGAATAATTTTAATTATAACTAATATGAAATTTATATATTCTACTAGGACTATATGAAAATTTAACTGATAGGTTTAAATAACATTTTGATAAAATCTTTCTTTCGCACTTGTATTAGTTTAGATTTTGAACAAAATTATTTAAGAACTAATTTCTGTTTTGATACTAAATAAATAATAACATTAAGAACAAACCAATACCACTACCACAATTGAATTAAAATCTTGTATGTATATAAAAAAAATCTTCTTCTAAAAATAAGAAATTTTTGAAAAATTTCTTTTAAAAATAAGACATTTTTAAAAAGTTCTTTATAAAAATAAGAAATTTTTGAAAAATTTCCTATAAAAATAAGAAATTTTTGAAAATTTTTCTATACAAATAAGAAATATTTGAAAAATTTCCTACAGAAAAAAGAAATTTTTGAAAATTTCCCATAAAATAAGAAATTTTTGAAAAATTTTCGATAAATTTCCTATAAAAGTAATAAACTTTTGAAGAATTTTCTATAAAAATAAGAAATTTTTAAAAGAAATCCTATAAAAAAAAGAAATTTTTGAAAAATTTCTTATAAAAATCAGAAATTTTTGAAAAATTTCTTATAAAAATAAGAAATTTTTGAAAAATTTCGCATACAAATAAATTCTATCAAGATAATAAATTTTTGAAAAATTTCCTATAAAAATAAAAAATTTTTGAAAAATTACCTATAAAAAGATAAATTTTTGAAAATTTTCCTATAAAAATAAGAAATTTTTGAAAAATTTCTTAAAAAAATAAGAAATTTTTGAAAATTGTTTATAAAAATGAGAAATTTTTTATAATTTTCCTATAAAAATAAGAAAATTTTGAGAAATTTCCTATAAAAATAAGAAATTTTTCTTATATAAATAAGAAATTTTTAAATAATTTCCTATAAAAATTGGAAATTTTTGAATAATTTCTTATAAAAATAAGAAATTTTTCAAAAATTTCTTTAAAAAATAAGAAATTTTTGAAAAATTTCTTAAAAAAATAAGAAATTTTTGAAAAAAAATTTTAAAAATTTCATATAAAAATAAGAAATTTTTGAAAAATTTCCTATAAATATAAGAAATTTTTGAAAAATTTCTTATAAAAATATATTTTTTTTTTTTTGAAAAATTTCCTACAAAAATAAGAACTTTTTGAAAAATTTCTAAAATAAAATAAGAAAATTTTGAAAATTTTCCTATAAAAATAAGAAATTTTTGGAAATTTTCTGTAAAAATAAGAAATTTTTGAAAAAGTTCCTATAAAAATAAGAAATATTTGAAAAATTTCCTATAAAAATAAGAAATTTTTGAAAAAATTCCTATAAAAAAAATAAATTTTTGAAAAATTTCCTATAAAAATAAGAAATTTTTGAAAAATTTCCAATAAAAATAAGAAATTTTTGAAAAACTTCCTATAACAATAAAAACTTTTTGAAAATTTTCCTATAAAAATAAGAAATTTTTGAAAAATTTCTTATAAAAATAAGAAATTTTTGAAAAATTTCCTATAAAAATAAAAAATTTTTGAAAAATTTCCTATAAAAATAAGAAATTTTTGAAAAATTTCCTATAAAAATAAGAATTTTTGAAAAATTTCCTATAAAAATAAGAATCTTTGAAAAATTTCTTATAAAAATAAGAAATTTTTGAAAAATTTCCTATAAAAATAAGAAATTTTTGAAAAATTTCCTATAAAAATAAGAAATTTTTGCAAAATTTCTTATAAAAATAAGAAATTTTGGAAAAATTTCCTGTAAAAATAAGAAATTTTTTATAAAATTAAAAAAAAATTTGAATAATTTCTTGTCAAAATTAAAAATTTTTAAAATAATTGCTATAAAAATAAAAAATTATTGAAAATTTTCCTATAAAAATAAAAAAATTTTGAAAAATTTCCTATAAAAAAAGAAACCTTTGACAAATTTCCTAGAAAAATAAGACATTTTTGAAAAATTTCTTATACACATAAGAAATTTTTGAAAAATATCTTATAAAAATAAGAAACTTTTGAAAAATTTGTTATAAAAATAAGAAATTTTTTAAAAAAGTAAGAAATTTTTGCAAAATTTCCTATAAAGATAAGAAACTTTTGCAAAATCTCCTATAAAAATAAGAAATTTTTAAAAAAATTCCTATAAAAATAAGACATTTTTCCAAAAGTTCCTATAGAAATAAGAAATTTTTGAAAAATTTCCTATGAAAATAAAAAATTTTTGAAAATTGTCCTATAAAGTAAGAAATTTTGAAAAATTTTGTATAAAAATATGAGATCAACTAGAATTTTAATTGTTTAAGTTTACATCACTTATTGCAAGTTTTGGGAAAAATATGCAAATATATGCAGATAATTTTGATATTGATTTAACGATAAGACTGTAGGCTTTTAATTGAACAAATTTAACTTTTGTTGTTTTTTTGATTTTTCTTTTAGTTACCTTCTACCGTCTGTAGAGCTTCAAAACCTCATTAAACTAAACTTCAAAATTAAAGCCACAGAAAAGTGATTATAACTTTTTATTATAAAGTTTTTGCCACAAAATTTCGTGTTCTTTCATTGTTTTATCAGCGAACAGCAAAAACTCTCTAAATTGAATAATAATAGTTTAATATAATGCGGAAGATAATGGAACCCCAGGAAAAAAGTAACAAAAGCTTAGGAACGGGCACAATACAACAAAAAACATTCTAATGAAAAAGTCATGACACTAGACAAATGAGTTTTTGTTAAAAACACTTGCAGTTTTTCAAGTGTTTTCCTTCAGCAAAAACTATGAAAGAACAAACAGAAAATTAAAGCAAGTTTTTTGTTCCGAAAGGGAGTCTGTAGCTACAGAAAATATGAAACATATTTTTCCCAAATAATAAAAACTAAAACATATTGTGAATATTAAAATGATTTATGGAATTTAATATAAAATTTAAACTAGAATTTATAAGGAAATATTTTATAAATACTCATGTAAATACTGATCTAACAGAGATAAACCAGGAGGACATTTATGATAATATTTGAAGCAGTCAACACCAGCCTTGCCCAATTCATGGGCATGAGCATACATTTCATTCACATCTCCTTTTCCAGGCCTATAAGAGATTTATTATACATCATTCAAAATAGTTCGTATTTAGTTTAAAACTCACGTTAGTATCACATTCAAAATCTCCCCAAATAAGTCCATATGATCTAGCACTTGAGCATTTTCACAAATCGAGCGCAAAAGACATTCCTTGCCATTTCCATGTTTAGAGTTCATGTAATTTTCCAGAACTAAATACAGAAATTCTCGGGACTCATCTGTTTTTAAATCTGCCCTACCCTGATTAGATCTAATGTAGAAATGTTCCCATTTATCCCAGGGATAGAGAGGAGTGGAGGGTATATTGTAGTTACCAACATGTAAGTTGTAGGAACAAATCAAACTTCTCCAGACTATAGGATCGGCTAGGGTTATGGGTTGAATGGGACCAATGACGAACTAGAAAATTTTAAATTTTAATACAAGTTTTAAGGAAATTTCTAAAGAAACATTCTAATATAAAAAACTTACTATGGAAAAATTTTCTTAACAAAAATTTTTGATATGAAAAAAATGTACGGAACAATTTTCTATAAAAAAAACTTTCGATATGAAAATTATTTTTATAGATTTTTTTATTAAAAATTTTCTATAGAAAAATTTTTGATACAAAAGATTTTCTATAGAAAAATTTTTGATACAAAAAATTTTCTATAGAAAAATTTTTGATACAAAAAATTTTCTATAGAAAAATTTTTGATACAAAAAATTTTTTATAGAAAAATTTTTGATACAAAAAATTTTTTATAGACAAATTTTTGATACAAAAAATTTTCTATAGAAAAATTTTTGATACAAAAAATTTTCTATAGAAAAATTTTTGATACAAAAAATTTTCTATAGAAAAAATTTTTGATACAAAAAATTTTCTATAGAAAAATTTTTGATACAAAAAATTTTCTATAGAAAAATGTTTGATACAAAAAATTTTCTATAGAAAAATGTTTGATACAAAAAATTTTCTATAGAAAAATGTTTGATACAAAAAATTTTCTATAGAAACATTTTTGATACAAAAAATTTTCTATAGAAACATTTTTGATACAAAAAATTTTCTATAGAAACATTTTTGATACAAAAAATTTTCTATAGAAACATTTTTGATACAAAAAATTTTCTATAGAAAAATTTTTGATACAAAAAATTTTCTATAGAAAAATTTTTGATACAAAAAATTTTCTATAGAAAAATTTTTGATACAAAAAATTTTCTATAGAAAAATTTTTGATACAAAAAATTTTCTATAGAAAAATTTTTGATACAAAAAATTTTCTATAGAAAAAGTTTTGATACAAAAAATTTTCTATAGAAAAATTTTTGATACAAAAAATTTTCTATAGAAAAATTTTTGATACAAAAAATTTTCTATAGAAAAATTTTTGATACAAAAAATTTTCTATAGAAAAATTTTTGATACAAAAAATTTTCTATAGAAAAATTTTTGATACAAAAAATTTTCTATAGAAAAATTTTTGATACAAAAAATTTTCTATAGAAAAATTTTTGATACAAAAAATTTTCTATAGAAAAATTTTTGATACAAAAAATTTTCTATAGAAAAATTTTTGATACAAAAAATTTTCTATAGAAAAATTTTTGATACAAAAAATTTTCTATAGAAAAATTTTTGATACAAAAAATTTTCTATAGAAAAATTTTTGATACAAAAAATTTTCTATAGAAAAATTTTTGATACAAAAAATTTTCTATAGAAAAATTTTTGATACAAAAAATTTTCTATAGAAAAATTTTTGATACAAAAAATTTTCTATAGAAAAATTTTTGATACAAAAAATTTTCTATAGAAAAATTTTTGATACAAAAAATTTTCTATAGAAAAATTTTTGATACAAAAAATTTTCTATAGAAAAATTTTTGATACAAAAAATTTTCTATAGAAAAATTTTTGATACAAAAAATTTTCTATAGAAACATTTTTGATACAAAAAATTTTCTATAGAAACATTTTTGATACAAAAAATTTTCTATAGAAACATTTTTGATACAAAAAATTTTCTATAGAAACATTTTTGATACAAAAAATTTTCTATAGAAAAATTTTTGATACAAAAAATTTTCTATAGAAAAATTTTTGATACAAAAAATTTTCTATAGAAAAATTTTTGATACAAAAAATTTTCTATAGAAAAATTTTTGATATGAAAAATTTTCTATAGATAAATTTTTGAAATGAAAAATTTTCTATAGAAATATTTTTTTCTATTGAAAAATTTTGATATGAAAAATTTTCTATTAAAGAATTTTGAATATGAAAAATTTTGTACAAAAAAATTTTTCTATAGACAATTTTCTTGATGTTTTTAAAGAAAACATTTTGATGTAAAATTTTTTTACAAATTTTGTTTTTATTTGTAATTCTTTTCATAGAAAAATTTTGTATGTAGAACTTTTCATCTTAACTTACCTTTACAGCTCCACCATTATTAAAAATCAAAGCCCGCTTCTTACGATGTCTCATGAAATCGGTTAAATTTTTTGCAACCCCATAACCGGCAAATATCAAGGTCAAATGGAGCAACAGCAAAAATAATATTGCAAATAAGCTTTTCAGAAACATTTAAAAAAAATTAATGCATCTGTTTTATGTACGAATTCTTTAACTTTCTATCATAAATCTTAAAATCAACTGAATAAATCAACGTTAGCTAAAGAGGGTCTAAATGGAACTGATTGAGTTATTAACTTAGAATCATACTGACAGTGTGAGAAACGGAAAAAATTTTATTTTTTATCAAAGTTTTTTTTATGTATATATTTTTATTTTATTTCGGAAATGGACCGGAAAGTGTTAATATTTGAAAATATTATTAACGGAACTCATTAAACATTTATTAAATAATAAAAGAAAATCTATTAAGTTTGGCGCTATTTGAAAAGATATAAATTTTTTAATAAAATTTAACAGTAGTTCACATTAAGCAAATATTTGATCATATAATATAACGGTAAGACTAATAATAACATTAATATAAGTACGGCTTATACAAAGACTTAAATTTGTTAACGCCCTAGAGTATGCTATGATTTCAGACTAAATGCATAAAAGATTGAAATACATTTTCATACTTTTTTTAAGTTCTGTTTTCTTTTAGTATTAAACCTTTTTTATGACCTTACACAACTAATTTCAAATATAGACCGATTGTTTATGGAAGATAGAGACAAATGTTAAGAAATTCTTACCACATTTCGTATATCGTTATATGTATAAATGTTTGAGACGGTGGATTTATTATTGTGGTTCATTATTGCTTAATGGGTTTCCAAAGTTCTAAATATTTTCCTCTCACTAAAATTTTAGAAGTTTTAGGTCAATCGAGAACTGGCGACAACCTGAAGAAGCTAAACAACTTTTTTCAATTCAAACACTTAATGCTTTACTTCTCTTCAACATTCGTTATTATATTTTTGTATATGGGGAACGCAACTCAAAAATTTTTTTATGGAATTTTTTTTTTAATTTTTCTATAATTATTATATTTTATAAAAATGTTTCTATAGAAAATTTGTTTTTATAAAAAAATTTTTTCATCAAAAATTTTTCTATAAATTTTTTCATCAAAAATTTTTCTATAAATTTTTTTATAAAAAATTTTTCCATAGAAAATTTTTTTTATCAAAAATTTTTCTATAGAAAATTTTTTTCATCAAAAAAAATTTTATGGTAAATTTCTTTTCTATACAAAAAATAATTCTTCTATAGAACATTTTTTTTCTCTAGAAAATTTTTGTTTATAAAATTTTTTTCTATAGAAAATTTTTTTTATAAAAAATATGTATAGAAAATTTTTTTCACAAAAATTTTTCTATAGAAAATTTTTTCCACCAAAAACTTTTCTATAGAAATTTTTTTATCAAAAAATTTTTGTATCTATACAGAGAATAATTCTTCTATAGAATTTTTTTTTATCCAAAAAATTTTGTTTATTAAAAATTTTTCTATAGAAATTTTTTATCAAAAATGTTTCCTAGAAATTTTTTTTTATAAAATTATTTCTATACAAAATTTTTTGAAAAAATTTTTTTTATAAAAAATTTTTATTTAGAAAAATTTTTTAAAGAAAATTTTTCAATAGAAAATTTTTTTCATCAAACATTTTTCTAGGAAATTTTTTTTTATAAAAATTTCTTTTATAAAAAATTTTTCCATAGAAAATTTTTTTTATCAAAAATTTCTCTATAGAAAATTTTTTTGATCAAAAATTTTTTTATAGCAATTTTTTATGAAAAGTTTTCATTAAAAATATTTCTACAAAAAATTTTATGATAAAATTTTTTTCTATACAAAAAATAACTCTTCTATAGAAAATTTTTTTCAATAAAAATTTTTCTATAGAAATTTTTTTTGTTTATAAAAAATTTTTCCATAGAAATTGTTTTTCACAAAAATTTTTCTATAGAAAATTTTTTCCAACAAAAATTTTTCTATAAAAATTTTTTATAGAAAATTTTTTTTATCTATACAGAAAAATATTCTTCTATAGAATTTTTTTTTTTATAAAAAATTTTTCCAAGAAAATTTTTTTATAAAAATATTTCTATACAAAATTTTTTTAAATTTTTTTTTATAAAAAATTTTTCTTTAGAAAATTTTTTTATATAAAATTTTTGCATAGAAAATTTTTTTCATCAAAGATTTTTTTTTATAAAAATTTTATTTATAAAAATTTTTTATAAAAAAATTTTTATAAGTAAAATTTTTATAAAAAAAAATTCTTGGAAAAATGTTTGATGAAAAAAATTTTCTATGCAAAAATTTTATATAAAAAAATTTTCTAAAGAAAATTTTTTTATAAAAAAAAAATTTAAAAAAATTTTGTATAGAAATATTTGTATAGAAATATTTTTTTTTTTGATAAAATTTTTTTCTATACAAAGAATAACTCTTCTACAGAAAATTTTTTTCAATAAAAATTTTTTTTATAGAAAGTTTCTCTATCGAATTTTTTTTTTTTATAAAAAATTTTTAAATAGAAATTGTTTTCTTTTATAAAAAAAATTTTTATAAATAAAATTTTTATAAAAAAAAATTCTTAGAAAAATGTTTGATGAAAAAAATTTTCTATGCAAAAATTTTATATAAAAAAATTTTCTAAAGAAAAATTTTTTATAAAAAAAAATTTAAAAAAATTTTGTATAGAAATATTTTTTTTTTTTTGATAAAATTTTTTTCAATAAAAATTTTTTTTATAGAAAATTTCTCTATCGATTTTTTTTTTTTTTATAAAAAATTTTTAAATAGAAATTGTTTTTCACAAAAATTTTTCTATAGGAAATCTATAGGATATCAAAAATTTTTCTACACAAAATTTTTTGATAATATGTTTTTCTATCCAAAGAATAATTCTTCTATAGAAAATTATTTTTTATCAAAATGTTTTCCTAAAGAAATATTTTATCAAAAAATTTTCCTAGAAAATTTTTTTATCAAAAATATTTCAATACAATAGAATCTATCTATAGATTTTTTTTATAGAATTTTTTTTTATCAAAAATTTTTCTATAGAAAATTTTTTTATGAAATATTTTTTTTTTAATTTTTTTCTAAACAAATTTTTTCATAAAAATTTTTCTACAGAAAACTTTTTTTATAGAAAATTTGTTTTTTACAAATAGAAAATTTTTTTATAAAAAATTTTTCTATAGAAATTTTTTTTTATATAAAGTTTTTCCATAGAAAATTTTGTTCATCAAACATTTTTCTATGGAAAATTTTTTTTATAAAAAAAATTTTTTTTTTCATTGAAAATTTTTTTGATCAAAATTTTGCTATAAATTTTTTCTATAAAAAATTTTTCCATAGAAAATTTTTCTCATAAAAAATTTTTCTATAGAAATTTTTTTATGAAAAATTTTTTTATCAAAAATTTTCCTATAGAAATTCTTTTATGAAAAAATTTTTATCAAAAATTTTTCTACACAAAATTTTTTAATAAAATTTTTTTCTATACAAGGAATAATTCTTCTATAAATTTTTTTTTTATCAAAAATTTTTCTATAGAAATTTTTTATCAAAAATTTTTCCTAGAAAATTTTTTTATCAAAAATATTTCTATACAAAATATTTTGATAACATTTTTTTCTATACAGAGAATAATTTTCTATAGAAAATTTTTTTATCAAATTTTTTTTTTATAAAATTTTTTTCTATACAAAATTTGTTGATACAATTTTTTTATTAAAAGTTTTTCAACAGAAAATTTTTTTATAGAATTTCTTTTTTTTTTAATAGAAACATTTTTGTTATAAAAAATTTTTCTATAGAAAATTTTTTTTATATAAAATTTTTTCATCAAACATTTTTCCAGAGAAATTTTTTTTATAAAATTTTTTTTTTTTGTAAAAAAATTTTCCGTAGAATATTGTTTTCATCAAAAATTTTTCTACAAATTTTTTTTTATAAAATAAGTATAAAGAAAATTTTTTGTATCAAAAATTTTTCTATAGAAAATTTTTTCATCAAAAATTTTTCTATAGAAAGTTTTCTATTAAAAATTTTTCTACACAAAATTTTTTGATAAAATTTTTTTCTATACAAAGAAAAATTCTTCTATAGAGTTTTTTTTATCAAACATTTTTTTATAGAAATATTTTATCAAAAGTATTTCCTAGAAAATTTTTTTATCAAAAATATTTCTATACAAAATTGATTGATAACTTTTTTTTTCTATACAAAGAATAATTCTTCTAAAGAAAATTTTTTTTATCAAAAATTTTTTTTCTGTACAAAATTTTTTTATTAAAAATTTTTCTAAAGAAAATTTTTTATATTTTTTATTTTTTATGTAAGATTTTTTTATAGAAGATCTTTTTTTTAAGAAAAAAATATTTCTATCGAAAATTTTTCTATTTTTATCGAAAATTTTGTACAGAAAAAAGTTTTCGGATTCTGGTGGTATGGGCTGCTGTTTATAACCGTTTATTTGTAATGGGGGACAAAGTTCCCATTCGCCGATCCTTTCACATTTTGTTCAAACTATTACCGTTGATCAAAAGAACTGTAGCAAATTGTTTAATAGCTACACCTTCATATAAGAATACCAGAAAATGAGTATTATATTTGTGTCGGAGATTAAAATTTCCCTGCTCCGATCCTTTCTATTTTATATAGAAAGTGCTATAAAGTGCTATCATTCGTATAAACATCGTCAAGTTTAAAATATTTAACAGTTAGATTCTTAGATTCTAACTACTCTAGTTTATCACATATTCAAAGTTAAATATTAAATCTTATATTCTTAAACGAGCAATAATTATATATATATATATATATAGTACCTGGTAGACCGAGCCTTGCTCGGAGCTTTATGATAAGCATTTTGAGGAAAATTTTAAAGTTTTTATATATTTTATATTATAAAGTGCTAAAATAAATTTAGAGGAAAGACATTGTAGAAATATTCAGTTAATTTTGAATTATTTGATTTATTTTGTCCGACCAACACATAGTTTGCATAGTTTACAGTTTAACTCATTTTGAATAATTTTGGAAATTATTCTTATCAACAGAAACCTCTGTCGACTCATGCGCAACAACTTTGCTAAAGATTATAGTCTGATCAAATGCACAGTTTACGATTTAATTCATTTTGAGTAGTTTTCTGTGGCGCCACCTGTCGGACTTTGCTTATTCCAATTCATAAACCTTCTTCGGCTTATCCGTAACAACTTTGCTGAAGATTGTAGCATGATTAAATGTACAGCATACGATTAAATTGACTTTGAGTAAGTTTCTGTAGCGCCACCTGTCGGAAATTATTCATACCAACTAAAAAGCCTTCGTCGGCTCATGCGCTACAACTTTGCTAAAGATCATAGCATGATCAAATGTACAGTTTACGATTTAATTAATTTTTAGTAATTTTCAGTGGCGCCATCTGTCGGAAATTAGTCTTATCAACTTTAAAACCTTCGCCGGCTTATCCGCAACATCTTCGCTAAAGAGCATAACACAATCAAATTCACAGTTTACTATTCTATAAAGAACATACATACAGACAAACATTCATTTGTTTAAAATAATACTAATTTTCCCCCTTTTTATTCCCTAATTTCTAAAAGTTCCATATGTATATTTGGTACTTTTTTGGTGCCAATTGAATTCGGTACATTTTTTTAAAACGCATTTAGCATAATGTATAATGTTCCTATTCATATTACTTTGGAGATGTTAAGTTATCATTTTATCCCTTTTTTACCCATTTTGGCTCCAAAATCAAAAAAGTACCAAATACGTGTTTCATGTTTTTTTTACATCTATTGATTGCAGTACCAAGTTTCTTTCTATATTCTTTAGTTTAAAATATAAGAGTGGGTTAAAAAGGTGCCAAAAAAACTATTTTCACCCTTTTTTACCCCCTATCGGACATAGTTTCAAAAAAGTACCAAACACCTGTCCGCTTATTTTCAAAGCTGTTTAAAACGTAATTTTAATTTTGTTTCTATACCTATTACTTTAGGAGACATAGCGTTTTCGATTTTTTCCCCTTTTTACCCGTTTTTACCCTCTTAGAGGTAAAAGTTCCAAAAGTCCCTTCTTCTTCGACCTATACATCAAAAAAGATACCCACTGTCCAAATTTTATCAAAATCGTTAGAGCCGTTTTCGAGATAGCCATTCTATATTATATTTATATATATATATATATTATATATATATATATATATATATATATAGAATGGCTATCTCGAAAACGGCTCTAACGATTTTGATAAAATTTGGACAGTGAGTATCTTTTTTGATGTATAGGTCGAAGAAGAAGGGACTTTTGGAACTTTTACCCCTAAGAGGGTAAAAAGGGGAAAAAATCTAAAACGCTATGTCTCCTAAAGTAATAGGTAATAGGTATAGAAACAAAATTAAAATTACGTTTTAAACAGCTTTGAAAATAAGCGGACAGGTGTTTGGTACTTTTTTGAAACTATGTCCGATAGGGGGTAAAAAAGGGTGAAAATAGTTTTTTTGGCACCTTTTTAACCCAATCTTATATTTTAAACTAAATAATATAGAAAGAAACTTGGTACTGCAATCAATAGATGTTAAAAAAACATGAAACACGTATTTGGTACTTTTTTGATTTTGGAGCCAAAATGGGTAAAAAAGGGATAAAATGATAACTTAACATCTCCAAAGTAATATGAATAGGAACATTATACATTATATTAAATGCGTTTTAAAAAAATGTACCGAATTCAATTGGCACCAAAAAAGTACCAAATATACATATGGAACTTTTAGAAATTAGGGAATAAAAAGGGGGAAAAATTAGTATTATTTTAAACAAATGAATGTTTGTCTGTATGTATGTTCTTTATAGAATAGTAAACTGTGAATTTTATTGTGTTATGCTCTTTAGCGAAGATGTTGCGGATAAGCCGGCGAAGGTTTTAAAGTTGATAAGACTAATTTCCGACAGATGGCGCCACTGAAAATTACTAAAAATTAATTAAATCGTAAACTGTACATTTGATCATGCTATGATCTTTAGCAAAGTTGTAGCGCATGAGCCGACGAAGGCTTTTTAGTTGGTATGAATAATTTCCGACAGGTGGCGCTACAGAAACTTACTCAAAGTCAATTTAATCGTAATCTGTACATTTAATCATGCTACAATCTTTAGCAAAATTGTTGCACATGAGCCGACGAAGGTTTCTTAGTTGGTATGAAGAAATTTCGACAGGTGGCGCTACTGAAATTTACTCAAAGTCAATTTAATCGTATGCTGTACATTTAATCATGCTATAATCTTCAGCAAAGTTGTTACGGATAAGCCGAAGAAGGTTTATGAATTGGAATAAGCAAAGTCCGACAGGTGGCGCCACAGAAAACTACTCAAAATGAATTAAATCGTAAACTGTGCATTTGATCAGACTATAATCTTTAGCAAAGTTGTTGCGCATGAGTCGACAGAGGTTTCTGTTGATATGAATAATTTCCAAAATTATTCAAAATGAGTTAAACTGTAAACTATGCAAACTATGTGTTGGTCGGACAAAATAAATCAATTAATTCAAAATTAACTGATTATTTCTACAATGTCTTTCCTCTAAATTTATTTTAGCACTTTATAATATAAAATATATAAAAACTTTAAAATTTTCCTCAAAATGCTTATCATAAAGCTCCGAGCAAGGCTCGGTCTACCAGGTACTATAGCCATATTTGAGCCTTCCCAGGCCAGGTTTGAAAATAGGACACAGACTTGTAGGAAAAGCTTTAAGTATATATCGAATTTCATCAAAATCGATAAAAATGTTAAGGCGCGTTATTTTTGTAAAGGAATAGGGTTCCACTACTCCTATCCTTATCATCTCGTAAATTTTTCAACATTTTCCAAAGAAGAAGTTTAAATATGGTAAATCTTATTTAATGAAACTATTTCATATTATTTTTGACTACCATAAAAAGGCGATTATAACTTTTATTATAAAGTTTTTGGCACAAAAATTTCATGTACATTCATTGCACTAACAGCGACTAAGAAAAACTGTCTAAATTGAATAATAATATCGTAGTTTAGTACGAAGTTCAGAAAATATTCGAAAAACTAGGAAAAAGCAACAAAAGATTAGAAACTGGTACAATATAAAAACACTTTATGTTTTTCAAGTATTTTTCTTTAGCAAAAACCAAAAATTTGCACAAATGAGCACAAAAAAGCTCAAACTAAAAAAAAAGAAAAATATTGTGAGTATGAAAATTATTTATGAATTTTATATTAAATTAAAAACCTAGAATCTTAATGAAAAATTTACAAATATTCATGATGTAAATACTGATCTAAAAACCCTAAACCAGGCGGACATTTGTGATAATAGCTAAAGCAGTCAACACCAGCTTTACCCAAAACATGGGCATGATTGTAGATTTCCTCTACATCGCCTTTACCGGGGCTAGAAAAAACACATACACATAATTTAATAACATTTTTTAAAATTAATTCCAAACTTACGTTAGTATCACATTCAAAATCTGCCCAAACAAATCCATATGATGATGCACCTGAGCATTTTCACAAATCGAGCGCAAAAGGCAATCCTTGCCATTACCATGTTTAGAGTTTATGTAATTTTCCAGAACTAAATATAAAAATTCTCGGGACTCATCTGTCTTTAAAACTGCTCGACCATTATTAGATCTGATATAGAAATTTTCCCATTTATCCCAGGGATAGAGAGGCGTAGAAGGTATTTTGTAGTCACCAAGCTGAATGTTATAGAGGCAAATTAAACTTCTCCAAGCTACAGGATCGGCAAGGGTAATGGGTTGGATGGGTCCTACAACGAACTAAAAATTTTTATTACGAAAATTTTTTCAATAGAAACAAACAAAAACAAATTTTCGTCATAACAATTTTTCTATGGAAAAATGTTCGTTATAAAAATTTTTCTATAGAAAAATTTTCGTTATAAAAATTTTTCTATTGAAAAATTTTAATTATAAAAATTTTTCTATTGCAAAATTTTCATTATAAAAATTTTTCTATTGAAAAATTTTCGTTACAAACATTTTTTCCATAGAAAAATTATCGTTGTAAAACTTTGTCTATGGAAAATTTTCCGATTTTCTATAGAAAAATTTTCGTTAAAAAAATTTTTCTATTGAAAAATTTTCGTTAAAAAAATTTTTCTATAGAAAAATTTTCGTTAAAAAAATTTTTCTATAGAAAAATTTTCGTTAAAAAAATTTTTCTATAGAAAAATTTTCGTTAAAAAAATTTTTCTATAGAAAAATTTTCGTTAAAAAAATTTTTCTATAGAAAAATTTTCGTTAAAAAAATTTTTCTATAGAAAAATTTTCGTTAAAAAAATTTTTCTATAGAAAAATTTTCGTTAAAAAAATTTTTCTATAGAAAAATTTTCGTTAAAAAAATTTTTCTATAGAAAAATTTTCGTTAAAAAAATTTTTCTATAGAAAAATTTTCGTTAAAAAAATTTTTCTATAGAAAAATTTTCGTTAAAAAAATTTTTCTATAGAAAAATTTTCGTTAAAAAAAATTTTCTATAGAAAAATTTTCGTTAAAAAAATTTTTCTATAGAAAAATTTTCGTTAAAAAAATTTTTCTATAGAAAAATTTTCGTTAAAAAAATTTTCTATAGAAAATTTTCTATAGAAATATTTTCGTTAAAAAAATGTTTCTATAAAAAAATTTTCGTTAAAAAAATTTTTCTATAGTAAAGTTTTCGTTAAAAAAATTTTTCTATAGAAAAATTTTCGTTAAAAAATTTTTCTATAGAAAAATTTTCGTTAAAAAAATTTTTCTATAGAAAAATTTTCGTTAAAAAAATTGTTCTATAGAAAAATTTTCGTTAAAAAATTTTTTTTATAGAAAAATTTTCGTTAAAAAAATTTTTCTATAGAAAAATTTTCGTTAAAAAAATTTTTCTATAGAAAAATTTTCGTTAAAAAAATTTTTCTATAGAAAAATTTTCGTTAAAAAAATTTTTCTATAGAAAAATTTTCGTTAAAAAAATTTTTCTATAGAAAAATTTTCGTTAAAAAAAATTTTCTATAGAAAAATTTTCGTTAAAAAAATTTTTCTATAGAAAAATTTTCGTTAAAAAAATTTTTCTATAGAAAAATTTTCGTTAAAAAAATTTTTCTATAGAAAAATTTTCGTTAAAAAAATTTTCTATAGAAAATTTTCTATAGAAATATTTTCGTTAAAAAAATGTTTCTATAAAAAAATTTTCGTTAAAAAAATTTTTCTATAGTAAAGTTTTCGTTAAAAAAATTTTTCTATAGAAAAATTTTCGTTAAAAAATTTTTCTATAGAAAAATTTTCGTTAAAAAAATTTTTCTATAGAAAAATTTTCGTTAAAAAAATTGTTCTATAGAAAAATTTTCGTTAAAAAATTTTTTTTATAGAAAAAGTTTCGTTAAAAAAAATTTCTATAGAAAAATTTTCTATAGAAAATTTTTGGTTAAAAAAATTTTTCTATGGAAAAATTTTCTTTATAAATTTTTGTCGTTATAAAAATGTGTCTATAGAAAATTATTCATTATAAAAATTTTTCTGTAGAAAATTTTTCGTTATAAACATTTCTCTATAGAAAAACTTTCGTTATAAAAATTTTTCTATAGAAAAATTTCGTTATAAAAATTTTCTATAGAAAAAGTTTCGTTTTAAAATTTTTTCTTTAGAAAAATTTTTGTTTTAAAAATGTTTATATAGACAAATTTTTGTTATAAAAATTTGTCTATAGAAAAATTTTCATTAAAAAAATTTTTCTATAGAAAAATTTTCGTTATAAAAATGTTTCTTTTAAAATATTTTCGTTATAAAATTTTTCTATAGAAAAACTTTCGTTATAAATATTTTTCTATAGAAAAACTTTCGTTATAAATATTTTTCTATAGAAAAATTTTCATTATAAATAACTTTCTATAGAAAATTTTTCGTTAAAAAATTTTTCTATAGAAAATGTTTTTTTATACAAATTTTCTAAAGAAATATTGCTATCAAAAAAATTAAAATTTCTCACTTACCTTTGCCACACCACCATCATTATAAATTAAAAATCTTTTCTGGCGATGTCTCATGAAATCGGTTAAATTTTTCACAATCCCATAACCGGCAAATGTCAATGACAAATGACTCCAAATCAAAATTGAAATAACAAAAATCTTTCGTATTAACATTTTTGACAAATTTTTAAAAGTGAATTTTTTCTTCTCAAAGTAAACCTCAAAACTCACAGAAGAAGACAACGACAGATTGAGAATGACTAAATGGAACTGATTAAGTTATTAACACAAAATCATTTTGACAGTTTGATAAATAGAAAAAAATCTCGGTTCAATGAAGATGTTATAACAAAAAATACATAAAAATGATAAAGAGTTTTTAAAACCCAAATACATATTAAGATACTGGGTTCTATTTGTATATCTGTCCATCGGATATAGGTTTTCATTATTTTTTATTTTTTATTTTTTATTTTTTTTGTGCATATTTTTAGAGGTACGTGTGTGTGTATTAAACCAAATGAATGACACACTTTACATTTTATTTTGGATATGTTCCAAATAATGTTAATATTTGTTTAGATTATTAACAGAAACTGAACAGAAGCAGAAGTAGAAGTAGAACCCCGAATGTGTAAAACACACAAACACTTCACACACGAGTCAGTCACACTGAAAGAACAGAATTGCGATGTCAGGGATGGGGAATGAAAAATTATATACCACAGGGAGTATATCAATCATATTCAAATAGCGAATAAATAGTAGCTACTCTAGGGTAAAATGTTTATTAAAATACAATTTCCTGATAACTTAATTAAATAAACACCAAATTCCCCAAAAAATTTAATCTATCATCTCCCATTTCGTTCTTAATCCCTGAAAACCAACAAATTTAAAGCAAAACCATAAATTGGGTTATAACCATAAACCAAAACAGACACACACACACACACTTTTTTACTAACAAGTCACAAATTCACCTAAACCGTTACAAATTCACACAATCACTCACTCACTCCCCAACACCATAACATCCCCTTTCCCAATCTTTCTCTTTGCGTGAGAGTTAAGAACGAAAGCAATTACCGAAAGATGTTGTATGACGATTAAGTGGAGCAAAAAATTTGGTAACTGTTTAAATGAATGTGGCAGCAGAGTTGTAATAAGATGTTTAACCAAAAATACATTTAAACCCAAAATCCCGTTTCATATTCCCTTACTCTTTGTCTCGCTTTTGCGCTCCCTCTCACCTATTTCGCAAATTAATTTGTTTTATAAAAACCTCAAGATAATTTTAATATGCAAAACGTTATGAAGTTGTATTAGTTTGATACAATCAAATGATTTAATTAAGAAATGTGAAATTTTTGAGAAAAAAATAATTTGTTAGAACTAGGATATGGTAATTGATCCAGATTAAATATTTCAAATATAAGACAAGAGCGTTTTGTTAAAAAAAAAGTAAGTAAATTAAATCGAAATTTTCTTAATATATATATATATATATATATATATATATATATATATATATATATATATATATATATATAATTCCCCGACAACATTCCAATTGGAACAAGGGGTGCTTCTCTCAGACAATGAGCTGCATCCGATTCTATTTTTAAACTCATTGAAAGGGAACTACGTTTTAACGCCGGCTCCGAACGGCGAATGCATTAGTTAGAGAAGTTTTTCATAGCCTAATACTCAATAACCAGTGGCTAGCTGAGTTATGAGGTGAACCGCCGCTGTTTTGAAAATTTATTTTTTTCAAGTGAATCTGGCCGGGGATTGAACTTGGGCCTCTGGTATGCTAGGCGGATGTCTTACCTGCTATACCACGGCGGTTCACGACGGCGGTTTCTTAATAATAATAAAATATAATTGGTTCTTATTTCATTCAGAAAGTTTTAAATGAAGCAGATTGTATCATTATTATAAGCGATAGAATATCAAAGAGATGTTTATTACAATGTCCTGCATTTTTAAACCCACCAGCAAAAAGAATGGGGGTATATTGAGTTTAAACGGAATGACAATCTCATAATTTCCTTAATATTAGCTCAAAAACCAAAATTGTATATTCTGAATCCTTATGAAATTCTAAGACGATTGAGCGATGTCTGTCTGTCTGTCTGTCTGTCTGTCTGTCTGTCTGTCTGTCTGTCTGTCTGTCTGTCTGTCTGTCTATCTGTCTGTCTGTCTGTCTGTCTGTCTGTCTGTCTGTCTGTCTGTCTGTCTGTATGTCTGTCTGTATGTCTGTCTGTCTGTCTGTCTGTCTGTCTGTCTGTCTGTCTGTCTGTCTGTCTGTCTGTCTGTCTGTCTGTCTGTCTGTCTGTCTGTCTGTCTGTCTGTCTGTCTGTCTGTCTGTCTGTCTGTCTGTCTGTCTGTCTGCCTGTCTGTCTGTCTGTCTGTCCGTCTGTCTGTCCGTCTGTCTGTTGTCGGCACGACAAAACCTTAACAAAAGGATGTAGGTCATTTAAATTTAGCATAAATATTCTTCATTTCTTGAAAAATTTTGGTATTGAAATCGGGCAAAATCGGTTCATATTTGACCATAGCTCTCGTATAACCTCGTCTAGGCTAATTGCTTGTTTGATAATAAATGACAAATTATAAAAGCTATGATAATAAAATTTGGTATATAGCAGTTTAACATAAGAACTAGGTAACATATAAAATTTCATACAAATCGGTTCACATTTAACCATAGCTCCCATACAAAAAACTTACGAAAACAGCCTAAATTCCACCTAATATACACTTGCCAATAAATGATATACTATAATAGCTTTGGTCACTAAAATTAGCACAACTAAGTCTTATGTCAATGCCAGGCAGTGTGCAAAATTTTGTCAAAATCGGTGACCACTTGACCATAGCTCCCATATAAAAAACTTAAGGAAACACAAAAATACAAAAGGAAAAGGCGGTTTATGTCTGTTTGTCCGTCAGATAAAAGCGCGATATCTTGAGAAAGTTGTGTATTGAAAATGGCCAAAATCGGTTCACATTTGGTTTGAGCTCCCATATAACCCCGCCCAGGGAAACACATTAATGCTGATAAATTGAATACAATTGTAATAGCTATGAGGACTAAATTTAAAATAGGAAAGTTTTATGCAACTATTGGTCAGTATGTCTAATTTTATAGGAATCGGTCCATATTTGACTATAGCTTTCATATAAAAAACACTCCCGGAAATCAAAAAAAAAAAATGTGACAAAACCCAGTTAAAAGCTATTAAATTAGAAACTATGACACCTAGACAACTAAATTTTGCAGGAATAAGCTCTATATAAATACCAGCCGGTGTGTTTGCTACAATCGGTCAATAATTCTTATATATAACATCCCCATCGAGTTTTCATTTTATCCTGTTTTAGGGGTTAAAACAGGATAAAAGGAAAACGTCTAAATTATCAAAAAAATCCGATAAGTGCTCTTTTCATTTAATTGCTGATCTCAACTCAATTTCATTTATCTTTTTATCTATTTTAGTTTATGAGATATAACGTTGCCTATTTATTAATTTCTTCCATGTCAATCGACTTCCCAGCAAGTTTTATTTCTACCTTCATTGGTTCAAAAGTTTTACAAAGATTAGAAACATGGAGCTTATCGTTAAATATTTTGTGCTATTGTTGAATATTTTTCTTATATCTATTAAATCAGGTATTGGATTTGTAGATCAACGAAATTACCGCTGCCAAATTTCATCTCTTTAGGTTTTGCTGTTTGAGATGGGCGGGTGAATAGGTCCGTAAATATATAATACAATCACGGCTACGGGCTACAACCTGTCAAAATTTGAATACATGCACTCAAATGGGAATACATTTTTTAGCGTCGGCACTGCCACACTACAGCCAACGACTTTTGTAGTCGGTGTTCATGTGGCCTGTTGCCGTGATTGTGTTTACAGCTTAAGTTGGTCATTAGCGCTAGAGTTTTATTGAATTAATTTTTTTAAGGAAACATTTTCTAATCTAATGTGACTCAACATTTTTTAATTACTCAGGATTTTCAGGATGACTCGGTAAAATTGGGATAATTCATAAGTTTTAAGATGACTTAGTAGTTTTAGAATGACTAATTATTTTTAGCATGAGCCAAAATTTGAGAATGGCTCAGTAAATTTAGGATGACTAAGCAGATAAAGGGTAACTCAGTAGTTTTAGGATGTTCAGTTTTCGGATAATACAGTTGCTTTGGCATGAGTCATCAGTTTTAGGATGACTTAGCATCTTAGCATTTTGGATTGCTAAGCAGTTTAAGGATGACTTAGTAGTTATATTAAAGGTATCAGTTTTGGGATGACTCAGTAGTTTTAGTAAAGGTCCTCAGTTTTACAATGAATCAGCTATTATAGGATGATGCAACAGTTTTATGATTGATCCGCAGCTATTGAGTGACTCAGAACTTTAAGGATGAATCAGTAGATTTAGGATGTTTAGGCAGTTTTAGGATGACTCAGTTATTTTAGCATAAGTCATAAATTTTAGGATGACTTAGTAGTTTAAGCATGAGTCATCAGTTTTAGGATGACTTAGCAGTTTTAGGATGACTCAATAGTTTTTTGATATTAAAGCAGTTTCAGGATGACTCAGTAGTTTTAGCATAAGTCGTCAGTTTTAGGACGAATCAGCCATTATAGGATGACGCTTAATTTTTCGATGACTCAGCACTTTAAGGATGACTGAGCAGTTTAATGATGATTCTTCAGTTCAAAATGATAACTCTATTAAACGACTTCACGTCAATGTGAACTTGTAATCAAAGTAAATTTTAAGCTACTATCGCTATTGGCCAAATCGGTTCATTATTTCGGGTACCTTACATAGATCTGGTCACAAATTTTAGTATATTTCTAGGAAATTAAATCTAAATATCTGATATATAAACACAAAGTTTCATTGAAATCGGTCCATATTTGATCATATCTCTTATACAACGCAGCTCTCGATAATCACTTAATTCAGCGAAAATCACAAAAACGCTCGTAAATCCACAGATAATGACAATTTAATGTTTATTTATAGCACACATAATTTGTATATAAATTTAGGTCAAATTGTTCAATTTAGAGGCATTCGGTCCACACTTGATCCTAGTTTCTGTATAAGACTCAATGACGGTGGTGGCTTAAGTATACTTAGAAGTCTTGAGAAAATTTTAAGTAAATATATGTTTGTTAAAAAATGACATTTGACCTCAGTGGTTTTGGATATCATATGATCGGGCTAGATCGGCTATAATACTATCATTTTTGTTATACCATTCATCACCCTATGAAAAGCTTAGAAATATTGATTAAAATATTGATGTAAAGGTATAATATGGTCGGGCCTGACCGACTGTAATCATTTTAGTTACTATTAAAGATTTTCCAAATTGTTTAGAAGTTATGGTGCAAAGCCATGGGAGGCACAAAGAGAATATAGGAAATTTGTGTTTTACAAATAAAGAGAATAAGTAAAAATAAATATTTTCTTGTCCTCTTTTGCATGTGTTTTGTTGTTGCAAATCATACAAATGAATGTTTTTTTGTTTTTTTTTTTTTTTTCTTTTTGGTTCGTGTTGTGTATGTGAAAATGACAATTGGTGCTCGGCCCCTATGGGCTAACTTGCCGATCATTGGTGTGTGATGAAGTGTGAAGTTTTTATACCATCAAAAAGAATGGGAGTTATATTGAGATTGTCATTTCGTTTGCAATTTCCTTAATATTGGCTCAAAAATCAAAAACGATACATATTCTGAATCCTTATGAAATTCTAATATGGTCCACATATTGAATTAGGTGCATCCTAGTAGATATATGAGATATGCTTCTAAATTTAACACAACTTGATGGTGGGTATATAAGATTCGGCACAGCCGAATATAACACTCTTACTTGTTTTGTTTGAATTCAATAACTTTTAAACTACAGGGCGAATTAAGGAGAAATATGCAAAAATTGGCAAATGGTTAGTTGCAGTTTTAGATCAATTTTTAAAAACATGTCTATGTGTAGCACAATGTCAACTACAGTGGGCCAAAGTTGAGCACCTCTTGTACGTAAAACCTATTGGTTCGTACAACGTTCGCATATATGAACCTAAGAATAAAAAATATGTCTACTGCACTACCCTATCTCTAATAGCTTATGAGATATTTAACGGATTGTCGCTTACGATTATTTTAATCTAAGGGGTCGAAATAAAAGTAACTTATACAAACTTAAACAAACATTTCTTGCTCAATACAAAAATCAAAGATTAAATAAGTTTTCAGCCTTTAAATAAAAATCGGCGCATATCGCTCTTGTTTTTTTACCTTCACAAAAATTACACATATACCCGCGTCGGTCTCACAGACCAATTGTTATAAAATGTACCAACACGCTTGTCTCTTGCAAACGACAAATCGACACTAGAACGAAGCTTGTAAAAAAAATTTTTACTTTGAAGAGTTTCTGGGAAAACCATAGTGGGTATAGAAAGGTTAACAACAGCGGTTGCGTTGGCTGGGACATGTTGTGCGAATAGATAAAAATACTACCGCAAGAAAAGTGTGCGAAATAATCCAGATGTAACTGGTGGAAAAGGACGACCGCTACTTTGAAGGAAGGACCAAGTAGAAGAAAATCTATCAAAGCTTGGCCTATGAAATATCGAAGAGCATGGAATTCTACAATATACTTTTAAGAATTCCATGACCCAAACAGGTTGTGATATAGCCCATTTAAGTAAGTAAGTAGTCGTCTCCATCCCTATAATAAAATTAAAATTCTCCCAAAATAAATTTATTTAATCTAAATACAAACACATCTTCATGTGATCTCAAAACATTTCAATTAATTTTGCCTTTAATCTGTTTGTATAACCCCATCTTCCCTTTAACAAGGATTTCATATTTAACGCTATTGCTTTCATAGAATCAAATTAAAATTCCTCTTAAATAATCCCTCCAAAAAAGATGACAGATGACGTGTTTGCTTCTCTGCTGATATTCTGCTGATATGGGATAAAATTTTATTTTATATAAGAATTTTTTCACATTTGATCAAAACACATAAGACAAAATCCCTTAGATACAACTATGGGATTTAGTCTGATGTGTTTATTTTAGTTTTACTGCTGGTATCAGTAGTTTAGCGGTACTAAATTAAAAATCGCTCAATATTATGGTTTAAACGTTTATTTATTATCTTTGGCTGGCAGTAAGTAAAGTTTGTTCGCTGAAAGTCGATGGAGGGGAAAAAACTAAGACATCATCATCAACTCTATTATTAGTTAAAATTAATACTCCCGAGTATGAAAGATAGTTTTGCAGAATAATTAAATGCCAATAGTTTCGTAAAATGAAGGGGAAAATCATTTGATGTTAAAGAAAAAATGATGAACCCTCTTCTCGTATTGGAAAATAGGCACTCAAGAACTAGGAAGCAAACTTAACCATTTAGTATAGGCTTTAAGTTTAACAAAACAATCCATATTTATTTCTAGTTAACTCTTTATAGGCTCAAAAATAAATACTTAAAAGCAATTTGAAAAATTCTATTTAAAATATTTAACAGACAACTATTTTCTTCCAAACGTCTACGAAATTCCTGACAATGTCTACAAATTAACCAACTATTTAAACCAACTTCTAGACTTGGCAAACTAACTACACAGATACATAAGTAACGTATATATTTTCCAAAGCCACCTCTGTACCAACAAAATATTTTCACTTACTTCTAGAGGACAACATCAACATTCACGCGGAGGATCTAAAGGAATTGCGAAAATCGTACACCAACACACTCGCTCTAACTCACGTACATAAATAGCGGAAAAATGCAAACGGAATACTAAATGCTTTCCCGCCCCAACAAGTTTTCCTTGGGACCTAATCCCAAAAAAATAAATACGATTATAGGGGGGGGAGAAAAGAAGACAAGGGAAAACAACAACGACAACAACTAGAAAATGTTAAAATAGACAAAGTTCGTCCATGGCAATGGTATTGAAAACTGTGAATGAAGCTTATCCTTGTCTACAGTTAAATAGATTTTAAATAGATTTGTACGCGTACATGACACTGACATCAGCTAATATATATCGGTGTAAAGCAAAGAGATGAAGACAAAGTTTTTTTTACTTAAAAACGGCTAGAAAGTATAAGTTTTTTGGGGATGGCAGAGTTGAATTAGAAATAACCCTTCACTTTCAAGGAATTTTCCTAAAAGCTTTTTATATTCATAAACAATTTCAAATGCTTATTCAGCAATCAAACTTTCAAAGCTCTCTTATTATATAAGAAATTTTAAAAGCTTATCCAAAATTGAAACTCTAAAAGTTCTATCATTTTTGATATTAAAACTTTAAAAGCTTTTTTTATATATTAACAACTTTACAACAAAATCAAAAGCTTGTACAAAATTAAAACTTAAAAAGCTTTATCATTTTCAATAGCTTACTCAAAACTAAAATGTCAGCAATTTTTGCAAAATTTCCTACAAAAATAAGAAATTTTTGAAAAATTTCCTATAAAAATAAGAAATTTTTGAAAAATTTCCTATAAAAATAAGAAATTTTTGAAAAATTTCCTATAAAAATAAGAAATTTTTGAAAAATTTCCTATAAAAATAAGAAATTTTTGAAAAATTTCCTATAAAAATAAGAAATTTTTAAAAAATTTCCTATAAAAATAAGAAATTTTTGAAAAATTTCCTACAAAAATAAGAAATTTTGGAAAAATTCCCTATAAAAATAAGAAATTTTTGAAAAATTTCTTGTAAAAATAAGAAATTTTTGAAAAATTTCTTACAAAAACAAGAAATTTTTAAAAAATTTCCTATAAAAATAAGAAATTTTTGAAAAATTTCCTATAAAAATAAGAAATTTTTGAAAAATTTCCTATAAAAATAAGAAATTTTTGAAAAATTTCCTATAAAAATAAGAAATTTTTGAAAAATTTCCTATAAAAATAAGAAATTTTTGAAAAATTTCCTATAAAAATAAGAAATTTTTGATAAATTTCCTATAAAAATAAGAAATTTTTGAAAAATTTCCTATAAAAATAAGAAATTTTTGAAAAATTTCCTATAAAAATAAGAAATTTTTGAAAAATTTCCTATAAAAATAAGAAATTTTTGAAAAATTTCCTATAAAAATAAGAAATTTTTGAAAAATTTCCTATAAAAATAAGAAATTTTTGAAAAATTTCCTATAAAAATAAGAAATTTTTGAAAAATTTCCTATAAAAATAAGAAATTTTTGAAAAATTTCCTATAAAAATAAGAAATTTTTGAAAAATTTCCTATAAAAATAAGAAATTTTTGAAAAATTTCCTATAAAAATAAGAAATTTTTGAAAAATTTCCTATAAAAATAAGAAATTTTTGAAAAATTTCCTATAAAAATAAGAAATTTTTGAAAAATTTCCTATAAAAATAAGAAATTTTTGAAAAATTTCCTATAAAAATAAGAAATTTTTGAAAAATTTCCTATAAAAATAAGAAATTTTTGAAAAATTTCCTATAAAAATAAGAAATTTTTGAAAAATTTCCTATAAAAATAAGAAATTTTTTTAAATTTCCTATAAAATTAAAACATTATTATACTTATAATAGCTTATTCAAAACTAAATCCATTAAAGCAATCTCTTTCAAAAGATATTATGAACACTTCACGACAGCTTTAAAAGCTTTTTTTTAAATAGAAATATACAAAGCTTTTTCGTCTTAAAAAATTATGAATTAGACTTAAAGATCGAGCTCGGTTCTGAAAAAAATATCACAAATTCCAACAAAGCTTTTTTCTTAAAAAAGCTTAATAGCAAACTTTTATGAAAACTAGTTTCTTTATATAACCTTAGTAATTTTAATTTTATTCTTGTTGATTTTTTCTAAAAGATTCTTATTTTGTTGCCCTCCTCTTTAATTCCTGCTATCATATTTCAATAATATGTCATATTTTCTACATAAATGTCTCAAGTTCAAAGACAAACTTTGTTCCCCTTTAGCATAAAATGAAGTTCTGTGAAAAAACACGGTAAAACTAGAAAGAAAATCATAAAATCCATGTATTAAACCTTATGACAGAACTTTACTGAAGGAAAATATTAAGGGAAAAACAGATTGTAAAAGAATTTAGAGATTTCAGAATCTCGCTGAAAAATGTCCCGCATATTTTTAAACAGCCTTTCCTATAAAAAAGAAACATTTTTGAAAAATATCCTACAAAAATAAGAAATTATTTAAAAGTTTCCTATAATAATAAAAAATTTCCTTTCAAAATAAGAAATTTTAAAAAAAAAATTTCTTATAAATATTTTTCAAAAATTTTCTATAAAAATCAGAAATTTTGAAAAAATTCTTCATAAAAATACGATTTTTTGTTTTAATTTTAATACAAAAATAAGTCATTTTGAAAAATTTCCTATAAAAATAAGAAATTTTTGAAAAATTTAATATAAAAATAAGAAATTTTTTAAAAAATTTCCTATAAAATAAGAAATTTTTGAAAAATTCCCTTTCAAAATAAGAAACTTTTAAAAAAATTTCTTATAAATATTTTTCAAAAATTTTCTATAAAAATAAAAAAATTTGGGAAAAATTCATAATAAAAATACGATTTTTTGTTTTAATTTTAATACGAAAATAAGTCATTTTGAAAAATTTCCTATAAAAATAAGAAATTCTTGAAAAATATCCTATAAAAATAAGAAATTTTTAAAAAAATTTCCTATAAAAATAAGAAATTTTTGAAAAAATTTCCTATAAAAATAAGAAATTTTTGAAAATTTTTTATAAAATAAGAAATTTTTGAATAATTTCCTATAAAAATAAGAAATATTTTAAAGTTTTCTATAAAAAAAGAAATTTTTTAAAAATTTCCTTTAAAAATAAGAAATTTTTAAAAAAAATTCCTTTAAAAATAAGAAATTTTAAAAAAATTTGTTATCAAAAGAACAAATTTGTGAAAATTTTCATATAAAAAGAAGAAATTTTCGAAAAGTTTTCTACAAAAAGAAAATTTTTTGAAAAATTTCCTATAAAACCAAGAATTTTTTGAAAAATTTCCTTTAAAACTAAGAAATTTTTGAAAAATTTCCTTTAAAAATAAGTTATTTTTTAAAAATTCCCTTCAAAAATAAGATATTTTTGAAAAATTTCCTATAAAAATAAGAAATTGTTGAAAAAATTCCTATAAAAATAAGAAATTTTGAAAAATTTCCTAAAAAAATAATAAATTTTTGAAAAATTTCCTATGAAAATTGGAAATTTTTGAAAAATTTCCTATAAAAATAAGAAATTTTTGAAAAATTTCCTATAAAAATAAGAAATTTTTGACAAATTTCCTATTAGAATAAAAAATTTTAAAAAATTTCCTATAAAAATAAGAAATTTTTGAAAAATTTCCTATTAAGACAACAAATTTTTAAAAATTTTCTTATAAAAATAAGAAATTTTTGAAAAATTTCCTATTAAGACAACAAATTTTTAAAAATTTTCTTATAAAAATAAGAAATTTTTGAAAAATTTCTTACAAAAATAGGAAATTTTTTAAAAAATTTCTATAAAAATAAGAAATATTTGAAAAATTTCCTAAAAAAAAATAAGAAATTTAAAAAAAATTCTTGTAAAAATAAGATTTTTTTTTAAATTTCCTATAAATTAAAAGATTTTTTAAAAGATAAAAAAAGGAATTTTTGATAAATTTCTATAAAAATAAGAAATTTTTGAAAAATTTCTATAAAAATAAGAAATTTTTGAAAATTTTCTATAAAAATAAGAAATTTTTTAAAAATTTCCAATAAAATAAGAAATTTTTGAAAAATTTTTAATAAAAATAAGAAATCTTTGAAAAATTTCCTGTATAAATTTTTGAAAAATTTTTTTACAATAAATAAGAAATTTTGAAAAATTTCTTATCAAAAAAGAAATTTTTGAAAATTTTTTTAAAAAATTAGAAAATTATTATTATTATAAATCTTATTTTTTTAAGAAATTTTTGAAAAATTTCTGATAAAAAAAAGGAAATTTTTGGAAAATTTGTTAATGAAATAAGAAATTTTTGAAAAATTTCTTATAAAACTAAGAAATTTTTGAAGAATTTCTTTTGTAAAAAAATTTGTAAAAAAAAAACATCTTATAAAAATAAGTTATTTTTGAAAAATTTCCTATATAAATAAGAAATTTTGGAAAAATTTTCTATAAAAGTTTTTAATAAATAAACAATTCTTTTACATCTCTGCTTACAATTTAGTTAACTACCCTCTAGTATGAAGTAAAACTAAGCTTTGGAATTTACTAAAAAAAAAAAAAGGAAAAACTAAGTAAGACAGCAGAAACAGAAAATCATGGATGTTTGTTTGTTTTACAAGAAAATACCTACAAACGTTTAAGGAATTCATAAGATTATGTTAAGGATTTAGCTTGTTGAATATTTTTTTTATTTCGTTATTTTTTCCTTCTCATCTTCTGTTCTTCTTTTGCTTTGTACAGATTTATTTTGTTGCTTTTGGCATTTAAGCTTTAACATTAAAGTTCATCAATATATTGATCCAGTAGACTAGAGCCCTTGGGGCATAAATTAAATAATTTTAGACAATCAGCTCCATGACGTCCAGCTTCCAAAGCCATTTTATATGAATTATCCAAATTTTCCTTGCCGGGACTATTTAACGCATTTAGTTAAGACATGAAAGCAAATATAAAGATATTATCATTATAAGGATGTTTAAGGAGACTAAGAAAAAAAAAGACAGAAGTAGTGATTATGAGAAACAAAAATAATCTACCATAGATTAATTACATATTCAGAATATTCACTTCTTCTTTGATTATAAGCAAGTACTTACGTTAATACCACATCTAAGACTTTGGAAAATACTCCCACATGCTCGTGTATTTGGGCATTTTCACATATCGCTCTCAGCAGACACTGGCGTCCTTCTATGTTATTACGAGTCATATATTTCTCCAAGGCCATGTACACGAATTCACGCGATTCATCTGGTTCGTATTCCCCGTAATTATCAAATTTTGTGCGCATTTGTTTGAGAGATCGGGCAAAAGTATCTTCCCATTTATCCCAGGGATATAAGGGCTCTGTTGGTATCTGGTAGCTTCCTCCTTGAAGATTGTAGGAACATACGAGGGAACGAAATGTTATGGGATCCGCCAAGGTTACCGGCATTGAGGGACCTATGGATAACTTTTAAAGTTGTAGAATTAATATTAAGGCTAAGTTCATTTTTTCAAAGAAAAATTTATGATTTTTGTAAAAAAATTTGCATGGAAAAAATTTCGGTGAATAATTTTTTATAGAAAAAAATTTCGGTAAAAAATTTTTTATAAAAAAAAATTCGGTTAAAAATTTTTTATAGAAAAAATTTTGTTGAACTTTTTTTATAGAAAAAATTTCGGTAAAGAATTTTTTATAGAAAAAATTTCGGTGAAAAATTTTTTATAGAAAAAATTTCGGTGAAAAATTTTTTATAGAAAAAATTTCGGTGAAAAATTTTTTATAGAAAAAATTTTGGTGAAAAATTTTTTATAGAAAAAATTTCGGTGAAAAATTTTTTATAGAAAAAATTTCGGTGAAAAATTTTTTATAGAAAAAATTTCGTTGAAAAATTTTTTATAGAAAAAATTTCGGTGAAAAATTTTTTATAGAAAAAATTTCAGTGAAAAATTTTTTATAGAAAAAATTTCGGTGAAAAATTTTTTATAGAAAAAATTTCGGTGAAAAATTTTTTATAGAAAAAATTTCAGTGAAAAATTTTTTATAGAAAAAATTTCAGTGAAAAATTTTTTATAGAAAAAATTTCGGTAAAAAATTTTTTATAGAAAAAATTTCGGTAAAAAATTTTTTATAGAAAAAATTTCGGTGAAAAATTTTTTATAGAACAAATTTCGGTGAAAAATTTTTTATAGAAAAAATTTCGGTGAAAAATTTTTTATAGAAAAAATTTCGGTAAAAATTATTTCATAAAAAAAATTTCATTGACAATTTTTTAATAGAAAAAATTTCAGTGAAAAATTTTTTATAGAAAAAATTTCAGTGTAAAATTTGTTATAGAAAAAATTTCGGTGAAAAATTTTTTATAGAAAAAATTTTGATGAAAAATTTTTTATAGAAAAAATTTTGGTGAAAAATTTTTTTAAAAAAATTTCGAGGAAAAATTTTTTATAGAAAAAAATTTCGGTGAAAAATTTTCTAAAGGAAAAATTTTATAGAAAATTTTTTATAGAAAAAATTTCGATGAAAAATCTTTTATAGAAAAAATTTCGGTGGAAAAATTTTTGAAAGAAAAAATTTCGGTGAAAAATTTTTGATAGAAAAAATTTCGGTGAAAAATTTTTGATAGAAATTTCGGTGAAAAATGTTTGATAGAAATTTCGGTGAAAAATTTTTTATAGAAAAAATTTCGGTAAAAAATTTTTGATAGAAAAAATTTCGGTGAAAAATTTTTGAAAGAAAAAATTTCGGTGAAAAATTTTTGATAGAAAAAATTTCGGTGAAAAATTTTTGATAGAAATTTCGGTGAAAAATGTTTAATAGAAATTTCGGTGAAAAATTTTTTATAGAAAAAATTTCGGTAAAAAATTTTTGATAGAAAAAATTTCGGTCAAAAATTTTTGATAGAAAAAATTTCGGTGGAAAATTTTTGATAGAAAAAATTTCGGTGAAAAATTTTTGATAGAAAAAATTTCGGTGAAAAATTTTTGATAGAAAAAATTTCGGTGAAAAATTTTTGATAGAAAAAATTTCGGTGAAAAATTTTTGATAGAAAAAATTTCGGTGAAAAATTTTTGATAGAAAAAATTTCGGTGAAAAATTTTTGATAGAAAAAATTTCGGTGAAAAATTTTTGATAGAAAAAATTTCGGTGAAAAATTTTTGATAGAAAAAATTTCGGTGAAAAATTTTTGATAGAAAAAATTTCGGTGAAAAATTTTTGATAGAAAAAATTTCGGTGAAAAATTTTTGATAGAAAAAATTTCGGTGAAAAATTTTTGATAGAAAAAATTTCGGTGAAAAATTTTTGATAGAAAAAATTTCGGTGACAAATTTTTTATAGAAAAAATATCGGTGACAAAATTTTTATAGAAAAAATATCGGTGACAAAATTTTTATAAAAAAAAATTCGGTGACAAATTTTTATAGAAAAATTTCGGTGACAAATTTTTATAGAAAAAATTTCGGTGAAAAAATTTTTTATAGAAAAAATTTCGGTGAAAAATTTTCTATAAAAAAAAATTCGGTAAAAAGTTTTTATAGCTAAAGTTTCGGTAAAAAAATTTGTATAGAACAATTTGGGTAAAGAATTTTTATAGACAAAATTTCGGTACAACATTTTTTAAAGAAAAATTTCAATGAAAATTTTTTTCAAAACTTTTTGACATCAAACATTTACTTAAAAAGTTTTACTGTAGTGTATTGCACTAAGATCCCAATTTATATAAATTATTTATTATTGTAATAAATAGTTTCTTAACAAAACCAAAGAAAAAATTTCAATAAAAAATTTTTTAAAGAAAAATTCTCGATGAATAGTTTTAACAGAATCAAACAAGGTAGAAAATTTCTTATAGGAAATTTTTTAAAAATTTCTTATTTTTATAGGAAATTTTTCAAAACTTTCTCATTTTTATAGGAAATTTTTAAAAAATTTCTTATTTTTATAGGAAATGTTTCCAAGTTATCTTATTTTTATAATTTTTTTTTTTAATGGCTTATTTTTATAAGAAAATTTTTAAAACTTTCATATTTTTTAGGAAAATTTAAAAAAAATCTTATTTTTATAGAAAATTTTTCAAAAATTTCTTAGAAAATTTTTCGAAACTTTTTTATTTTTACAGGAAATTTTTTAAAAATTACTTATTTTTAAAGAAATTTTTAAAAATTTTCTTATTTTTATAGGAAATTTTTCAAAAATTTTTTGTTTTTACAAGAAATTTTTCAAAAATTTCTTATTTTTATAGTAAATTTTTCAAAAATTTCTTATTTTTACAGGAAATTTTTCAAAAATTTCTTATTTTTATAGTAAATTTTTCAAAAATTTCTTATTTTTACAGGAAATTTTTCAAAAATTTCTTATTTTTATAGGAACTTTTTCAAATATTTCTGATTTTAATAGAATTTTTTTTTTTAATTTTTATACAAAATTTAAAAAAAAAAAATTTACGTCGAAAAAATTTCGGTGAAAACTTTTGGAAAAAAAATTTACCAAAATTTGTTCTATAGATAATGTTAGGCCGAAATTTTTATTTTAATAAAAATTTAAAAAAATCTATAGTAAAATATTATTTCTAAAAGTTTCTAAATGAAAATATTTTGTCGACAATTTTCATTAGAAAAATTTCCCTTTAGTAGAATAATCTTCGATCAGAAATTTTTATATAAAAAAATATACCGAAATTTGATCTATAGAAAATTTTAGGCCGAAATTTTTTTTTAATGAAAATTAAAAAAAAAAATGTTCATTCTAAGATATTTTATAAAAAAAATTTTCGTTCCCAAATTTTTATAGAGAAATTTTCGGTTAAAAATTTTTGTAGAAATTTTCGGTTTGAAATTTTTATAGAAAATTTTTCGGTCTGAAATTTTTATAGAAAACTTTTCGGTCTGAAATTTTTATAGAAAACTTTTCGATGTAAAATTTTTTGTAGACAAAAATTCTATATAAAAATTTCTATAGAATAATTTTTGGTATAAAATTTTCTATACAAAAATAAAACAAAATTGACACCGATTTTTTTTATAAAAAAACATACTTAGAACTTTGTTCTACTGAAAATATTAGGGCAAATATTTTTTCTAATAAAAAATAAAAATATTTAGTCTTAAATTTTCTATAACAAAAATATTCGATCTAAAATTTGTTAAGAAAAACCGAGAATTTTCTTTATAAAAAAATGTTCATTCTAAAACGTTTTATTAAAAAATTTCGTACAGAAAAATTTCGATAGTCACTTTTCAATAGAAAAAATGTTCATGTAAAATTTTCTATATATCTTTTTTGGTTTAAAATTTTGTATAGAAAAATTTTAAAATAAATTTTTTTTGTCAAATTTTTTCTTTATAAGAATTTATGTTCAATTTATGTAAAACTAAAATGTAGGTTTAAATTTTTGTATAGTCATTTTTTTTGCCAAAATTTTTTCTACAGAAAAAATTTTGATCGAAAAGCTTTTTGTATTCAAAATTTTTGTATTTTTTCATATTTAAAATTCTTTCAATTGAAAAATAATTTAATGTTCAAAAAGTAATTAAATTACCAATTAGTTAATTCTTTGTCAAATATGTCAAATGTCATAGCTTAAATAAAATTATATTATATGGATTATTATTAAGAACTCATTTCAATAACTTCACAATTTCAATTCATCACTTTTGGCACCTTTGAAAAAATTCCATTAAATTAAATTTCATCAATAATAGAATTTTTTTCCAAAGCAAATTATTAATGAAATAATCAATTATTTTGTTATTGTTTAATTCGTTTTTGCATTTTTTTTTCAACATTTGCAGACATAATTTCCTTTATTTGATTATTTTTACCTTCATTGTGCCGCCATTAGTGAAAATTAAACCGCGTTTTTGTCGTTGTGAACGAAATTTTGTTAAATTAACACTTGTACCAACGAAACCGGCGGCAACAAAACTCAATTGTTCAAATGTCATCAGCACCGCCAGCAACAGCAGCAGCGTCTGAATTGTCAACGATTTTTTGAATAATAAATTTTTATTCATTGTCACATATGAACCCAAAACAGAATTTGACACCCACACGAGAAAATTCGAGTATTTAGATTAAATTTTTAATATTCAAAAAATTTAGTTTTTAGCTAATGCCTCCTATTTGAGAGTTTTGTGATTTTTAGAGGAACCAACAAAATGTGGTTTGATTGATGCGTTAAGTGTTGAGCACGAACGATTTAATGAGACTGGATTAAGTTATCAAAAATCATAGATGACAATGTTAAATAGGCATAAATCCATCAGATATCGGAAACTTTGTATAAACATTTCATGTTAACAGTAAATAGAGTAGAATTAAAATTAGAACCTGTTTTAGAAATTTTTCTATTACTCTATTTGTTGGGCTAAATGTTTGTATATTTATCTAACAAATCTTATTTATATGTATGTATAATTCACACAGATTGAGTTTGTGTTTGTTTAACGCTTCTACAGAAGAAAATTGATTGAATCATTAATGCAGCTTCACAACAAATTTAACCGAAATACACATATTTTCCAAAATAATTAACACAACGATTTACGGAAAAAATGGGCGAATTTAAGAAATTCAAATACGTTCCATGATAGTTCAATTTATTTTTTATTGAGATATTTTAGGAATTTTCAATGCACGACTTAAATGGAAACAGAAAGTCCCATATGCCAAAGCTTTCATAATAACACCCTATACAAAAATCTATTACGAAAACTTTTCTCTAGAAAAAAAGCAAATATATATATTTAAAATTTATTAAAGAAGACATTTGTATAGAAAAATTGACTATATTAAGACATTTCTATAAACAAATTTACGATAGGAAGACATTTCCATAGAAAAGTTGACGATAGAAAGACATATCCATAGAAAAGTTGACGATAGGAAGACATTTCTAAAGAAAAGTTGACGATAGGAATACATTTCTATAAAACAGTTGACGATAGGAAGACATTTCTATAGAAAAGTTGACGATAGGAAGACGTTTCTATAGAAAAGTTGACGATAGAAAGACATTTCTATAGAAATGTTGACGATAGGAAGACATTTCTATATAAAAGTTGACGATAGGAAAACATTTCTATAGAAAAGTTGGCGATAGGAAGACATTTCTATAGAAAAGTTGACAATAGGAAGACATTTCTATAGAAAAGTTGACGATAGGAAGACATTTCTATAGAAAAGTTGACGATAGGAAGACATTTCTATAGAAAAGTTGACGATAGGAAGACATTTCTATAGAAAAGTTGACGATAGGAAGACATTTCTATAGAAAAGTTGACGATAGGAAGACATTTCTATAGAAAAGTTGACGACAGGAAGACATTTCTTTAGAAAAGTTGACGATAGGAAGACATTTCTATAGAAAAGTTGACGATAGGAAGACATTTCTATAGAAAAGTTGACGATAGGAAGACATTTCTATAAAAAAGATGACGATAGGAAGACATTTCTATAGAAAAGTTGACGACAGGAAGACATTTCTATAGAAAAGTTGACGATAGGAAGACATTTCTATAGAAAAGTTGACGATAGGAAGACATTTCCATAGAAAAGTTGACGATAGGAAGACATTTCCATAGAAAAATTGACGATAGGAAGACATTTCTATAGAAAAGTTGACGATAGGAAGACATTTCTATAGAAAAGTTGACGATAGGAAGACATTTCTATAGAAAAGTTGACGATAGGAAGACATTTCTATAGAAAAGTTGACGATAGGAAGACATTTCTATAGAAAAGTTGACGATAGGAAGACATTTCTATAGAAAAGTTGACGATAGGAAGACATTTCTATAGAAAAGTTGACGATAGGAAGACATTTCTATAGAAAAGTTGACGATAGGAAGACATTTCTATAGAAAAGTTGACGATAGGAAGACATTTCTATAGAAAAGTTGACGATAGGAAGACATTTCTATAGAAAAGTTGACGATAGGAAGACATTTCTATAGAAAAGTTGACGATAGGAAGACATTTCTATAGAAAAGTTGACGATAGGAAGACATTTCTATAGAAAAGTTGACGATAGGAAGACATTTCTATAGAAAAGTTGACGATAGGAAGACATTTCTATAGAAAAGTTGACGATAGGAAGACATTTCTATAGAAAAGTTGACGATAGGAAGACATTTCTATAGAAAAGTTGACGATAGGAAGACATTTCTATAGAAAAGTTGACGATAGGAAGACATTTCTATAGAAAAGTTGACGATAGGAAGACATTTCTATAGAAAAGTTGACGATAGGAAGACATTTCTATAGAAAAGTTGACGATAGGAAGACATTTCTATAGAAAAGTTGACGATAGGAAGACATTTCTATAGAAAAGTTGACGATAGGAGGACATTTCTATAGAAAAGTTGACGATAGGAAGACATTTCTATAGAAAAATTGACGATAGGAAGACATTTCTATAGAAAAGTTGACGATAGGAAGACATTTCTATAGAAAAGTTGACGATAGGAAGACATTTCTATAGAAAAGTTGATGATAGGAAGACATTTCTATAGAAAAGTTGACATTAGGAAGACATTTCTATAGAAAATTGGGTGGAAAATTGTTGGTGGGTACTCAAAATAAAAAAACACTAAATTTAATTCATTGTCTTCATGTTTTTATTATTGTTCCCACTTAAGTATGCGATCAAGTGTTAACAAACAAATTGACCTTAAGCACACGACTCCTGACACAAACTACAACAATTCTATGGTATCTAGTACTTTTGAAAAAGTACCTTCCGAACAAGTTACTCCAACTCCAACTGAATAAAATGATTCAAATTAAAAAAAAAGTATATTCCTGTAAGCGATTGAGATAGTGTTTGTGTGTTAGTTTGTGTGTGTAATGTAAACGTAACTAAATGCAAATATTTATGCAAATACTTTATTTTCAACATTATAGTTTAAGCTCTTCAAGAGACATGTTCGTTCATGTTCGTATGTTTATTACTATCAAAGAACAAAAGGCAACTGTTAAAGACGTAAAAGTACTTGTATCCAAGTCAAACAGTGGAAGTACTTACACTTACACTTACTTTACTTTACATTGTTGAGGTTTTTGTGGATTATTCAATTACGAGTATTAAATTACTTTTATGTTATGGGTAAATTATTGAAATTTATTTTTAGTGAAGGGCCATATTTTGGTCATCTTATTTGTCTACTTTTGTTGACATTATTTTATTTGTCGATCAATTGATCACGTTTTATAAATCGAAATGAACTGAAACCAGTCACATGTGTCAAGATAATAATTGAAATTTGAATAATTTTGTTTACAGAATGACAAGATAAATTTAAATTTTGGTTGTGTTTTGTATAGATTTTTGTTAAAATAGAAAGTTTTAGTATAAAATAGTGTAGAATCGAGTCTTTAGACGTGATTAGATTAGAGCCTATAGTCTAGTCTATAGTACAGAATATAATCGATTCTATAGTAGAGTATGGAGTCATTTATATACTGGAGTATAGATTAGAATATCGACTATAGTACAGGTACTAGTTTAAATACGAGTATATCGAGTACAGTCTAAAGACTACTTTAGACTCGAGCCTATATCGAGTCGGCTCTATAGTCTAGTAAAGAGTATGGTTTATATTAGAGTAGAGTTGGGTCTATATAAGAGTATAGATTTGGGTCAATAAACACGACTCTACGACCGACTATAGATCCGAATCTATAGTATAGAGTTGACCATAAAATCGGGTATAGACTTAAGTATAGAGTCGTGATTATAGTCAAGTCTATAGACCGGTTCAGAATCAAGTGTAGTGTCAGTTCTATATTCAATTATAGAGCCAAGTCTCCAGTAAAGTATAAAATATAGTCTATAGAGTATAGGTTCGAGTCTATAGTCAAATCTATACTCTACTAAAGAGTCGACTCTGTACTCGTCATTATACACGTTTACAAATGTGTATCTGTATTCAAAGTCAGCCGACTATAGAGTCAAGTCTATAGTCGATTCTACAATCGAGTAAAGAGTCGAGTTTATAGTCGAGTACACAATCAAGTATAGAATCAAGTCTATAGTCGTGTCAATTTTTCTTTAGAAATATCAACTTTTCTATAGAAATGCCTTCCAAACGTCTACTTTTCTATAGAAATATCTTCCTAACATAAACTTTTCTATAGAAATGTCTTCCTAACGTCAACTTTTCTATAGAAATGTCTTCCTAACGTCAACTTTTCTATAGAAATGTCTTCTTAAGTCAACTTTTCTATAGAAATGTCTTCCTAACGTCAACTTTTCTATAGAAATGTCTTCCTAACGTCAACTTTTCTATAGAAATGTCTTCCTAACGTCAACTTTTCTATAGAAATGTCTTCCTAACGTCAACTTTTCTATAGAAATGTCTTCCTAACGTCAACTTTTCTATAGAAATGTCTTCCTAACGTCAACTTTTCTATAGAAATGTCTTCCTAACGTCAACTTTTCTACAGAAATGTCTTCCTAACGTCAACTTTTCTATAGAAATGTCTTCCTAACGTCAATTTTTCTAAAGAAATGTCTTCCTAACGTGAACTTTTCTATCGAAATGTCTTTCTAACGTCAACTTTTCTATAGAAATGTCTTCCTAACGTCAACTTTTCTATAGAAATGTCTTCCTAACGTCAACTTTTCTATAGAAATGTCTTCCTAACGTCAACTTTTCTATAGAAGTGTCTTCCTAACGTCAACTTTTCTATAGAAATGTCTTCCTAATGTCAACTTTTCTATAGAAATGCCTTCCTTTTGACAACTTTTCTATAGAAATTTCTTCCTTTTGACAAATTTTCTCAATAAATGCGTTCCTACCTTCAACTTTTTTGAAGAAATTTCTTAATCTAGAACTGTAGCGCATTAATCTTTATTATATACAAATTGATTGCATTTGTTTTGTGAGTATAAATCTATACCTTTTTACCACATAATCTCTTAAGATTATAAAAGTCAAGTTTATGACCAGGTTTAAGGATTATTTACAACAACAGAAACAACAAAAGTAGACAAAAATTGTTTACTACAAATGTAATGAATACAAAAGAGTCAGTTCTTTAAGCAAGTATTGAGTCGACTAGATAATAAAATCAACTGTAGAATTTGTAGCCAACTTTTATAGAGTTTATAGCAAAATCTTTAATAGAATCTAAATTCAATATTCGAGACTAGAGTTGATATTGTTGCATAACGCGTGTATATATAAAGCTAAAACTTATATAAAAATTTAAATAAATTTTCTCTAGAAATGTCTTCCTGTCATCAACTTTTCTCCAGAAATGTCTTCCTGTCGTCAACTTTTCCCTAGAAATGTCTTTCTGTCGTCAAATTTTCTCTATAAATGTCTTTCTGTCGTCAACTTTTCTCTAGAAATGTCTTCCTATCGTCAACTTTTCTCTAGATATGTCTTCCTATCGTCAACTTTTCTCTAGAAATGTCTTCCTGTCGTCAACTTTTCTCGAGAAATGTCTTCTTGTCGTCAACTTTTCTCGAGAAATGTCTTCCTGTCGTCAACTTTTCTCGAGAAATGTCTTCCTGTCGTCAACTTTTCTCGAGAAATGTCTTCCTGTCTTCAACTTTTCTCTAGAAATGTCTTCCTGTCGTCAACTTTTTTCTAGAAGTGTCTTCCTGTCGTCAACTTTTCTCTAGAAATGTCTTCCTGTCGTCAACTTTTCGCTAGAAATGTCTTCCTGTCGTCAACTTTTCTCTCGAAATGTCTTCCTGTCGTCAACTTTTCTCTAGAAATGTCTTCCTGTCGTCAACTTTTTTCCAGAAATGTCTTCCTGTCGTCAACTTTTCTCTAGAAATGTCTTCCTGTCATCAACTTTTCTCTAGAAATGTCTTCCTGTCGTCAACTTTTCTCTAGAAATGTCTTCCTGTCGTCAAGTTTTCTCTAGAAATGTCTTCCTGTCGTCAACTTTTCTCGAGAAATGTCTTCTTGTCGTCAACTTTTCTCGAGAAATGTCTTCCTGTCGTCAACTTTTCTCGAGAAATGTCTTCCTGTCGTCAACTTTTCTCGAGAAATGTCTTCCTGTCGTCACTTTTCTATAGAAATGTCTTCCTGTCGTCAACTTTTCTATAGAAATGTCTTCCTGTCGTCAACTTTTCTATAGAAATGTCTTCCTGTCATCAACTTTTCTATAGAAATGTCTTCCTGTCGTCAACTTTTCTCGAGAAATGTCTTCCTGTCGTCAACTTTTCTCGAGAAATGTCTTCCTGTCGTCAACTTTTCTCGAGAAATGTCTTCCTGTCGTCAACTTTTCTCGAGAAATGTCTTCCTGTCGTCAACTTTTCTCGAGAAATGTCTTCCTGTCGTCAACTTTTCTCGAGAAATGTCTTCCTGTCGTCAACTTTTCTCGAGAAATGTCTTCCTGTCGTCAACTTTTCTCGAGAAATGTCTTCCTGTCGTCAACTTTTCTCGAGAAATGTCTTCCTGTCGTCAACTTTTCTCGAGAAATGTCTTCCTGTCGTCAACTTTTCTCTAGAAATGTCTTTCTGTCGTCAACTTTTTTCTAGAAGTATCTTTCTGTCGTCAACTTTTCTCTAGAAATGTCTTCCTGTCGTCAACTTTTCTCTAGAAATGTCTTCCTGTCGTCAACTTTTCTCTAGAAATGTCTTCCTGTCGTCAACTTTTCTCTAGAAATGACTTCCTGTCGTCAACTTTTCTCTAGAAATGTCTTCCTGTCGTCAACTTTTCTTTAGAAATGTCTTCCTGTCGTCAACTTTTCTTTAGAAATGTCTTCCTGTCGTCAACTTTTTTCTAGAAATGTCTTCCTGTCGTCAACTTTTTTCTAGAAATGTCTTCCTGTCGTCAACTTTTCTCTAGAAATGACTTCCTGTCGTCAACTTTTCTCTAGAAATGTCTTCCTGTCGTCAACTTTTCTTTAGAAATGTCTTCCTGTCGTCAACTTTTCTATAGAAATGTCTTCCTGTCGTCAACTTTTTTCTAGAAATGTCTTCCTGTCGTCAACTTTTTTCTAGAAATGTCTTCCTGTCGTCAACTTTTCTCTAGAAATGTCTTTCTGTCGTCAACTTTTTTTAGAAATGTCTTCCTGTCGTTAACTTTTCTCTAGAAATGTCTTCCTATCGTCAACTTTTCTCTTGAAATGTCTTCCTGTCGTCAACTTTTCTCTATAAATGTCTTCCTGTCGTCAACTTTTCTCTAGAAATGTCTTCCTGTCGTCAACTCTGTCGTTAAATTTTCTTCCTGTCGTCAACTTTTCTCTAGAAATGACTACCTGTCGTCAACTTTTCTCTAGAAATGTCTTCCTGTCGTCAACTTTTCTTTAGAAATGTCTTCCTGTCGTCAACTTTTCTTTAGAAATGTCTTCCTGTCGTCAACTTTTTTCTAGAAATGTCTTCCTGTCGTCAACTTTTTTCTAGAAATGTCTTCCTGTCGTCAACGTTTCTCTAGAAATGTCTTCCTGTAGTCAACTTTTCTCTAGAAATGTCTTCCTGTCGTTAACTTTTCTCTAGAAATGTCTTCCTATCGTCAACTTTTCTCTTGAAATGTCTTCCTGTCGTCAACTTTTCTCTAGAAATGTCTTTCTGTCGTCAACTTTTCTCTAGAAATGTCTTCCTGTCGTTAACTTTTCTCTAGAAATGTCTTCCTATCGTCAACTTTTCTCTTGAAATGTCTTCCTGTCGTCAACTTTTCTCTATAAATATCTTCCTGTCGTCAACTTTTCTCTAGAAATGTCTTACTGTCGTCAACATTCAAGTCTATAGTCGAATATAGAGCTAAGTAAGTCGAGCTTAGAGCCGAATACAGAGTCCTCTATAAAATCGAGTATAGAATAGTATCTATAGTCGAATATAAAATTGAATCTATAGTCAAGTATAGAGGTTAATGTGTAGTCGAATATGAGTCGATTATATAGTCGAGTACAGAGTAAGTAAAGTATATAGTTAGGTATTGTTTCTAGTATAGAGTCAAGTAAGGGCTCGAGTCTATAGTAAGTAAGTGTAGAGTTAATTAACTTGAGTCTATAGTAAAGTATAGAATTGATTTTTAAGTTAAATAAATAGACTTCAATTAAATATTAAGAGGCAACGAAGTTAGGACTCGGGTATGAACTCAACTTCTTCAATTGTCGAGTGTAGAATCAAATTTTTTGCCGAATCCCTAGTATAACGACTAGTTTTTAGTATAGAGTTGGGTAAAGAGTTGGATTTATAGTTGACTGTAGAGCTTAAAGTTTATAGGTTAATAATAGGTAAGTGTCTAATATATCATCAAATGGTGCTATTGTTGAAATAAACATTAATAAATTTAATAAATATCAGTATTATATTATATTACATTACATTTATTTATGTCGTAATTTTTCATAATTTTTTTAACATCTTCGTTCAAACTAAATTATTCAAATTAAAACATATTTATTCCTCGTATAACATAAAATTCAAATTATTCACACAAAAAGTCACTTGAAGCCGTTGAGCAGCAAAACAATCTGGGTGTTTGTTGAAGTGAAAGTAACTAATAATAAAATTACAAAATAACAAAAAACTAACACTTGTCTTCACGAAAAATCTCCAAGAAGAAAAAGAACTTTTACAGCAATAAGCTCCTTCACTCCTTCACCAGCACCAACAAATTAGATGAAGCGAAAAAAACTATATACTTAGTCCTTCAGATACTCTACGTTCAGCGCAGCTGGAGATGTTACCAAAGATTTTACACTAACAAGTGAATTACAAGCATTTTAATTGCCTTTTGCATAATTTCTAAATAAAGAGACAAAAGCCTTTCGGATGCTTGAACGAACGTGACTTTAGCTAAGGAAATGGTATTTAAAGTGTTGTCATTTATTACAGCTGCTGGTATAATGCCACTCTTATACAATACCAATACCACTACACAATATACAACATATCCTTACGAGGACACACACATTATTTAAACTAATACGAGAATCTGAAAGGGAACACTAACCTTTTACAAATGTTTCTTTTTCCAAAGCCAAAAAATAAAGAAAGAAACTCGAAGCTGTTGAAAGAGGGACAGACAGAAAGACATTTCTAGAAAGTCACTTAAAGTTGTTTCCTTTTTATTAGGACAACAAAAATCCTTGTTGTTGGTGTTTGTGTTTGCAAGTGGAAGGAAGAGCCTCGAAATGAAAAGAGTTATCAACTGAGTTGGAATATTTTACTTACAAAAGGATTAAAATAATTAAATATCATGAAGACAATAAATGGGTGTTAGTGGTGGTGCTGGAATAATGCTGATGATGTTAGTGATGGCGATAATGATGATAAAACTAAATCTTTAATAAATATTTAATTTAATATGCATTAAGATATGTGCCACAGTATGTGTGTCTTAATTATATTATGGTTATTTATGATTGTGAAGAAAGGACTGGAATCAGTCAATTTAGTTCTTGTCTTTTCTATAGAAAATTCCTTCTTTTGTCCACATTTCTTTAGGAAAATCCTACTTTTGTCCACTTTTCTATAGAAAGGTCCTGTTTTTGTCAACATTTCTATAGAAAAGTTCACCTTTGGCCAAATTTTCTATAGAAAAGTCTTCCTTTTGTCAACCTTTCTACAGAAATGTCTTCCTATCGTCAACTTTTCTATAGATATGTCTACCTATCGTCAACTTTTCTGTATAAATGTCTTCCTATCGTCAACTTTTCTATAGCAATGCCTTCCTAATGTCAACTTTTCACATAAATGTCATCCTATCGTCAACTTTTCTATAGAAGTGTCTTCCTACCGTCAACTTTTCTATAGAAATGTCTTCCTATCGTCAACTTTTCTATAGAAATGTCTTCTTATCGTCAACTTTTCTATAGAAATGTTTTCCTATCGTCAACTTTTCTATAGAAATGCCTTCCTATCGTCAACTTTTCCATAGAAATGTTTTCCTAATGTCAACTTTTCACATTAATGTCTTCCTATCGTCAACTTGTCTATATAAGTGCCTTCCTATCTTAAACTTATCTATAGATGTGTCTTTCTATCGTCAACTTTTCTATAGAAATGTCTTCCTTTCGTCAATTTTTTTATAAAAATGTCTTCCTGTCGTCAACTTTTCTATAGAAGTGTCCTCCTATCGTCAACTTTTCTATAGAAATGTCTTCCTATCGTCAACTTTTTTATAGAAATGTCTTCCTATCGTCAACTTTTCTATAGAAATGTCTTCCTATCGTCAACTTTTCTATAGAAATGTCTTCCTATCGTCAACTTTTCTATAGAAGTGTCCTCCTATCGTCAACTTTTCTATAGAAATGTCTTCCTATCGTCAACTTTTTTATAGAAATATCTTCCTATCGTCAACTTTTCTATAGAAATGTCTTCCTAATTTCAACTTTTCACATAAATGTCTTCCTATCGTCAACTTTTCTGTATAAATGTCTTCTTATCTTAAACTTTTCTATAGATGTGTGTTCCCATCGTCAACTTTTCTATAGAAAAGTCTTCCTATCGTCAACTTTTCTATAGAAATATCTTCCTATCGTCATCATATCTATAGAAATGTCTTCCTATCGTCAACTTTTCTATGAAATGTCTTCCTATCGTCAACTTTTCTATAGAAACGTCTTCCTTTGATCAACTTTTCTATAAAAATGTCTTCCTATCGTCAACTTTTCTATAGAAGTATCTTTCTATCGTTAACTTTTCTATAGAAATGTCTTCCTATCGTCAACTTTTCGATAGAAATGTCTTCATATCGTCAACTTTTATTTAGAAATGTCTTCCTTTCGTCAACTTTTCTATAGAAATGTCTTCCTATCGCCAACTTTTCGATAGAAATGTCTTCCTATCGTCAACTTTTATTTAGAAATGTCTTCCTTTCGTCAACTTTTCTTTAGAAATGTCTTCCTATAGTCAACTTTTCTTTAGAAATGTCTTCCTAACGCCAAGTTTTCTTTAGAAATGTCCTCCTATCGTCAACTTTTCTTTAGAAGTGTCTTCCTATCGTCAGCTTTTCTATAGAAATGTCTTACTAATATCAATTTTTCTTTAGAAGTTTCTTCTTATCATCAACTTTTCTTTAGAAATGTCTTCCTATTGTAAATACAAATGTATGTCTGTATTATTTCTTTTATGTTCTTTTTTCCGGTTTCCTTGTTTTCCTTTTCACTTCAATTGTTTCCTTTGTCCTAATTCGATTGATCTTCCTCCTTGAGAGTCACTTTGAGTCTATGCTTTTGATCTAAATTCATAAGCATTTATAGTAGTTTTTGTTCCTCTGCATGCGTGTGCGTATTTGAATAATTTATTCGTGTCTAAAGACATGAAGCAGCATGTCTTTTTGCATTAAAACTTAATTACACCATGAATATTTCTCTATTTTTGTGTTAAATAAATAGAAAACACTTTAAGCTCTTTAAGTGGCAAAAAGCATATCATGTCTTTGTTGTTCCTATTTTTTAGTTTGGGAGTTGGGTGTAAGTGGGAGTGTCACAATCACAACATGGTAAAAGTTATCAGACTTGTAGGCTTCCTTTTCATGCAATTATTATATTTGTTGGTCTCTGATATTTAGTTATTTGTGGGCAAGAGAAATAGCAAGACGAGGGTGAATTGACAAGTTGCTTTAATAAATTTCTAGCACTTGTAAATTAAACTCACTGATGAAACCCCACTCGTTTGTCTTTTATTATTATCAAAGGTAAAGTTGGATCGACTACCCTACTATACACAGACATACAAACATACATATTAGGCAGTTTTTCATTTCATTCCCACTTACAGCTCCATTCCAGTGTATGTAATCTAAGAGCCTTACAAGATGTCGCCATCGTCGGGTAACCGAAAGGAAATGTTTTTTGTGGTTTTCATCTTTTGCTCTTTTTAATATTTCTTCATCATCGTCCTCTCATAAGTTTTGTCTTCCTTTAGTTTATGGCTGGTGTCGTTTTTTTACGTCTTTATCCTCTGAAGTACCTTTATGTATATTTTGTATATTTCGGAGTATTAAACACGTTTTATTCCATTTTTCTGTTGTCGTCTTCATCTTTTCACTCTGACATGTCCTTTACTGCTGCTGTTGCTTTTTCGTTTGTCATTAAGTGGCAAGAGATGGTGCTACTAAAAGTACAACGCCTCCAGCTGCTGACACCATATTTGGTTATTACTTCTTGCTAGCTTTCATGCCCTTTATGTTGTAGAGGAATTTTCGTTTTGGTCTAATTTGTAGTTAATTTAAAGTTTAAATTTTCGAGCTTTAAAGGTAAATAGCCGCAGAGAGCTTAGAGGCTTTAAATTTGCTATTTAAATGGAATAATATTTTATCGAATTCTATGTTTGTATAATATTTAAAGGATGTAGTTAAGACTTAAGTTTATAGATATATAGACAGAAATATCTCCTTCCTTTATCATTATACGTCATTTCTACTTTTATGACATTGAATATTCTCAATCAGTTGTTATTTAGGTACATTACTGAAATTTCAGCCATCTATAGGACGAGCAAACGGCTAAGGTACCACCGAATATACTACAGTGTCAATCGTTTTTGTACTAACAGTCTTTACATTCACTCTGCATCTTCGGTCTTTACGACATTCGTACTTACTCAAAAATGCCGGTCACTCCTTCATGAGATGGCGAAAAATCCAATATTGCACTATCTTGGGTACGTGGCCATAACAATGGAAATGGTAACACTATTGCGATGATATTGACCAATACATATCTATACCGCTGTCAGCCTGTAAATTTCTCATTAAGCAGTTTCTATTTAGGTCTGCGCAGAAACAACCTGCTCAGTCTCAAGACTAACTTGGCCAACTTCCGACATTAAGCATTCTGCAGCCTTGGTCTATAATTTCTCACTACGTAGTCTAATACACAGGTCAACAGCAAAAATGTACTCGAGTAACCACTATATACATTTGATGTATCATGGCTACCTTTGTACAAAAATGGTAAAATTTTTAAATTCAATGGCCAGATTTTTTTTTTTTTAATTTTTTTTTTAAATTGCAATTTTTTTTAGACGTTTCTTTAAATAATTAATGATAACTCAAAAACTACTAGTCCGATATTATTAAAATAAAATCAGAAAAATTAAGATTTACATAGCCTTTAATTCGTCTGTATATCGCGTTTTAATCGGATCAATAGTATCGGAGTTATAATAAAAAACTTAAGAAAATAATATATTTTTTAAGTAAAATGGCAAAAATTTTCGTTTTAAAAAAATCATGAAAAATCGAAAACGACAAAAAAACTTCCAGATTTATTATTTTATCACATGGCGACATATAATAGCAACAAAATGAGATATCGACCATAAAAATCGATTGAGTTTTTTCGAATTTATTCACAATTTAGTGAATTCGCTCATTTACACAAAATTTTAGTTTTTTGCTTGATTTCAAATGTATGAAAAAAATAAATTTTCCAATTTCAAAGGGTGCACTTTTTTTTCAAAAGGGGGAATAAATAGCTTTAATTTTGCAAAAACTGAAAATGTGTCAATTTTTTTTTTTTTCGATTTAAACGCTATTTTTCAGATTTGGGGCCTATGCGCTACATGTTAACGTTGTCCAATTCGACTAAAACTTTGTGGGTGGAAGTTTCTCACCAAATCTCACAATAATCCGACATGCACCCCTTGAAATTGGAAAATTTATTTTTTTCATACATTTGAAAACCCGCTATAATGCGTATATCAAGCAAAAAACTAAAATTTTGTAGCACTTCTATCAAAACTTATTGCTTTTGGTGTCGGTGATAACTTCTCTCGATTTATATCGAGCTTCCTCAGAGATCGCACTATAAGAGTTGTTATAGATGGGATCTCATCCAACGAGTTCAAGCTAAATTCAGGGGTACCGCAAGGCTCCGTTCTTTCTCCTACTCTATTTCTTATCTTTATAAACGACCTTCTACGTCAAACTTCCAATCCTATCTACTCTTTTGCAGATGATAGTAACATTTGCCATTCGTATTCATTCAACCATAGACCAAACCTTTTAGAGATTGGCACTATGAGGCAAAACATGAATGAATCATTAAACCGCGATTTAGAAACAATCTCAGAATGGGGTCGTGCGAATAGAGTCGATTTTAATGCGCGGAAAACTCAGTGTTGTATGCTTACGCACAAACGCACGGCGGAACATGTTACTTCATCTGTATTAATGGGTGGTGAAAATATCAAAGAATCAGATACTCTTGATGTTCTGGGCATGAGAATTCAATGTGATGTCCGTTGGACTGACCACATTTTTCAAGTGTCGAAAGAAGCATTCAAGTGTCTAGGTTTTCTTAAACGGTGTAAGAGATACTTCACTCCATCTGATCTCCTTAATATTTACACCACCTATATCCGACCGAAAATGGAATACAACTCTCATGTTTGGGCCGGGGCTTCAAAGTCTATTTTGGAGCTTCTCGACCGAGTGCAGGAGAGGGCGAAGGTGCTTATTGGTGACAGTAGGGTATCCAACTCTATTGATTCACTAGAGCACCGTCGCAATGTGGGTTGTGTCACACTGTTCTATCGTTACTACTTTGGAATGTGCTCTAATGAAATCAGGGAACTTGTTCCCGAAACTCGAATTTTTTTACGTAATACACGTCTATCTATTAGAGCTCATCCCTTCGTAGTCGATTGGCCAGTAGACAGAACAACACACTACAGAGAAAATTCATTCTTTAGCCGTACAGTTCGTATGTGGAATTTACTTCCCGCAGAAGTTTTCCCTGCCAGTTGCAATATAGGGAAGTTTAAATCAAATGTCCATAAACACTACTCCATCTATCCACCCTCCCATAACCTATTTTCCTAGTTCCAACACAATGCATTGCATATGTAGGGGTCATCCCCTGAGTGCTGGTCCTAAACAAAAAAAAAATGAGCGAATTCACTAAATTGTGAATAAATTCGAAAAAAAAAATCAATCGATTTTTATGGTCGATATCTCATTTTGTTTGCCGTTTTCGATTTTTCATGATTTTTAAAACGAAAATTTTTGCCATTTTTACGTAAAAAATATATTTTTTTCTTAAGTTTTTTATTATAACTCCGATACTATAGATCCGATTGAAACGCGATATATAGACTAATTAAAGGCTATGTAAATCTTAATTTTTCTGATTTTATTTTAATAATATCGGACTAGTAGTTTTTGAGTTATCATTAATTGTTTGAAGAAACGTCTAAAAAAAATAAAAAAAAAAAAAAATTAAAAAAAAATTTTGCCATAGAATTTAAAAATTTTACCATTTTTGTACTAAGGTAGTCATGATACATCGAAATTGTATAGTGGTTTTAAGAGCACGTGAAGTTTTTTTTTATTTTGTTGTGCTGTGATATCAATCCTCATCACTACTGTAGAAGTTGTCATAACGTAAGAAGGAAGATACTTGCACTTATCTCCTCTGTCTCACCATCTGGGCTACCCGTTTCTGCAGGATTTATCAGAGGTCTCGAATTTCAACATTGGTAAGATAGGCTCATTCATTGTTGATTTTTTTGGTAGTAAGAAATGTTTTCTTTTCTCTCTCCTCTGCAGGTAACATAAAGGGACCACTTTCAAGAACCCAAGTGTTGCGGACTCTGTTGATACCCTAACCTAAACCTAATTTTTCAATAATAATAAAAATTCTGACCTGTATAAACTTAACATTAAAAGATAACCAGCCAGATGGGTAAAGTTATATTTCTCTCTTACAATGTTAATAACTGAGAAATTTTAATCCAATCTCATAATAAATTTCCCACAATAATAGAGGAGACTGGGACAGATTTAGCCCTTTTTGGTTAAGCTCTAAATAATTATTTAACAGATATAACCCCAATTTTAAATTCTAAATCCCGAAGCGCTTTGATTTTCTTATTATTTACTTTAATATCCATCAATGATGAAGCTGCCCCAGTCCGCCCTACCTTTCCCATTTTGATAAATGTGTAAAGCTTAATCTTTTCGAAAAAAAGAAAATTTTGATTTAAAACACGATAAATATTTAAAAATTCTATAAAATCTAACTTATTAAATTATTACTATGAATAAAATCTAACTTATTATTAAGTTATTACTATGAAAAATAATTTTATAACAGATATTTTTAAATAAAAATTGAAATATACCCGTTCAAACTTTGACTACTTACTATTAGAGGCGCCCTCCAGATGTCATTTATAATAAAAATGAAAGGTTTGTCTATTAGCTAAGCACAAGTGGGGACACACAAATAAATTAAATTACCTAAGTTCCATAATTCCAATTCCAACTAAGTTCCACAAGTTAATATCAACAATACAGTCGAATCTAAAGTATTAATATCAGGGACCCTAACAGTTATAAGATAAACTACGAAACGGTCATATTAAACTATTAATGCCAATGAATTGATGTAATGGTTATAATTAACCATTAACAGGGAATATATTTTACTTTGGTTATTGTAACCAACTAAAAAGATAAATATTTTTTATTGGTTAGAAATAAGCATTTCATCAACTAAAAACTTTTGTTGGTCTTTAATAACCATTATAGTAACCAAAAGAATTTTGTGGTTAAAAATAACCTCTATCAAGATTTTTTTGATTTTTTTGGTTATCTATCTTATATTCTTAAACGAGCAATAATTGTATATATATATATCTTATATTCTTAAACGAGCAATAATTGTATATATATATATATATATATATATATATATAGAATGGCTATCTCGAAAACGGCTCTAACGATTTTGATAAAATTTGGACAGTGGGTATCTTTTTTGATGTATAGGTCGAAGAAGAAGGGACTTTTGGAACTTTTACCTCTAAGAGGGTAAAAACGGGTAAAAAGGGGAAAAAATCGAAACGCTATGTCTCCTAAAGTAATAGGTATAGAAACAAAATTAAAATTACGTTTTAAACAGCTTTGAAAATAAGCGGACAGGTGTTTGGTACTTTTTTGAAACTATGTCCGATAGGGGGTAAAAAAGGGTGAAAATAGTTTTTTTGGCACCTTTTTAACCCACTCTTATATTTTAAACTAAAGAATATAGAAAGAAACTTGGTACTGCAATCAATAGATGTAAAAAAAACATGAAACACGTATTTGGTACTTTTTTGATTTTGGAGCCAAAATGGGTAAAAAAGGGATAAAATGATAACTTAACATCTCCAAAGTAATATGAATAGGAACATTATACATTATGTTAAATGCGTTTTATAAAAATGTACCGAATTCAATTGGCACCAAAAAAGTACCAAATATACATATGGAACTTTTAGAAATTAGGGAATAAAAAGGGGGAAAAATTAGTATTATTTTAAACAAATGAATGTTTGTCTGTATGTATGTTCTTTATAGAATAGTAAACTGTGAATTTGATTGTGTTATGCTCTTTAGCGAAGATGTTGCGGATAAGCCGGCGAAGGTTTTAAAGTTGATAAGACTAATTTCCGACAGATGGCGCCACTGAAAATTACTAAAAATTAATTAAATCGTAAACTGTACATTTGATCATGCTATGATCTTTAGCAAAGTTGTAGCGCATGAGCCGACGAAGGCTTTTTAGTTGGTATGAATAATTTCCGACAGGTGGCGCTACAGAAACTTACTCAAAATCAATTTAATCGTAATCTGTACATTTAATCATGCTACAATCTTTAGCAAAGTTGTTGCACATGAGCCGACGAAGGTTTCTTAGTTGGTATGAAGAAATTTCGACAGGTGGCGCTACTGAAATTTACTCAAAGTCAATTTAATCGTATGCTGTACATTTAATCATGCTATAATCTTCAGCAAAGTTGTTACGGATAAGCCGAAGAAGGTTTATGAATTGGAATAAGCAAAGTCCGACAGGTGGCGCCACAGAAAACTACTCAAAATGAATTAAATCGTAAACTGTGCATTTGATCAGACTATAATCTTTAGCAAAGTTGTTGCGCATGAGTCGACAGAGGTTTCTGTTGATATGAATAATTTCCAAATTTATTCAAAATGAGTTAAACTGTAAACTATGCAAACTATGTGTTGGTCGGACAAAATAAATCAAATAATTCAAAATTAACTGAATATTCCTACAATGTCTTTCCTCTAAATTTATTTTAGCACTTTATAATATAAAATATATAAAAACTTTAAAATTTTCCTCAAAATGCTTATCATAAAGCTCCGAGCAAGGCTCGGTCTACCAGGTACTATAAATAAAATTCGAACATGATTCATGATTTTTCATCGCCTAGCCCAAACGACTTAAGCTAGGAAGCTGAAATTTTGACAGCGGGCAACTTTTTCGATGTATAGATTCTTTTAGAAGGGTTTTTGAAGTAAACGTGATAGGAACAAAATTGCGTTGGGATCAGCTATAAAAATAAGAAGACGCGTGGTTGGTACTTTTAAAAAATAGGGTAAAAAGACCAAATTTGACCTAAAGGTTTTTCGTACAAGAGGTGGGCAACTTTGGACCACTGTAGATCCCACTGTGCTACGGATAGAAGTAAACGTGATAGAAAAAAAATTGCGTTGGGATCAGCTATAAAAATAAGAAGACGCGTGGTTGGTACTTTTAAAAAAGAGGGTAAAAATACCAAATTTGACCTAAAGGTTTTTCGTATCAGAGGTGGGAAGCTTTGGACCACTGTAGATCCCACTGTGCTACGGATAGAAGTAAACGTGATAGTAACAAAATTGCGTTGGGATCAGCTATAAAAATAAAAAGACGCGTGGTTGGTACTTTTAAAAAATAGGGTAAAAAGACCAAATTTGACCTAAAGGTTTTTCGTACCAGAGGTGGGCAAAATTTTTTTATCAAAAATTTTTCTATAGAAAATTGGTTATCAAAAATTTTTCTATAGACAATTTTTTTTATCAAAAATTTTTCTATAGGAAATTTTTCTTTATCAAAAATTTTTCTATAGAAAATTTTTTTCATCAAAAATGTTTCCATAGAAAATTTATTTTTTAATCAAAAATTTTTCTATGAAAAATTTTTGATAAAAAAAGAAAAATGATTCGCACTTGATCTCAGTCTCTTACATTAATTTTCTACAGAAATTTTTTTTATCAAAAATCTTTCTATAAAATTTTTTTTTTGTCAAAAACTTTTCAATAGAAAATTTTTTTTTATTAAATTTTTCAATCAAAAATTTTTTTATATAAAATTTTTCTATAAAAAATGTTTGATCAATTTTTCTATAAAAAATTTTTTATCAAAAATTTTCCAATAAAAAATTTTTTATCAAAAATGTTCCTATTAAAAATTTTTTATCAAAAATGTTCCTATAAAAAATTCTTTACCAAAAATTTTTCTTTAAAACATTTTTTTGTCAAAAATTATTCTTTAGAAAAATTTTATCAAAAATTTTTCTATAGAAAAATTTTATCAAAATTTTTTATCAAAAATTTTTATTCAGAAAATTTTATTGTCGACAAAATTTTCTATAGAAAATTTTTTTTATCAAAAATTTTTATTCAGAAAATTTTATTATCGAAAAAATTTTCTATAGAACATTTTTTTATCAAAAATTTTTCTATAGAAAACTTTTTTATCAAAAATTTTTCTATAAAAAATTTTATTATCAAAAATTTTTCTACAGAAAATTTTTTGATCAAAAATTTTTCAAAACGAAAAATTATTTGCTCTTGATCCCAGTCCATTGCATTTATCAATAATATAATTGATAAATTATTGGTAAATGCCAAAAAATAGAAAATTTCTTTTGTTGGAAATTTTTCTATGAAAAATTTTTTTTTAACAAAAATTTTTCTATAGAAAGTTTTTGTATCAAAAATTCTTCTATAGAAAATTTTTGTATCAAAAATTCTTCTATAGAAAATTTTTCTACAGAAAAATATTTCGATCGAAAATTTTTTTTAGAAAAAAATTTTAATTGAACATTTTTCTATAGAAATTTTTTTTTTGAGAAAATTTTTTGATAGAAGCATATTTTTTTCGAAAATTTTAACAGAAAAATATTTTTATCGCTGCTCTAAAAGCCTGACTCCTCTTCTACTAATGTTGCATATTTCGCCAAAATCCGTCCAGCATCTTAAAAATTGCTAACGGGTTGTTTCACAAATGATAACCAAAAAAAACTTTTTTTTTGGTCATAATTGTTATTTCTAACCAAAAAAAAAATTTGGTTGAATAATGGTTATTCTTAACAAAAATATTTTTTCTATTGACATAATAGTTACTTATAACCAAAAATAAAATTTGTTCATTGTAATTGGTTAAGGTAACTAAAGTAATTTAAATGTGACGATAATGGTTAAAAATTCCCAAATGCAGATAGAGGGAATTTTTGCGTTAACTTTTTGCTCTGTAAAAAAATAACAATTATTTCGGGTCTCTAATTAATATACAGTACCTGGTTGACCGAGCCTTGCTCGGGGCAATTTTTAAAGTTTTTATATATTTTATTTAATACAGTTAGAGTTTAACTCATTTAAAATAATTTTGAAAATTGGTCATACCAACAGAAACCTCCGTCGACTCATGCGCAACAACTTTGCTAAAGATTATAATGTGATCAAATTCACAGTTTACGATTTAATTTATTTTGAGTAGTTTTCAATGGCGCCACCTGAAGTCGTTCATACCACTAAGAAACCTTTATCTGCTTATTCGTAACAACTTTGCTTATGATCATAACATGATCAAATGCACAGTTTACGATTTAATTCACTTTCAGTCGGACTTTGGTCATTCCAATTAATAAACCTTCGTCGGATTATACGCAATAACATAGCAAGATTAAATGTACAGTTTACGATTATATTGACGATTATATTGACCTGGTAGACCGAGCCTTGCTCGGAGCTTTATGATAAGCATTTTGAGGAAAATTTTAAAGTTTTTATATATTTTATATTATAAAGTGCTAAAATAAATTTAGAGGAAAGACATTGTAGAAATATTCAGTTAATTTTGAATTATTTGATTTATTTTGTCCGACCAACACATAGTTTGCATAGTTTACAGTTTAACTCATTTTGAATAATTTTGGAAATTATTCATATCAACAGAAACCTCTGTCGACTCATGCGTAACAACTTTGCTAAAGATTATAGTCTGATCAAATGCACAGTTTACGATTTAATTCATTTTGAGTAGTTTTCTGTGGCGCCACCTGTCGGACTTTGCTTATTCCAATTCATAAACGTTCTTCGGCTTATCCGTAACAACTTTGCTGAAGATTATAGCATGATTAAATGCACAGCATACGATTAAATTGACTTTGAGTAAATTTCAGTAGCGCCACCTGTCGAAATTTCTTCATACCAACTAAGAAACCTTCGTCGGCTCATGTGCAACAACTTTGCTAAAGATTGTAGCATGATTAAATGTACAGATTACGATTAAATTGACTTTGAGTAAGTTTCTGTAGCGCCACCTGTCGGAAATTATTCATACCAACTAAAAAGCCTTCGTCGGATCATTCGCTACAACTTTGCTAAAGATCATAGCATGATCAAATGTACAGTTTACGATTTAATTAATTTTTAGTAATTTTCAGTGGCGCCATCTGTCGGAAATTAGTCTTATCAACTTTAAAACCTTCGCCGGCTTATCCGCAACATCTTCGCTAAAGAGCATAACACAATCAAATTCACAGTTTACTATTCTATAAAGAACATACATACAGACAAACATTCATTTGTTTAAAATAATACTAATTTTTCCCCCTTTTTATTCCCTAATTTCTAAAAGTTCCATATGTATATTTGGTACTTTTTTGGTGCCAATTGAATTCGGTACATTTTTTTAAAACGCATTTAACATAATGTATAATGTTCCTATTCATATTACTTTGGAGATGTTAAGTTATCATTTTATCCCTTTTTTACCCATTTTGGCTCCAAAATCAAAAAAGTACCAAATACGTGTTTCATGTTTTTTTTTACATCTATTGATTGCAGTACCAAGTTTCTTTCTATATTCTTTAGTTTAAAATATAAGAGTGGGTTAAAAAGGTGCCAAAAAAACTATTTTCACCCTTTTTTACCCCCTATCGGACATAGTTTCAAAAAAGTACCAAACACCTGCCCGCTTATTTTCAAAGCTGTTTAAAACGTAATTTTAATTTTGTTTCTATACCTATTACTTTAGGAGACATAGCGTTTTCGATTTTTACCCGTTTTTACCCTCTTAGAGGTAAAAGTTCCAAAAGTCCCTTCTTCTTCGACCTATACATCAAAAAAGATACCCACTGTCCAAATTTTATCAAAATCGTTAGAGCCGTATATATATATATATATATATATATATATATATATATATATATATATATATATATTATTTGTTATAACAATTTAAATAAAAGGGAATAAATCGAGACCCTATATTCAATATCGACTATCAACCAAATGGAATATTTTTAAAGAGATTAGGGGCTGTACACATATCGGGTGGTTAAATTTCAAGGGCCGATGTTGATTTTGAATAAAACACAAACTATTTAGGAAATTATTGTAATTTTATTTTATTATGATGTATTGGTATTACTCAATTATGTGAGGAACAAAATATCGACCAAATGGGGGCCGCGACCACAGCGACACACCTCCATCCGATGGTCCAAATTTACGATGACCCTGAGGCATAATGGAGGTTCTATGCCGTTAATGTGATGAATTATCTCATCCTTTAGCTCTTGAATTGTTGCTGGAATATTGACGTACACCTTTTCTTTCAAATAACCCCAAAGAAAAAAGTCCAACGGTGTCAAATCACATGATCTTGGCGGCGAATTGACATCGCCATTACGTGAGATAACACGGCCATTGAATTTGTTGCGCAAAAGAGCCATTGTTACGTTAGCAGTGTGGCAAGTGGTAGCGTCCTGCTGAAACCACATATCGTCCACATCCATATCTTCCAATTTGGGCCATAAAAAGTTCGTTATCATCTCACAATAGCGAACACCATTCACAGTAACTGCCTGACCGGCCTCAGCTACACTATCGCGAACAGCAGCAATATTTTCTGCAGTACGAGCTGTACGAGCATGCACTGGTGTTCTCACATCTTCTACAAACCCGGTTTGCTCGAATTTTTCCACGATTTTTGCGATTGTACGCACATTTGGATGATCAAATTGACCAAAAAAAAACACGAAGTGCACGATATGCATTTTGATTTGAACGCCCATTTTCATAATAAGTCTGGATAACTTTAACACGTTGTTGGATTGTGTATCTCTCCATGGTTCAAATTGAGTAAGTCTGAAATAGAGAAATGTCAAATAAAATTCGGAAAAAAACTTGGCGTTTAGGTGTGGTTCACATTCAACATCGGCCCTTACAATTTAACCACCCTTTATTAGGTACGTAATATTGAAACAGCCCCTTTGGTATTTTTTATCTGTTATTTTAACAGCATAACCTCTAAACGGTGTACGTAGATCTGTATAGCCATAGGATACTTGTCGTTTTGAGATATCTTCATGCAGAAAAAATACAGAGACAATTTTTAATGAAAATTTAAAAAGTTTGTTTTATTAGTAGAGCTATTGCTATTGAGACTGGCTTTCGGTCCATTATGTATATGACAGGCTTCTCGAAACTATTATTTTTACTCCGACTTTTTCAGATACTGTGATGGCGAGGAGGTGTCCAGAAAATATCTTATCTGTACTTGTACTATCTTAAAAGACCAGGGGCCAAATCACCGCATTCGATATCGATCAAAATGTATGTAAGATATTTCAGAAACATTTGTGTAGCATACTTTTAGGATAATCTAAATAATAAATATCATATAAGGTTCATTACATTGTAACACATTTGTCAAAAATTCCCTGATATTAATGGCATTTTATTCCAAAATCCCTAAGGTATGTCATGCAATATTTGCTTAAAAGTCGGTCGATATCGATAGCGGCAATTAGGCCACAGATATTGACCGACTTTTAAAAGCAATGCGGATGGTTCGATGGGAGAGCCAGTAAAATGTTTTAATGCTAAATTTTGTGAATAATTTATTAGACTGTAAAACAAACCTGACTTACATCTTTTAACTAAAAATGTATCTTAAAAATTAATTATGTTTGAAAAGGGCTAGTGTGAAAACTTTTACCACGAATAGTACAATTTCTTTAATAAACCTTTTTCATCAGTAATGACCTTTCAAAATAAATCATTTAACACAGATTAATATTAAAAAAATACTTTTAAAAAGTGTCAAAATATGAAAATTTTTTATCAACCAATTTTTACATAACTTCATTTTATTCCTCAAGTTTAGGAAATTTTGAATTAAACCCCTTTTAGTAGGCAGCACCTTCAATAACTCCAATAACATAAATCCCTAAAACCAAAAACAATCGAACCCATATATTTTCCCAAAATATATCAAAGGCTTATCATATCAATAAATTTCGAAGTTTTTCATTATCTTCATTTTATCAACAACAAAATCCCAACGATAATCTTCATTTCCGATTTGGACAACAATAACTAGACATTAAAAATTTTCAAATGACAGCCATCAAGGTCAGCGCAATAATAAAACCGAAAAAAAAACACCAACAATAAATTCGCTCCGTTTGATCGATTTATTGAGCGTAAAATCAACAAAATTCATTCATAAAACTTAAAGTCAACTTTTAATGCTCCCTCAAAAAAACTCTCAGTTGAACAAAGAAACAAATGAATTTTAATTCAGATAAATCAATAAATACTCCCACATGACCGACAAACATGTTTCCAGCGGTAGCTATCCCGATATATAGACAAACAATGGTTAAGTTTAGATACATTTCATTAATGTGTTTTTTTTAAATCGTTTACAAAGAGAATAATAGAGTCAAATTAAAATTTTAAAGTAGATAGATAGGATAGAGTTGCCAGATTATTATTATTCAGGTAAATGTATAAAAATGAAACTCAATCGTCTGTATATAATCTAATCAAATATAATGCAGACCGATTTTTGCTACTCTATATAGGCTACCTTTTCAAAACAAATCAATTCTAATGTGATTGATCTATGACAATACGGAGGCATGTCAATAAGTCCATGTGTTTTTGAACAAAATACCAAAAAGTTAATTTTTCAACATCTCTTTCTCAATCTATACCATTAGTCCAACCCTTCTTAAATTCTGTATATATTCCTAAAAATATGATTTATCTAGGTCATAAAAATTTAAATTTTTGTATGATGAAATCATCATTATCATTGTTAGATTGAAATCTCTCTCCGCTAAGCCATTTCTTCAAATTGGGAAACAGGAAATAGACATTCGGAGCTAATTCTGGAGAATATGGTAGCCCAATTTATAGATTTTGCATATATGTTCACTCTTGCACATTCCTGGTGGAAAAGAACTTTTCATTAAATCTGCACAAGAAGTTTGTGTAATAGTCGCACATTGATTGTTTTCATCTTTTGAAGGTAAATTGGCCTTCTTTGGCGCTGATTCACCCTAACGAAATCATTGTTAAGTCTCCGGTGTGTTGTGGTGGATCCATGTTTCATCCACAGATACGAAACGTACAGTTAAATAACGTCAAACTTAACCCAATTGATTATGGGCAAATCTGACAGCCATTTTACGGAAAGATTTCTTGCACCCAATGACAAACCCACTTTTAAGTCTCCGTTGTGTTGTGGTGAATCCTCGTTTCGTCTGCGGATACGAATCTGTGCCAAAATTTGTCCGTTTTATTGTTGTCTCAGGCATCTTGAGGAAGTTCGATTCCCGGCCAGACCCACTTGGAAAAAAAAATAAATTTTCCAAAAAATGCGGTTCACCTTATAACTTAGCTAGGCTATGTAAAGCTTTTCTAACTAATGCATTTGCCGTTCGAAGCCGGAGTTAAAACGTAGGTCCCTTTCAATGAGTCTAAAAATAAATCGGATGTAGCTCATTGTCTGAGAGAAGTACCCCTTGTTATACCCACCATCAAAAAGAATGGGGGGTATACTTATTGAGATTGTCATTCCGTTTGTAATTTCCTTAATATTGGCTCAAAAATCAAAAACGATATAAATTCTAAATCCTTATGAAATTCTAAGACGATTGAGCGATGTCCGTCTGTCTGTCAGTCAGTCTGTCTGTCTGTCCGTCTGTCTGTCTGTCTGTCTGTCTGTCTGTCTGTCTGTCTGTCTGTCTGTCTGTCTGTCTGTCTGTCCGTCTGTCTGTCTGTCTGTCTGTCTGTTGAAATCACGATAACGCCTAAACGAAAGGAGCTAGCTCACTGAAACTTGGTAAAACCATTCTTCATCTATGAGAAAATTTTGATATTGAAATTGGGCAAAATCCGTTAACATTTGACCATAGCTCCCGTATAACCTCGCCTACGCTAATCGCTTATTTGCTAATAAATAACAAACTATAATAGCTATGATGATAAAATTTGGTTTTTCATAAGCCTTATACAGCGTGTAAAATTTCAAAATCGGTTCACATTTAGTCATAGCTCCCATACAAAAAACTTACGGAAACAGCCAAAATTTCACCTAAAATACACTTAAATGCCAATAAATCTAAAACTATAACATATATAACCACTAAATTTAGTACGAGGTGGTCTTATGTCGGTACCAACGAGTGTGCGAAATTTTGTTACAATCGGTCACCATTTGACCATAGCTCCCATATAAAAAACTTACGGAAATACAAAAATACAAAACGAAAAGGGGGTTTATGTCCGTCTTTCCGTCAGATAAAAGCACGATAGCGCCTTAACGAAAAGGGTTACAGAAACAAAATTTTACAAAAGGAAGTCTTATGTGAATGCCAGCCAGTGGGCAAAATTGTGTTACGATCGGTCACCATTTGACCATAGCTCACATATAAAAAACTTACGGAAACACAAAAATACAAAAAGAAAACACGGTTTATGTCCGTCTTTCCGTTAGAGAAAAGCGCGATAGTTCCTTAACTACAAGAGCTAGAGAGACAAAATTTAGCAAAAGTATTTTCGATATGTTATAGAAATTGTGTGCTGAAAATGGGTAAAATCGGTTCACATTTAGTTAGAGCTCCCATAATAAATTGAATAAAAAAATCTATGACTACTAAATTTAGAATAGAGAAGTTTTATGCAACTTTCAGTCAGTACGTTAAATTTTATAGGAATCGGTCCATTTTTGACCATAGCTTTCATATAAAAACCACTCCCGGTAACCACTAAAATGCCACAAACGCCAGTTAAAAGCTATTAAATTATAAACTATGTCAGCTATGGCCACTAAATTTTGCACAAATAAACTTTATACTAATACCAGCCAGCATATTAAATTCTGTAACAATCGGTCAACATTTGGCTGTAGTTCTTATATATATAACATCCCCTTTTTATATCTACAATCAAAAAGATTTGGAGGTACATTCAGTATATTAAGATTGCATCTACGAAATAAGATAGCTATCAATGTTAGGTCCAGACTTTATACACGGTAGATGCATTAGGAACTCCTAATAAAATATATGAACCTGCAGTGTTGCTATCAACATGTTTATGGCATAACGAAGCAGCTTATTAATGTCAAACTGTATTCGGTTATGGAACAGCATTTTGTCCAAGGTAAATACTGGGAAACCACTTAAATACTTTTAAATGTTGAACTATAGTTACTATACCACTGCAACCGATTTTAGTCCAAATATATTACCAACAATACCACATTTGGTCAACATTTTGAATTAGCTGCACTCTCTTAAAACTTGATGGTGGGTATACTAGATTCGGCACCGCCGAATATAACACTCTTACTTGTTCCAATTGGAATGTTGCCGTATCTTTGGTTTTGGTGTCGGTAATACCTTCCCTCGATTTATATCGAGCTTTCTCAGGGATCGCGCTATAAGAGTTGTTGTAGAAGGGGTCTCATCAAAAGAATTCAAGATCAATTCAGGGGTACCACAAGGCTCTGTTCATTCTCCTACTCCATTTGTTATATTCATTAACGACCTTATATGTCAAACTTCCAATCCTATCTATTCTTTTGCATATGATAGTGGCATTTGCCATTTAATCATAGACCGGATCTTCCACAGATTGTGGCTAAAATAAAATCGCTATCTCGAAACCGCTTCTAAATGGGGACGTGTAAATAGAGTCGACTTTAATGTACGCAAGACCCAGTGTTGTATGCTTACGCATAAACGCACGTCAGATCATGTTACTTCATCTGTATCCATGGATGGTGTAAATATTCAGGAATCAGATGCTCTTGATGTTCTGGGCATGAGAATTCAATGTAATGTCCGTTGGACTAAGCATATCTTTCAAGTGTCGAAAGAAGCATTCAAGTGCCTAGGTTTTCTAAAACGGTGTAAGAGATACTTCACTCCAACTGATCTCCTTAAAATTTACACCACCTATATCCGACCAAAAATGGAATACAACTCTCATGTATTTTGGAGCTTCTCGACCGCGTACAGGGGAGGGCAAAAGTGCTTATCGGTGACTGTAGGGTATCCAACTCTATTGACTCACTGGAGCACCGCTGCAATGTGGGTTGTATAACACTGTTCTATCGGTACTACTTTGGAATGTGTTCTAACGATATCAGGGACCTCGTTCCCGCAACCCGAAGATTCTTACGCAGCACACGTCAATCCGTTAGATCACATGCATTTGTGGTTGATTGTCCACTGGACGAATAACACACTATAGAGAAAATTCGTTCTTTAGCCGTACAGTACGTATGTGGAACTCACTTCCCGCAGAAGTTTTTCCTGACAGTTGCAATATAGGAAAATTCAAGTCTAATATCCACAAACACTACCTCCTCTTTCCTCCTTCCTAAGTAGGGGTCATCCCCTGAGCGCTGGTCCTAAATAACAAAAAAAAAAAAAACAAAAGACACCTCAACAGGGAATTTATAACGATCGTACATCAGTATTTAGATCTGGCATAGGCATTGTGCGTGAGCGCGCTTCACATGCATATAAATTCGCTCTTGAGAGTCTCACATATTTGTAGTTATTCTCAAATTACGAAAAAACTACACAATTTAATCTTAGTCGAGCATTTGTAACATATGGTTGTGTTTTCTTAATTTAGTTGATCACTAGCATCCAACCAAGACGGTTGGTTGTTTGCTTGTTGAAAAATTACTGAAGGGGTCGGGAGAACGCTCGTTTGTTTACAAAATTTTTCTCACACACACAGACTCAAAATGTTTATGTATTTGTGCCTAAATCTGATTTAGAACCAACTTTTTGTATCATAAATGTTTTCTTCTTTTAAAGTTAGTCAATGTGGATTACTTATATCCCGTATATTCCACAAAAACGGTCGCCATGACTTTATTTGCTGAAGCATAGCTTGCATTCTTTGGCTCCAATTCTCTGGTGTGTTGTTGCGGATCGATGTTTCGTCCGCGTGAGGTATTCTGTTAACAACGGATTTCCAACACAAAATTATGACGGAGCTATTTCAGATTTAGACAGGAGTCAATAGACAGTTACCTATTGACAGAAGCAGTTTTGCCTTTTTTATTAATAGTTTGGAAATTCTAAAGATCACGGACTTATTGACTAACATTTATAACTTACGTTTTGCATTATCACTTAAGATATATTGAGTCTGAACATTCTTATCCTACTTATCGTCAGCAATTACTATATCAACATTTTGCAAATCTCCTTAATATATATCTTCATCTTGAGAAAAATAAAAGTCTTTCGTCTTTTACAACTAGAATTATGAAATTAATGTTGCTCAACACTGTCACATACGAAGTTCTATCAAAAGGATCTTAAACATATCTTCGATCATTCCAGACATGCCTTGGTATATCTCTCGGATGACATACCAAATGGAACTGATGTTGTACTTCTTAACTGAAAGGACATATTTTCCCTGACGAAAATGATGTGGAAGGTAATTTGCAGATATCATGGGAGTAGCATAATTTTCCACTGACCGACCAATCGCTTTATAGGTAGACAGTAGTGATGGGATACTATCGATGGTATTATCGATATTATCGATGGTTCACCAACTATCGGAAATATCGATAGCTAAATAAACTATCGATTGCGATAGTTAAAAAAAATAATTGCTCGACAACACTTTTTCCTTTCAATGTATGGCAACCTTTTTTAGCTGCTTAATTCGGGACTTCCCAAATAAAATCAACTCTTAATTAAATTATGAATATAAATTTTGTTTGCGGCCCTTATATAAAGTGAAAAATGACAACAATATCTTCAAAATCTAAGGTCTGGAGTTTTTTTACAAGAAGTGCTGATGGAAAACCAATTGCAAAATGCAATATTTGTAAAAAAGAATACAAGACATCTGGAAATACTTCTAATCTTATGGATCATATGCAAAGAAAACACAAGTCCGAGTGGGATAGAGAAGTTCCACAATCTTCAACGTCAGGTCAAAAACAATTGGAAACATATTTCATAGCGGAAGAAACGTCTTACGACATAAATAGCTCCAGACAGAAATTACTTTTGCGAAAACTAACATCATTCATTGCAAGGGACTTCCAGCCTTTTAGTGTTGTAGAAGATGCTGGATTTAAGGAATTTGTGAATGCATTGGACAGCAAATTTATAATTCCATCTCGTAGACAAATAAATGATGTTCTTTTGCCAAATTTGTATGAAGATGCCAAAAAGAAGTTAATAAATATATTGAAAAATGTAGACGAATGTGCGTTAACTACAGATACGTGGACATCATCTAACACAGAAGGATATATTACTGTAACATGTCATTTTAGAAATTACTACACTGATAAACTTGAAGCTGCAGTTATTTCCACAGAAAAGATTGAGGGTAGGCACACTGCTGAAAATTTGAAAAATACACTAAACGAGATTATTACAAGATGGGATTTACAAAACAAAGTATCCATTATTGTCACAGACAATGCTGCAAATATTGTTGCAGCTGTAAATTTACTCAAAATAGACCATATGCCGTGCTTTGCCCATACAATCAATTTGGTTGTAAAAGATGCTTTGTCAACAAATAATGAGTTAAAGGCTTTGATAAAACGTGTCAAAGATATAGTAACTTTTTTCAAATCCAGTACAATCGCAAGTGACAAATTACGAAGTTTGCAAAGTGAAAAAAACGAACCAGAATTGCGGCTTATTCAGTCAGTAAGTACAAGATGGAATAGTGAAATGGCAATGATAAGAAGATTTTTAACACTAAGAGAGATGCTTACAATTATTATTATATCATTAAAGAACGGACCGTCTCCTGCAATTGTTATCACATCAAATGAATCCGATATTTTATCTGAAATTGTTGATATATTGGAGCCCTTTGAAGATGTAACAACAGAAGTTTCTGGGGACCAATATGTAACTGTGTCTTTGGTTATACCATTAATTCATGGTATCTTTTTAAAACTACAAAATTTGACTGGTACAATTAAAACACTTATTGGAAAACAAGTATTAGCAGAAATACAAGAATCCATTACTAAAAGGCTATTTCCCTATGAGAAGCGAACAGCTGCTATTGTAGCTACAATTGTTGACCCTCGTTTTAAAAAAGCTTTCAGAACATCGGAAATTTTCAATAACGCACAAAAATATTTAATTAATGAAATCGAGCATGAAATCGATCGTTCTGTTTCGGAGTCAGATTTCGGAGATTTACAAAATGAGACACTAGAAGTGCAAAAACGTTGTCGAAGTAGCCGTTTGCTTTCTTTTGTACAAAACCAACAAGCGCCTAAAACTTCCACTGATGTTTCTACAATTGTACGGCAATACATTGAGATGCCGATAAAAAACCGGTCTTGTAACCCAATTTCTTTTTGGGTTGAAAATAAAACTATTTTTAAATCTTTGTCAAATGTTGCACTAAAATACCTCATTGTTCCTGCCACTTCCGTACCTTCCGAAAGAAGTTTTTCAGCTGCCGGTGAAATACTCAACGATAGACGCAGTCGTCTTAAGCCCAATAAAGTTGATATGCTTGTGTTCCTCCAAAAAAATCAATTCCTTCTTGATTAGGACTTTTTTTGTATGGGATTTCCTATTTAATTTTATTATTTATTTTTTTATTTATACATGAATACACATCTTAAGTTATTTAATGAATTGTCAAACGTTTAGTCAATGTATATTTCATAATAAAATCGTAATTCAGCTCCTATGATAAACTTTTTGTTTACTTTTGATTTAAGCCGATAGTATCGATAGTATCGATATTTTTTTTAGACTATCGATTAATATCGATGGCGTAGACTATCGATAGTTTCCCATCACTAGTAGACAGTAAACTTTCTTTGCCTATTGCCCGTGAACTGCCGTTCGGAAACGAGCAATAATTGTATGTATATATATATCTATATATATATACATATATATAGAATGGCTTTCTCGAAAACAACTCTAACGATTTTGGTAAAATTTGGACAGTGGGTACCTTTTTTGATGTACTTGTCGAATAAGAAGGAACTTTTGGAACCTTTGCCTCTAAGAGGGTAAAAAAGGGGAAAAATCGAAAATGGAATATCTACTAAAATAATAGGCATTGAAACAAAATTTAAATTATGTTTTAAATAGCTGTTAAAATAAGCGGACAGGTGTTTTGTACTTTTTTCAATCTATGCCCGATAGGGGATAAAAAGGGTGAAAATAGTGTTTTTGGTACAATTTTGAGGCCACTCTTATCTTTTGAACCAAACAATATAGAAAATATTTCTGTAATGCAATCAATAAATGTGAGAAAAATATTGAACACGTGTTTGGTACTTTTTTGATTTCGGGGGCCAAAATAGGTAAAAAAGGGATAAAATAATAACTCAACACCTCATAATGTAATATGAATAGTAACAATATGTTAACTGCGTTTTTATAAAAAAAATACCGAATTCAATTGGTACCAAGTATCAAAAATACATATGTAACTTTTTAGAAATTAGGGGATAAAAGGGGAAAAAATTGGTAATGTTATAACTATTTAATAAATTAATGTTTTCCTGTCTGTATGTCCTTTATAGAATAGTAAACTATGCATTTAATTACGTTTGCTCATGCAATGATTTTTAGCTAAAGTTGTTGCGCATGAGACAACAAAGGTTAATAAGTTGGTATCACATCCGACAGGTGGCGCCACTGAAAATTACTCAAATTGAATTAAATCGAAAACTGTGCATTTGATCTTGGTCTTGATCTTTAGCAAATTATTACCAATGAGACGACGAAGGTTTCTTAATTGGCATGAACAATTTCCGATAGGTGGCGCCACTGAAAATTACTCAAAGTAAATTAAATCGTAAGCTGTACATTTGACTATGCAATGATCTTCAGCAAAGTTGTTGCACATGAGTCGACGAATGTTTCTTAGTTAGCATCAACAATTTCCGATAGGTGGCGCCACTGAACAATACTCAAAATGAATTAAATCGTAAACTGTGCATTTTATCAGGCAATGATCTTAAGCAAAGTTCTTGCGCATGAGTCGAGGGAGGATCCTAAGTCGGTATGACCAATTTCCAAAATATTAAACTATGCATTTGATCATGTTGATTGGACAAAATAAATTAAATGATTCAAAATTATAATTTTATATTTGTGTACCGTATTTTCTCTAAATTTATTTTAATTGGTTAGTACTTTATAAAATAAAATTTATAAAAACTTTAAAATTAGCCTCGAAATGCTTATCATTAATCTCCGAGCAAGGCTCGGTCGCCCAGGTACTGATATCACTTAAAAGCCTTGCGGTTGAGCTGGAGGTAGAAGATATATAGGAGATAGCGACAGGACTCAGCCCTGAGGAACTCTTTGGTTAAATTTGCGGTGTTTTCAACGTTAGTATTTAACCTTTACGAATGACTGAAGGCCACTATCCACTATCCTCTTAAAATTTGTTAGCATTGCAGACTGCATAAGGGAAGGGGGTAGCATGGCTAACCGTGTCGAAGAGTTTGGACAATTTAAGCGCCTCTAGGACAGTTCTTTTACAAGGCCTCTGCTTGCACAAACTTTGTGGGATCTCGGTAAATGCTATGATGGTGATGTGCATTTTGCGGAACCCATGCTGGTGAAGAATTTCTGAGAGTAGGCTAATGAGTTGAACCTCTAGTGTTTTAACGACTGATAAAAGGAGGAATTTTAGTTTGTATGATGATCCCTCATTCGCTGTCTTCCCTGGTTTTAAAATTGTGATCGCTCTACCAATTTTCCAGTCATCGGCTATAATGAGAATCCTCATTGACAGAGTATGTGTAACTGATATTGCTGTCATTTGGGTAAGAGTAACTTGAGTAAAAGTATTTCCAATAAGGTATTCCAAATAAATTAGGGTGTCTCCAGAATTCATTATTAAATGATCTGAAGAAGCTGGAGATAAAAGATGGAAGTTACAAATATAATGACATTCTGCCGTTTATATTGGAGATATATAATAAGACCACTTTGCTCTTTCATACGATGAATGAAATGATACTATCCCAGCAAAACTTTCAGCTAAACTATTAAACACGAACTAATTACTCATTCACATTACATTAACATGGGGATGTCATTGGAGGCAAGTACTTACCAATTGCAGAAAAGTAATGACTTAGGTAAGCAATTGGAAAACAACAACAAAAACTTTTTTGTTGTTGTATTTAAAATAAATATATTTTGAAACGAAATACAAAATTTTTTTTACGACCCCATGGGGGCTCGAACCCAGACCCTCCGACTGCTAGGCAGAGACTCTTCCACTGAGCTACCTCATATGTTGAAAACTTAGCAGCTTATAACTAATATGAACAATTTTTATTTTTAGATCCAAAATCATGTGACAATAAAAAATATTCTTATAAGATTTTTTGTACATGTTTAATGCATTTAATAAACAATTAAGGAGTTTTTTTTCAATTATTTTAAAACTTAAACAATTTAAATCTTCTTTTTTGTATAAGTTTTTACATAAGATTGACTCTTACTTACTTAAATGACCTATAGTTACAACCTGTTAAGGTCAAAGTCCGAGCATATTTTAGAATTCAATGGATTTCGATCTTGTGCGAATATTCTCCAATTTTATTGGCCAAGCTGTGAAAAGTGTTCCTCTACTTGGTCTTTCTATCGAAGTTTCGGACATCCTTCTCTAACATTAGGTGGTGGGACATTGTAATTCTAATTTTATCCTCTTCATAGCATTTTTTCTTTCAAGAGAGGGTTACTAGCCCGTAATCCTAACCCATTTTTATCGATCTTATGGGACAACTCTCGGTACATGTTAATGGGTGTTAAACTAGCTCCCCGGGTGATACCACGAGGAGGTATGTGTCCACAGTTGAGATGAAGGATGACCCAGATAAGTTGGGCTTACTAAGTTAAGACCAATTCGAATCGTGTTTGGTATCCAACATCCCTTACATAATCAAAATTGACTCATGATGGTATTTTTTCATTACCGTGAGTTAGTTTTCCAAATTTTTTTTACAGAAGGTAATATTTAAGTTCTTAAAATTCAAAAATCATTTAAAAAGACTCTTTTAATAAAAAAAAAACTAAAAAAATGTTGCCTTGGTGGGATTTGAACCGGGGCCATTCAGTTTAAGTTACCATCTTAATTACTAATAAGTACTTCTGTAATAACTTATTATTTATTCGGAGGGTATGTAGTAGTCATTACAAGGTAACCAGTTATCAGAGTACTTGCCATTACCAAAGTTTTGCTGGGATTGTTCTAAAAGAAATGCTCTTAGATGTTAGTTTCAAAAATAATTGCAACGTATATGTCATCACGTCGGCCAAGTAAGCAGTAAGGGGTTAACTGTCGGGTTTTTAGAGATTGCCCAACTTAGGAATTGGTTGTACGTTTACAATATTTAACTAGGAAAGCAATATATAGAAGAGATTAGGCAAAGGATGAGACAAGGAATATAAAAATTTGTTAAAGCAATTGAGGGCATACCGTCTGGACCTGGTGATTTCTTGATGTCTACAATTATCAAACATATTCTAAAGAATTGTAAAATCTAATATTATATTTGATAAATATGGCAACGCAATGAACCTACAAGATTCAAAAAAACAAATGCAGGTTGAATTTTAATTTCAAAAGAACCAACTTAACAGCCAAGAGCTCGCTCACACACATTCTGCATTCGGAATGACTGAAATGACGGAGGTAAAGCATTAGATAAACTTGAGCTAAGCTCCCCACTGGCAAATGCAGCACAAAAGAAACTAGCACGCACACAAGAAATTATATCAATTGAAATTGAAACATTCAAAGATCAACAGAGAGAGAGAGTGATCAAACAAGAGATAGAGAGAGAGAGAACGAGTGGGAAGAAAACAAACAATGTAACAGAGAACTTTTAAAAATGAGAGAAGAATTTTAAAGTTAAATGAAGAACAATTTTGTGAACAGATAGTTTACAAAAGCAGCGAATGCAAGCTGAGACTGGTATCTAAGAGATACCCGAAGACGGCGACTGAGATCTAGACTGAGAATTAAAAAGTATCTGGACTGCAAAAACAAACAATAAAATTTTAAACTTTTATTAAATCAGTTACTCACGAGCGGTCTTTTGGTTTAAAACGTTTTGTTTCATGTAGCGGGTAAAACGAAAAGTGCGCAAGCGCGTTTGGCGGTTATAATTTAAAAATTATAAAAATTCTATCTGAAAATCATAAGCATCGATTAAAAAACTATTAAATTAATTTAATAAAAATAAAACTTCTTAACCTCTACGAATAAAAAAAAACAACGAATTATTAGAAATTTTAAAATTAAGTTAAAAGTTTTACTGAAAAAAATTTGAGAATATTAAAACTTAAAATTAAAAAAAATTGATTTTGATAAAAAAAAAGTTAAGATTTTGATAAGAAGTTAATAAAGGTAAAATATAATAACTTTTACTAACAAAGAAATTTTATTCTAAAGAAATATTGAAAAAAAAGTTGTGTTTAAAATTTATAAAAAAACAGAAATTATTATAAGAAAAATTTAAGCAGATTTTAGGAATATCTGAAATAAGTGTTTTCTTCAAACTAAAAATCATTAACAATTTTTCTCAATAAAATATCGATATAAGAAAAATTCTGAATTTTATTTTGCTGTGTCTTAGTGCCTTTTTAGCCTTCAATACTTTAACAGAAAAAATACAAAAAAAAATCTCAAAAAATTTAAACACAAAATCTGTTACAATTTTGTTAAGACTCAAAGGCTTGAACAAAAGCCAGAAAAAAATTTCGAAAAAATCTGGTTTTCTCTAATTTCTTAAGAAGTTTAACTTGGCGTCTTTCTTGGTTAAAAAAAATATTTTTTTGTCACAAAAGTAAAAACTATTATCCAGCCCACCACCTGTTCTAATGCGCTTTATTTTGGCAACTTTTCAAATGATCGCATGATTGCAACAAAACAGCAACAACGCACGCAAATAACGTGGTAAGTTTATTAACGCCTTGATTTTTAAATTTTGTACATTTTTCAATTCTAGGCGATATATTAAATCGCTTAAGCTCAGAACAAAAATGTTGGCTAAAAAGATTTTGTTAAAAAAAAAAGTCGAAACTTTAAAAAAAAATCCAATAAAAATAAGAAATTTTTTAAAAAATAAAAAAAAAAATAATTTTTATAAAAAAATAAATTTTGAAAAATTGTTTATAAAAATAAGAAATTATTGGAAAATTTTCTATCAAAATAAGAAATTTTTGAAATTTTTTTTTATAAAAAAAAGAATTTTTTGAAAATTGTTCTGTAAAAATAAGAAACTTTTGAAAAATTTCTTATGAAAATATAAAATTTTTGCAAAATTTCCTAAAAAAAATAAGAAATTTTTGAAAATTTCCTTATAAAAATAAGAAATTTTTGAAAATTTCCTTATAAAAATAAGAAATTTTTGAAAAATTTCCTATAAAAATAAGAAATTTTTGAAAAATTTCCTATAAAAATTAGAAATTTTTGAAAAATTTCCTATAAAAATAAGAAATTTTTGAAAAATTTCCTATAAAAATAAGAAATTTTTGAAAAATTTCCTATAAAAACAAGAAGTTTTTGGAAAATTTCATATAAAAATAAGAACTTTTTGAAAAATTTTCTATAAAAATAGGAAATTTGTGAAAAATTTCCTATAAAAATTAGAAATTTTTTTAAAATTTCCAACAAGAACAAGAAGTTTTTGAAAAAATTCATTTAAAAATAAGAAAATTTAAAAAAAAAATTCCTACAAAAATGAAAATTTTTAAAAAACTTGCTATCGAATATGAAGTATTTGAAAAATTTGCTATAAAAATAAGAAATTTTTAAAAAATTTGCTATAAAAATAAGAAATTTTTGAAAAATTTGCTATAAAATATGAAGTATTTGAAAAATTTTCTATAAAAATAAGAAATTTTTAAAAAATTTAATTAAAAAATAAGATATTTTCGAAAAATTTCCTATAAAAATAAGAAACTGTTGACAAATTTGCTTTAAAAATAATAGATTAAAAAAAATTCGTATAAAAAGAAAAAATTTTGAAAAATTTCCTATAAAAATAAGAAATTTTGGAAAAATTTTCTATAAAACTAAGAAATTTTTGAAAAATTTCCGATAAAAATAAGAAAATTTGAAAAATATACTATAAAAATAATAAATTTTTGAAAATTTTCCTATAAAAATAAGAAATTTTTGAAAAATTTTCTTCACAAATAAAGATTTTTTGTAAAATTTTCTATAAAATTAAAAAGTTTTTGAAAATTTCCTATAAAAATTAGAAATTTTTGAAAAATTTCCAATAAAAATAAGAAAATTTTGAAAAACTTCCAATAAAAATAAGAAATTTTTGAAAAATTTCCTTTAAAAGTAAAAATTTTTTGAAAACTTTCTTTTAAAAATAAGAAGTTTTTGAAAAAATTGCTATAAAATAAGAAGTATTTGAAATATTTGCTATAAAAAAAATGAAAAATTACCTATTTTAAATTTTTCTAAGAAACGAAAATTTTTCTATAGAAAAAATTTTCAGAACGAAAATTTTTCTATACAAAATATTTTGACATCGAAAATTTTTCAATAGAAAAAATTTTAACAACGAAAATTTTTCAATAGAAAAAATTTTGACAACGAAAATTTTTCTATACAGAAAATTTTGACATCGAAAATTTTTCTATAGAAAAAAATTTGTTAGCTAAAATTTTTCTACAGAAAAAATTTTGTCAGCTAAAATTTTTCTATAGAAAAAATTGTGACAAATTTTTTTTTAAATTTTTTTTTTTCTATAGAAAAAACTTTGACAACAAATATTTTCAATAGAAAATATTTTGATAAAGAAAATTTTTATATTGAAAAAATTGTGACAAGAAAAATTTTTCTATATAAAAAATTTTTACAACGAAAATTTTTCTATACAAAAAATTTTGGCAACGAAAATTTTTCTATAGAAAAAATTTTGACATCGAAAATTTTTCTATAGAAAAAATTTTGACATCGAAAATTTTTCTATAGAAAATATTTTGATAAAGAAAATTTTTATATTGAAAAAATTGTGACAAGAAAAATTTTTCTATACAAAAAATTTTGACAACGAAAATTTTTCTATACAAAAAATTTTGGCATCAAAAATTTTTCTATAGAAATAAATTTTTTTTTTCTATAGAAACAATTTTGACAACGAAAGTCTTTCTGTAGAAAAAATTTTGACAACGAAAATTTTTCTACAGAAAAAAGTTTTACAACGAAAATTTTTCTATAGAAAAATTTTTACACCGAAAATTTTTCTATAGAAAAAACTTTGACAACAAATATTTTCTATAGAAAATATTTTGATAAAGAAAATTTTTATATTGAAAAAATTGTGACAAGAAAAATTTTTCTATACAAAAAATTTTGACAACGAAAATTTTTCTATACAAAAAATTTTGGCATCAAAAATTTTTCTATAGAAATAAATTTTTTTTTTTTTCTATAGAAACAATTTTGACAACGAAAGGTTTCTGTAGAAAAAATTTTGACAACGAAAATTTTTCTACAGAAAAAAGTTTTGCAACGAAAATTTTTCTATAGAAAAATTTTTACACCGAAAATTTTTCTATAGAAAAAACTTTGACAACAAATATTTTCTATAGAAAATATTTTGATAAAGAAAATTTTTATATTGAAAAAATTGTGACAAGAACAATTTTTCTATACAAAAAATTTTGACAACGAAAATTTTTCTATACAAAAAATTTTGGCAACGAAAATTTTTCTATAGAAAAAATTTTGACATCGAAAATTTTTCTATACAAAAAATTTTGACATCAAAAATTTTTCTATAGAAAATATTTTGATAAAGAAAATTTTTATATTGAAAAAAATGTGACAAGAAAAATTTTTCTATACAAAAAATTTTGACAACGAAAATTTTTCTATACAAAAAATTTTGACATTAAAAATTTTTCTATAGAAAAAATTTTGACAACAAGAATTTTTCTATAAAAAAATTGTGACAATAATTTTTCTATAAAAAAAATTTTGACAACGAAAATTTTTCTATGGAATAAATTTTAATAATGAAAATTTTGCTATAGAAAAAGTTTTTCTATAGAAAAATTTTTTAGACGAAAATTTTTAGTAAGAAAATTTCAAAAAAACAAAATTTTAATATGGAAAAATTTTATATAAAATTTTAAATAAGGAAAAATTTTCTATACAAACATTTTTATTAAGAAAAAATTTTCTATAAGAAATTTTTTAATAACGAAAATTTGTCTTTAGAAAAATTTTTAATAACAAAAATTATTCTTTAGAATAATTTTTAATAAGAAAAACTTGTCTTTAGAATAAATTTTAATAACGAAACTTTTTCTTTAGAAAAAAATTTATAAATGAACATTTTTCTTTAGAAAAATTTTTAATAACGAAAATATTTTTTTTTTTTTGGAAAAAAATTCCTACTACTTGATCTTTTGTTCAACGGGTAGTCTATTTATATATCTGGTCACCCTAAAGATAAAATATTTTGTATCTGTTTCATATGCTTTAGAAATTCTGTTATCTATACTTTTAAAGTTTATTTTCTATTTAAGTACTAATCGTATTTAATTAAATTGCTAAAAAAATAAAATATAAGTTGATACCAATACACAATGGGAAGGATTTAGGGGAAAATGGAAATAAATTAGAATTATTAAGTCAAGTTTTTAATTTTATATCTTTTGATTACAGATTTCACACCTCCATTTAGATCAAAGATAAAATGTCTATAACGCCCTAAAGGGGAAGCTTAGACATATACGATATTTAAAATTTTATTTTCTCATTCCTCATGAGATTCGTATCCCTCTTTCGGAATAAGATTGAATAATTCGGGAATATATATATAAAAGTTGACTTTTTTTCAAATTCGCATTATTTTTTGGTTTTAAAAAATTTGGTTAATTTATTTTCTATTCTCAAAATATTTTATCGTTTTGATTGTAAATCAAAACAATTGAAATTTTTTTTAAATTGTTATTAAGCTTATAAACTTTAATATCAAATTTCTAATGGCCTATCAGATCAATGGCGCCTTTTTAAACGCAAATAAAACGTTCTTTAAACAATTGAAAGAAATATTTAAAATTAGTTCCTATAATTCGATATACCCGCTTACAATTTTATTTATTGCGTCGAAACGTAAATGACAGTAAGAACATAACTCGTAATCTATTAAATCAAAATTTTTATATTTATTGTACAAATACGTTTCCAATTTGTATTTCAAAAATTTTATAACTTTAAAAATAATAAATTTTTGTTTTATGTTCTTATGGGTGATAAAAAAGGTAACTAAATTTTTAACCAAACAGATTTTTTTATATCTTTTTTAATTACTAATTAAATTTGATGTTACTTTTTATGTGGCAAAATTTGTATATTCTACTGGATTCTTTTCTTTTTGGCCAAGGTTGTTTGATTTAATTAGGATAAGACAGAAATTTTACAAGTATTTCAAAATTTTTTTTTAATTTTTGAATTTCCCTATTTTGAGTTTTTCCTCATAACTTTCGTAAAAATCCCTGAAAATTTGTGCTTTTAATATTTTTTGATTCTAAATATAGTAAAAACTATTATAATGAAAATATTTTTTTATTAACTCAAATTCATATAACCATAAAAATTGATCAAAGTCCAAATTTGTGAAAAAAAAGTTTTCAAAAAAGTTTGGCAAAAAACCTTAAAAATATTCCATTTTATTTGAAAGCTATATAGAACATAAATATATATTAAAATTTGTACAAATCTTTGAAAGTTTTCCTTTAAACTTCGATCTGTGGATTTTATTTCTTCATCAAGTCCCATAACCTATTCCGACAGATTTAAAATAATACCTATATTAAAAATACTATTTCCATTCGATGGCTTGTTCTTCAGCAATTTCTAAAGTCGGTGTTTTGTTTAGCATGATAACTTCGTAGTTATGTATATGAACCCGAACATATTTACAACGTCCCAAATGGCCACATTCGATATCGATCAAAAGCTCACACTTTAAGGGCCATTTTGTGTAACATACCTTAGGGATTTTCAAAAACTTAAGCTATTTTTAACTTATAGGCTTAAAATTGGCTTGCTCTGGAAAATCCTAGGAATACCAAAGCCCTTGAAATATGGACTCGTAATTTGAAATTTCAAATCGATTTACCTGTTTCAAACAAATTAACAATTAAATTGTTTCATTATGCATTTCTTATGTGGTTTTGTGGTTTGATCTGTGCTTTAGTGCGGTTTTTAATTGAATGTTTTTATCTAATGATTATGAGTTTGATATCGAATATATTTAATAAAATTGTAAACTAATCGAATTTGATGTATTAGGGAAAATAATATGGAAAAATATATCAAATGAACTCCCCAAAGATTAAAATAAATTGTATTTTATTACAAAATTATATTAAAAAGTGAAAAGAGAACAGTTTTCATAAATTTAAGGTATTAAAGGGTTTAAATCTGATGAGAGCTTTAATCGCATGTGGACCGATTCTTACAAAATTTAGTATATTGGATGGTGTTCATACAAAGCGTGTCCATAATGAATTTGATCGTGGTATGCCCTGTAATATAACAGTTATTAGCATTTAAACACATTCCATAGGAGAGCTATGCTCAAATATAGACCGATTCTCATAAAACTTAATATAATGATTGATGGTTATATAAAAGTTCTTGATACTAAGCTTTATGGTCATTTGTCGCAAAACTTAAAAGTTATGAGCATTTGAAAGCCAAATGGATGTGTCACTTATATGAGAGCTATGGCCAAATGTGTACCGATTCTCACAAAACTTAATCTAATTTTTGATTGTGATATATAATTTATCCATACTAAAAATAATCATTATATATCTCATAACTTCAAAGTTATGATCATTTAAGTGCTTTCCGGAGGTGTTAGTTATATGACAGCTATAGTCAAATGTTAACCAATTCCTACAAAACTAAATATAATGTTTGATTTCTATATAAAATTTCTTCATAATAAACTTGATCCCCATATGTCTTATAATTTAAAAGTTATGAACACTTAAGTGCATTGCGAAGATATAAGTTATATGAAAGATATAGTCAAATGTTTACCGATTTTTACAAAAACAAACAAAATGATTCATATTTATATAAAACTTATTTGTATAAAATATTATTGTAAGAAGTCTTTAAACTTGAAAGTTATTACCATTTAAGTGCTTTCTAAAGGTATGTGTTACATGAGATCTATAGTCAAATCTGAACCGATTGGCATAAAATTTAATATAATCTTTGAGTATTATATAAAATAGTTTTATACTAAACTTGATCATCATATGTTTAATAATTTAAAAGTTATGATCATTTTAGTGCTTTCTGGAGGTGTTAGTTATATGACAGCTATGGTAAAATATGAATCGATTTTCATAAAACTAAATATAATGGTTCATGTTTATATTAAACTTACTTGTACTGAATTTTATTGTCATAAGTCTTTTAACTTGAGAGTTATTAACATTTAAAGGCTGTCTGGAGGTATATGTTATATGGAAGCAATTGTCAAATGTGAACCGATTTGCAAAAAATTTAAGATAATGTTTGATTGTTATATAAAATTTCTCGATACTACACTATATCGTCATATTTTTCATAGTTCAAAAGTTATAATCATTTAAATGCTTTCCGGAGGTGTTAGTTATATGACAGCTATAGTCAAATGTGAACCGATTTTTATGAAACTAAATAAAATGGTTCGTATTTACATAAAACGTATCTGTATTGAATATGATTGTCATTAATCTTTTAACTTAAGAGTTATTTCCATTTAAAGGCTGTCTGGAGGTATATGTTATATTTATGGAAGCAATAGTCAAATTTGAACCCATTTACACAAAATTTAATATAATGTTTGATTGTTATATAAAATCTCTCCATACTAAACCTTATCATCATATGTCTCAAAACTTAAAAGTTATGATCATTTAAATGCTTTCCGAAGGTCTTAGTTATATGACAGCTATAGTCAAATGTTAAAAACTAAATAATATGGTTTTCATGTTTAGATAAAAGTAATTTGTACTAAATTTCCTTGTCATAAGTCTTTTAACTTAAGAGTTATTACCATTTAAGTGCTGCCTGGAGATTTGTCTTATATGGAAGCAAAAGTCAAACATGAACCGATTTTTACAAAACTTAATATTAGGGATGATTGTCAAAGTTGTAATTTATATGATAACTAAGTCAAATCTTAACCGATTTTCACGAAACTAAGTAAACCGGTTCATATTTATATAAAACTTATTTGTACTGAATTTCATTATCATAAGCCTTTTAATTTTAGAGTTATAACCATTAAGGTGCTGTCTGGATGTATGTGTTATATGGGAGCAATAGTCAAATGTGAACCGATTCGCACGAAACTTAATATAATGTTTTATTGTTATATAGAATTTCTCGATACCTAAAATTATGATCATATGTCTCATTGCCTAAAAGTTATGATCATTTAAGTTCATTCCGAAGTTGTAAGTTATATGATAGCTATAGTCAAATGCTAACCGATTTTCACAAAACTTAGTAAACTGGTTCATGTTTATATAAAACATATTTTTACTGAATTTCATTATCATAAGTCCTTAAATTTAAGAGTTATTACCATTTAAGTGCTGTCAGAAGGTATGTGCTATATAAAAACCCTTGCCAAATATGAACCGATTTTCTCAAAACTAAGAACAAAAACCGAGGTTTATACAAAACTTCTCTAAAACGAATAAGATCGCCAAGTGTCTTTTAACTTTAGAGTTATTAAAATTTAAATACATGGGTTATATGGGAGCTATGTATGTTCAAATATGGACCGATTTGTTGGAGTTGTATCGGGTGTTTTTTATTGAGGTATAGAACTTTAAGTTGGCATCACTTTTTTAACTGGCGGCCATTTTGTCAGCTGTCAAGTGATTAATATTTAGTTTGGTTTGCCATTTCATCATGAACAGGTTGACAAAAGAACAACGCTTGCAAATCGTGCAAATTTATTTCGAAAATAATGGTTCAGTTCGCGAAGTTTACCGCAAGCTCCGTCCATTTTATGGTCGACATAATCGTCCATCAGAGCAATTAATTCGGTTAACCATGGATCGTTTTCGCACTACGTTTACTCTATGTGATAATACGCATCCGCAGCGACGTCGAACAGTGCGCACCGAAGAAACAATTGCCGCTGTAGAGCAAAGTGTTGAAGAGGACCCGAATGAATTGATTCGCCACCGTGCACAGCAATTGAAGCTTTGTCCATCAACTTTATGGAAGATTTTGCGCAAAGGTCTTGGTCCAGCTTGTGCAAGAATTAAAGCCGCGAGACCATGCAATGGGTCGTGATTTTGGTGTATGGGCCGAAAATGAGATTGATCTCGATGCTGATTTTCATCGTAAAATTTTGTTCAGTGATGAGGCTCATTTTTGGTTGAATGGTTACGTCAACAAGCAAAATTGCCACATTTGAAGTGAAGAGAATCCACATGAGACCCTTGAGACGCCATTACATCCACAAAAACTGACTGTTTGGTGTGCTCTATGGGCTGGTGGAGTCATTGGGCCATACTTCTTCCGAAATAATGCTGGAGAGTCAGTTACCATAAATGGAGACCGGTATAGAGCCATGATAACCGACTATTTTGTTCCCCAATTGGATGGCATGAATGTGGATGAGTTGTGGTTCCAACAAGACGGCGCTACATACCACACAGCGCACGTCACAATTGATTTATTGAAGGAAACATTCGATGAGCGCATAATTTCGCGGAATGGACCTGTCAATTAGCCACCAAGATCGTGCGATTTGACACCACTGGATTATTTTCTTTGGGGATATGTGAAGTCGCTCGTCTACGCTAACAAACCAGAAACGTTAGGGGACTTGGAAGCCAACATTCGTGGCGTTATTGCCAACATACGGCCCCATATGCTCGAAAAAGTAGTTGAAAATTGGACCTGTAGAATTGGCTTTGTTCGAGCCAGCCGCGGCGGCCACATGCCCGAAATCATATTTAAACATTAATGGCATAAAATTATCCTTCCAATAAAGCCAAATTGATGGACATTAAAACGATTTTCTTGTGTTTTATTTCAATTCGAAGTTCTATACCTCTAAAAAAAACACCCATTAGATATTCGTATAAAATTTACCTAAAATGTTTCTAATTATATCTCTTTAAACCTTAACTTTATAGACATATACTATTTCGTTAGTGATACTTATGTAGAAACTATAGCCTAATGTGGACCTCTTGTCATAAACATCGATGCGAAGTTCATACAAAAGTTTTCTGTCAAATATGGACTGTGGTCAATATTTATACATGAATCTACATCACCATAGTTGGTGGGTGGTCACTAGAAGCTTAAGCTAATGTATGTAACTCATATAAATATTCGTCTGAGTATACCTTGAAGAGTTCCTATTGACTTAGAATCACTTTCTCAGTAAATTTAAAAATGTCCATCCGATCTTGAAGTTTAAATGCGATCGTAATTGTACCCTTCACCACCATAGATGGAAAGGGTATTATAAGTTTGTGCTGATGTATGTAACGCAAAGAAATATTTGTCTTAGACCTACCTTTTAGTATACCAATAGACTTAGAATCACTTTCTGAGTCGATTTAGCGATGTCCATCCGTCTAGCTGGACGGCTGGCTGGCTGGACCCCCATGTAAACCATGTAATCAAACTACTGGTCGCAATTCTAAAGACAATTCAATTAAATTTGCCACAGATCATTTTTTTGATAGTGGGACCATGGTTATTGAAATTCGTCGAAATCGGTCCATTATTTATGTTTGATATTTTGGCCACAAAAATTAATATTTTTTCATGAAATTTAAAACATATTCTGCTTATATAAACAAAATTACTGTACCAAATTTCGTTAGGATCGGTCTACATTTGACCATAGCTCCCATACAAACTCTTCTGTCAAAACGCTCCAAATGAGACAAAAATCAGTAAAACGCTCGTAAATCTGAAGATAATGAGAATTTTGAGTTTATTTTTTGCATACATAATTTTTGTAAAAACTGTTATCAATTTGCCAAATTTCGAGATAATCGGTTCACATTTAACCCTATCTCTCAAATGCTTAAATATATAAGTTTTGAAAAAATGTTTGTATGATGGCAAAATATAGCAAATATTTGTCTTTATACGGGAAAAATATCACCTTTGACCTTAGTGGTGAAGGGATGTATCGAGCACTTTCTTACTTGTTTTAGAGATATTTTTAGGAAATTTTGTACAGAATTTGTAGACACTAGGTCCACAATTGATCCAAGTTCCCTTATAAGACCCAATAAAGTAAATAAATTAGATACAATCGTATGATTACAAAATATTGCTAATATATATGTCTCAATATATTCATAAGAAACTATTTCATTTGTCGACCTTTGAATCACTCTAGAAGTGTAGGGTATCATATGGTCAGGATTGGAAGACTATTATAATTTCTTGGTTGTTATTTATAATTATTTAAATCTATCAAAAGTATTTCCTCTTGTTTAGAACTTTTATAATTAATTTCTCACCCTAAACTAATTTTTGAGTTATACCACTATTCCTGCAAATGAGCGATACACTATTATTTATTGAAAACTACATTTTCTCTTCATTATGAATCAATATTTAATTAAATGTTTTATGATTTATATATTTAATTCCCTGCCTTACTATGACTTAAGATACTTATCAATTAGCCCACGTTCTTTTAAAGCAGAAATAATCCTCAAATAATTTCGTGTTTATAAGTCAAACTTTTGTTATAATTTAAGATTTTTTTATAAAAAAAAAATTATGAAATTATATAACTTTTGTTAACAACTCAAATATTTGCTAACGATTAAAAATTTAAATTAAATATAAATTTTAGGCAAAAATCAATTTAAATTTATTGTCAAAAGAGAGTGTTTTTTCTTAATGTGATTTCAATTCATTTGCACTTGCCTAAATATGGCAATGATTTGAATAAAGAAATTGTGTTAATTGTATACGAAAACTACCCACCATGAGAGCGGAAAAAAATATACAAATATAAATAAATTTTTTGGTAAGGTAATTTTTTGATAACAACACACGTAAGGTTAAATTGTCATAATATTCTAAAATTTTGAAATATGTAACCAAGTCCGATTTTTCTTATTTTTATAGAAAATTTTTCAAAAATTTCTTAGTTTTATAGGAAAATTTTCAAAAATTTATTATTTTTATAGGAAATTTTTCAAAAATTTCTTGCTTTTATAGAAAGTTTTCCAAAATCTCTTATTTTTATAGAAAATTTTTAAAAACTTTTTTATTTTTATAGAAAAATTTTCAAAAATTTCTTATTTTTATAGAAAATTTTTCACAAAGTTCTTAATTTTAAAGGATTTTTTTTTTAATTCTTATTTTAATAGGAAATTTCTTAAAAATTTCTTATTTTTAAAGGAAATTTTTCAAAAATTTTTTATTTTTATAGAAATTTTTTTAAAAATTGCTTATTTTTTTAAGATATTATTCAAAAATTCCTTATTTTTATAGGAAATTATTCAAAAATATCTTATTTTTATAACAAATTTTTTAGATTTATTTTTTTTTAATTTCTTATTTTAATTGCAATTTTTTAAAAATCTCTTATTTTTATAGAAAATTTTTCAAAAATTTCTTATGTTTGTGGGAAATTTTTCAAAAAGTTTTTCATAGGAACATTTTCAAAATTACTTACTTTTATAAAAAAATTTTCAAAAATTTCCTATTTTTATAAGAAATTTTTCAAAAATGTCTTATTTATATCAAATTTTCGAAAAATTTCTTATTTTTATAGGAAATTTTCCAAAAAATTCTTATCTTAATAGGAAATTTTTCAAAAATTTCTTATTCTTATAGGAAATTTTTAAAAATTTTTGATTTTTATAGAAAATTTTTCAAAAATTTATATTTTTATAGGAAATTTTTCAAAAATTTATATTTTTATAGGAAAATTTTCAAAAATTTCTTATTTTTATAGGAAATTTTTCAAAAATTTCTTATTTTTATAGGAAATTTTTCAAAAATTTCTTATTTTTATAGAAAACTTTTTAAAAATTTCTTATTTTTAAAGGAAATTTTTCAAAAATTTCTTATTTTTATAGGAAATTTTTAAAAAATTTCTTATTTTTATAGGAAATTTTCCAAAAATTTCTTATTTTTATAGGAAATATTCCAACAATTTCTTGTTTTTATAGGAAATTTTCCAAAAATTTCTTATTTTTATTGGAAATTTTCCAAAAATCTCTCATCATTATAGGAAATTTTCCAAAAATTTCTTATTTTTATAGGAAATTTTCCAAAAATTTCTTATTTTTATAGGAAATTTTTCAAAAATTTCTTATTCTTATAGGAAATTTTTAAAAGTTTTTGATTTTTATAGAAAATTTTTCAAAATTTTCTTATTTTTATAGGAAATTTTTCAAGTTTTTTTTTATTTTTACACGAAATTTTTCAAACATTTCTTAAGACATAGACTAAGACATAGACTAAGACATAGACTAAGACATAGACTAAGACATAGACTAAGACATAGACTAAGACATAGACTCAGACATAGACTAAGACATAGACTAAGACATAGACTAAGACATAGACTAAGACATAGACTAAGACATAGACTAAGACATAGACTAAGACATAGACTAAGACATAGACTAAGGCATAGACTAAGACATAGACTAAGACATAGACTAAGACATAGACTAAGACATAGACTAAGACATAGACTAAGACATAGACTAAGACATAGACTAAGGCATAGACTAAGACATAGACTAAGACATCGACTAAGACATAGACTAAGACATAGACTAAGACATAGACTAAGACATAGACTAAGACATAGACTAAGACATAGACTAAGACATAGACTAAGACATAGACTAAGACATAGACTAAGACATAGACTAAGACATAGACTAAGACATAGACTAAGACATAGACTAAGACATAGACTAAGACATAGACTAAGACATAGACTAAGACATAGACTAAGACATAGACTAAGACATAGACTAAGACATAGACTAAGACATAGACTAAGACATAGACTAAGACATAGACTAAGACATAGACTAAGACATAGACTAAGACATAGACTAAGACATAGACTAAGACATAGACTAAGACATAGACTAAGACATAGACTAAGACATAGACTAAGACATAGACTAAGACATAGACTTAGACATAGACTAAGACATAGACTAAGACATAGACTAAGACATAGACTAAGACATAGACTAAGACATAGACTAAGACATAGACTAAGACATAGACTAAGACATAGACTAAGACATAGACTAAGACATAGACTAAGACATAGACTAAGACATAGACTAAGACATAGACTAAGACATAGACTAAGATATAGACTAAGATATAGACTAAGACATAGACTAAGACATAGACTAAGACATAGACTAAGACATAGACTAAGACATAGACTAAGACATAGACTAAGACATAGACTAAGACATAGACTAAGACATAGACTAAGACATAGACTAAGACATAGACTAAGACATAGACTAAGACATAGACTAAGACATAGACTAAGACATAGACTAAGACATAGACTAAGACATAGACTAAGATATATACTAAGACAAACTCTAGGACATTGACTAAGACATAGACTAAGACATAAACTTATACATTGAATATAAAGTACTTTTTGAATTCGAAACGAAAATACCTTATTTCAGCTAAAAATTTCTTCGCTTTTTGACACCAAAAATCTCCATAATTACAGTCTTTTCATAGAAATCAATACTTGACACATTCCACTATAAGAGGCAATAGATTTCACAAAACATCAAAAATCTTGTATGACAAAGTATGTATCCATTTTTGATACTTATACCTCCTATTTAAGTGTATAATTATTTCAAATCACTTTTCACCCAGTGTAATTAAAAGCTTCAAATAATTAGGAATTTTTATGAAATGTATCTTGTTATTAAACAAAATTTAAAAGTTGGTTTTTATATAATAATTTTAATTACTATTGTTTTTTATAAATATATAAAAGTTAAAAAAATATTGATAAATAGGACTTAAGCCTACACTATAGGTTTAGGCAAAAATCATAAGTGGAAAAAAAGTAGGAATTTATTTGCCAAAAATAGTAGGAATTTAAAATAGAAAAAAAAGTTATTTAAAAATGATTGAAATAAACGAAAATTGAGTCAAATGAAATAAAAGTTACAGGTATATAATAAAACAGATACCAGAGTTGGGCTTTGAATGGCGCTAAAAGAACACCAAAACTTATGCTATCTTACCCGTCTTTAATCCGTTATAGGATGTGTATTCCCAAAGATATCCTAGTCATATTTTTCTTTATATTTACTTACGAAGGATATCTTATATACAATTGAACTTTTTCCACCTTCTCCAACTCTGATTTTCACAAAATAGTCATCGCAATATATTTATAATATCAAAACCTTTGTAATATCGTCAACAAAGCCTCTAAAACTATGTCTGTATGTGAATATTTTTTATTACACTACAAAAAAAAAAAAAAAATACCCAAAGTCAAATGCCAAATATGGTTTGAGCTGACTTGCTCTCAGGTTGTTTCGAATCATTTAATTCGCGTTACATTTGTTATACTCGTAGAGCTTTTGTTGGTTATCATGCCAAAAAAATACTATAAAAACAACAACATCCACATGCAACTGTCAATAATTTCGTTATTGTCGTTGATTTTTTTATTGTTTTAAATTTTCAAAAAAAGGTAATACATGTTTTTTACTTAATGAAATGGCAAAATGTTTAAAACAACCTTAATCAAACGTGTACAGAAACTGATTCACTTGCTTTGGCTGGGGAAATTGAAAAGCGACCTTGTCAAGGTGGCCCAATAATTTGAAGTTTAATAGTTCGATTTAATTGAAATAGAAATTTTTGAAAACAAAGTTTTTTCTTCATAGACATAGTCTATGTCTATGTCTATGTCTATGTCTATGTCTATGTCTATGTCTATGTCTATGTCTATGTCTATGTCTTAGTCTATGTCTATGTCTTAGTATATGTCTTAGTCTATGTCTTAGTCTATGTCTTAGTCTATGTCTTAGTCTATGTCTTAGTCTATGTCTTAGTCTATGTCTTAGTCTATGTCTTAGTCTATGTCTTAGTCTATGTCTTAGTCTATGTCTTAGTCTATGTCTTAGTCTATGTCTTAGTCTATGTCTTAGTCTATGTCTTAGTCTATGTCTTAGTCTATGTCTTAGTCTAAGTCTTAGTCTATGTCTTAGTCTATGTCTTAGTCTAAGTCTTAGTCTATGTCTTAGTCTATGTCTTAGTCTATGTCTTAGTCTATGTCTTAGTCTATGTATTAGTCTATGTGTTAGTCTATGTCTTAGTCTATGTCTTAGTCTATGTCTTAGTCTATGTCTTAGTCTATGTCTTAGTCTATGTCTTAGTCTATGTCTTAGTCTATGTCTTAGTCTATGTCTTAGTCTATGTCTTAGTCTATGTCTTAGTCTATGTCTTAGTCTATGTCTTAGTCTATGTCTTAGTCTATGTCTTAGTCTATGTCTTAGTCTATGTCTTAGTCTATGTCTTAGTCTACGTCTTAGTCTACGTCTTAGTCTATGTCTTAGTCTATGTCTAGTCTATGTCTTAGTCTATGTCTTAGTCTATGTCTTAGTCTAAGTCTTAGTCTATGTCTTAGTCTATGTCTTAGTCTATGTCTTAGTCTATGTCTTAGTCTAAGTATAGAACAATTTTCGTTAAAAAATTGTTTCTATAAAAAATTTTTCGTCAAAAAATTTTTTTGTTAAAAATTTTTTTTATAGAAAAATTTTCGTTAAAAATTTTTTTCTAAAAAAAATTTTCGTTAAAAAATTTTTTCTATAGAAAAGTTTTCGTTAAAAATTTTTTCTATAAAAAATTTTCGTTAATAATTTTTTCTATAGATAAATTTTCGTTAAAAATTTTTTTTTATAGAAAAATTTTCGTTAAAAAATTTTTTTCTATAGAAAAAGTTTCGTTAAAAAATTTTTTCTATAGAAAAAGTTTCGTTAAAAAATTTTTTCTATAGAAAAATTTTCGTTCAAAAATTTTTTCTATAGAAAAATTCTCGTTAAAAATTTTTTATAAAGAAAAATTTTCGTTAAAAAATTTTTTCTAAAGAAAAATTTTCGTTAAAAAATTTTTTCTATAGAAAAATTTGCGTTAAAAAATTTTTTCTAAAGAAAAATTTTCCTTAAAAATTTTTTTCTATAGAAAAATTTTCGTTTAAAAATTTTTTCTAAAGAAAAATTTTTGTTGAAAATTTTTTTCTAAAGAAAAATTTTCCTTAAAAATTTTTTTCTATAGAAAAATTTTGTAAAAATATTTTTTCTAAAGAAAAATTATTTTCTAAAAAAAAATTTTCGTTAAAAAAATTTTTCTATAAAAAAATGTTCGTTAAAAAATTTTTTCTATAGAAAAATTTTTGTTACAATAATTTTTCGTTTTTTTTTTCTTGTATTCTTAAATAACACTTGTTTTCTGCTTAACCCTGTCTTACCATATTTGTGCAAATTTTTATTCTTTATAAAAATTTGATCGGATCTTTTTGCTTAGAAAAAAATATTTCAACCAAATCTTAAAAAAGAGCAGACATTATTAATTTGGGTTGATTTATTGACACGCTATAACATCAAATTCTAAGAATTAATTCAAATACATTTTTTTGTTTCCAATTTCTGCTCTAAAATACTGGTATATCGATGTCAAATCTTGGCTTAAAAAAATCAAACACTGAAGTAAGACAGATTAAAGGAAATAGTTCTAAAAAATGTTGTTAGAAAAATATTTTTTTTTGTGCATAAAAGCAGAAAAAATCTATAGCAGCTTTGACATTCGGTAAAGATCTTAAAATTAATAAAAAAATTAATTTTGTTAACAAAAACCGATTTTTAAAATTTCCTTTTTTTGGGCTTTTGAAGAGATTTTCTATCTAAAACATATTAGACATATACATATCGCACTTGATCAACAAGAGGGTATTAACTCAAAATTTTAAAATTTTCAGTAGAGTCAAAAAACTATTTTATTTTACTACTACTTTCATATAAAGAAGAGGGGTAAAACTGTCGTTTTTTGGCGAAATTATAGTGAAAATGATGTCAGATTTTTACAATGGGTAGATAAGACCACTACACATCAATTTCTTCTAAAAAGTGAAAATTTAAAAATTTTGAGTTTAATACCCTCTTGTTGAACAAGTGCGATATATAAAAGTTGCACAGTGGGTTAAAAGGCAAAAAAAGTGCCTGGAACTTTTATTAAGCTAATATTGTAAACTCTTTATAAAACCCACCCAGTCATGCATGAGGACTGTTTAACAGCAGAGTCTGGTCTATTTTCCTATTAAACCGATCAATGGATCTGTGACATTGTCTATGCCTTAGTATATGTTTCAATATTTAATTTAGTCTAACTATGTTTTAGTGTAAGAATTTAATAACCTTCCTTCCTGTTCTAAAGTCACTTTGTCTGGCTTTTTATAAACATTCTTTCCCATTATTATTTCCACAAGTGAAAAAATATATACGAACGATTCTAACCGTTATTACGCATCACTGGCCAAAAGATATTTGTGTTATTAATATACTTTCTCATGATATTAATATAGATAAAGATAAACATTATAGAAGAAAAACTATTTATACAGAAGTTGGTTATATAATTACGAAATATTCAAGCTACCGTAAAGGTATCAATTGCTTAAACAAATAAACAAGTTAAATGCGCGGAAACTATGAAACCAATAAGTCAAGGTCGGTTATGGGTAACTGCTACCAAATATAAAAAATCAATAACCGTTAAAAGTTTAATTAAAAAAAGGAATTTATTGAACTTGAAAACAGCAAAATTCAAATCTTTAAAAAATGTCAATACTGAATTTTAGACTTTAAAGTTTTGACTTTGAAAAATTTTCTTGGGCAGGTGAATGAAAATAATTTCACAAATCATTCATTATATTCAATTTTAAAGTATTGCGAATAGTAAAATATATTTTAAAATTAATTCTAAGCATTATTTCTAAAGTTATAAGCAAAATAGTGAATTTGGTCCAGGTAAAAAAAAAAATGTTTTTTCCTTTCGATTTTATATACCAAAAAAAAATGCATTTTCCTCTAACAATTAAATAAAAAAGAAACAATATGAAGCATTTTCACACAATAATATTAGTTTTTTATTATCTTTACAACTAGAAAATATTAACAAAAAAAATTTATTTAAGGAAGTAAATAACACCTAGAACTAACGCCCCAAGTAGACTACAATAGAACAATAAAAAAAGGCGTATAAGTATTAAAAAACTATATATAAAATATTAAGTCAATACAGTTTTTTCTTAGCACTTTTTTAAATTGATACAAAAAATAAAAAAAAGTAACCAATAAAAATATTTATTTAAGAGCAAAAGTAAGTCAACGATTTCTGGATGATATAAAAAGACGACACAATAATATTTTATAATAAAATATAATTTCATTTTTTATTCTCAAAAGATAATTTTTAAATGATAACGCACAAATCAATAAATTAATTACAAATGATAATCAATCATATTATAATTATGGGGAACAGATAAACAACAATAATTTTTAGAACTTAGAAAAAATGTAAATATAAAAAAGTTGTTCTTTGAAGCAGAGACATTTCGAAACAAACATCATAACTGCAAAAAATTTTTTCTTTAGAAAAAATTGTTTAACAAAAGTTTTTCCATAGAAAAACTTTTTAACGAAAATTTTTCTAAAGAAAAAATTTTTAACGAAAATTTTTCCAAAGAAAAAATTTTTAACGAAAATTTTTCTAAAGAAAAAATTTTTAACGAAAATTTTTCTAAAGAAAAAATTTTTAACGAAAATTTTTCTAAAGAAAAAATTTTCAATGCAAATTGTTCTATAGCAAAAATTGTTTAACGAAAAGTTTTCTATAGAAAAAATTGTTTAACGAAAAGTTTTCTATAGAAAAAATTTTTTAACGAAAATTTTACTATAGAAAAAATTTTTTATCGAAAATTTTTCTTAAGAAAAAATTTTTTAACGAAAATTTTTCTTTAGAAAAAATTTTTTAACGAAAATATTTCTTTAGAAAAAATTCTTTAACGAAAATTTTTCTTTAGAAAAAATTTTTTAACGAAAATTTTTCATTAGAAAAAATTTTTTAACGAAAATTTTTCTTTAGAAAAAATTTTTTAACGAAAAATTTTCTATAGAAAAAATTGCTTAAATAAAATTTTTAATGCTAATTTTTCAAAAGTTTTTCTACAAAAAAAAAAAAATTTAATTTTTCTCTAGAAAAAAATTTTTCCCGAAAAATTTTCTATAGAAAAAATTTTTAAACGAAAATTTTTTTTCCCGAAAAATTTTCCATAAAAAAATATTTAACGAAAAATTTATTTGTCAAAAACTGTCCTTGTAAAGGAAATTTTTCGAAAATTGATTATTTATAGGAAATTTTTCAAAAATTGACTATTTATAGGAAATTTTTCGAAAAATTTGACTATTTGAAAATGTTCATTCAAAAAATGTTTCTATAGAAAATTTTTCATTAAAAAAATTTCTTCTATAAAAAATTTTAGTTAAAAAAATTTTTTCTGTAGAAAAATTTTCATTTAAAAATTTTTTCTATAGAAAAATTTTCGTCAAAAAATTTTTCCTTTAGAAAAATTTTCATCAAAAAAATTTTTTCTATAGAAACATTTTCGTCAAAAAAATTTTTTCTTTACAAAAATTTTCGTCAAAAAAATTTTTTCTATAGAAAAATTCCTTAAGATAACGAAAATTTTTCTATAGCAAAAATTTTTTAGCGAAAATTTTTCTATAGAAAAAATTTTTTAACGAAAATTTTTCTATAGAAAATATTTTTTAACAAAAATTTTTGTAATGAAAAAATTTTCCTAAAGATTTTCGTAAAAAAAATTTTTTCTATAGAAAAATTTTCGTTTAAAAATTTTTGTATAGAAAAATTTTCGTTAAAAAATTTTTGTATAGAAAAATTTTCGTTAAAAAATTGTTTCCATAAAAAATTTTTCGTCAAAAAATTTAATAAAATATATAAAAATTTTCGTTAAAAAATTTTTTTTATACAAAAATTTTCTTTAAAAACTTTTTTGATAAAAAATTTTTGTAAAATAAATTTGTTATTAAAATTTGTTGTCAAAAATTTTTCTTTAAAAAAATGTTTTTCTATTGCAAAAATTGAATATCGAAATTCAAAAATATCACTCAGTCCAACTTTTCATAATTCGTTACTATTTATTTTCTCTTAAATATTTCACATAAAAAACTCATTAAACCACAACCTAAACCTATAAACCACATAATAAAAATATAATGAAAATACTCCAGGAACAATGATTTATTCTCTTCTGCATCTAAAAAGGGCTTAAAACTACCGCTCAACACCCCATGCCATTTGGTATCGCCTAAGATTTTATCAAACAAGCCACTTTCTTTTAAATATAACAAATAACGATTAAACTGATGAATAATGGGCGAACGTTTGGGTAAACTTAAGAAAAGGGCCCTATAATACAAAGGTTGTTTCAATGCCATGGCTATCGGATGTTTGAGATAGGTCTGACGAAATAATAGAAAATCAGCGAATATGTCGGAAACCGCATACATATATGACATATTCAGATTCTCACGACTTTGTATTAAATCCGAATCATTGCCGGTAGTAAGCCTTTCGTAAAATATCGAACTCAAATTCTGTTTTTTCCATAAATCAATATCGGCTGAATATTCTAGAATTTTTAGATTGTTTCTTCTAATATCTTCTATATAGCGCAATTTCGGTTCATAGACTTTACTGGTATACAAACTCCAGAGACTTGAGGTGTAATAATTGGTAAGAAAAATACCGGTAAAGAGAAATAATAAAGAAACAGCAAAATTTAGTATAAAAATTTGACTTGATATTTTTGTTTTAACGCCCAAAAAAATAATGATTTTGAAGGCATCCTCAAAAGCGTGGGCCCAAATCAAACGACCATAGAGTAGATAGGTTAAAAGAATGAAGAACATAAAATAAAGCAAACCGGTTGCCACTACCGCAAACCAGACAATCCCCTCAAAGGGTATTACAATATATAAACCGGCAAAGATTTCCCGAGGTGCTGGGACCATCAGTACAATTCGGGTCAGAAGCAAACATTCAGTATCGGTGAAATTTAGTAAATCCGAATCCATTAGAAATATAGGAGAAAAGGCAAAATCATATTTTGCTCGTAGTTCTAAAAGTTGAGCGTATTGTATATTTTTGGTCCACATATCCAAAAACTGATGCTGAAGTGAGCCGTTGTGGTGTTTGAAGAACAATGAAATCCAGCTATAAACTGTGCCAACCCTTAAGAGATCACCTTTACGATTCGTATAGGAGAAACATACAGGCGGATATTCGACAAAAGGTACAAGATATTGCTTTTGTTGGAAATTTGTTAAATAGGATTTATCTTGGTATTCATTTAAAGAGTAAAGTTGTACTACTTTTATTGCGGGATAAGGGTGATAGGTATACAACTTTTGATCCCGCCAAAGTAACAATGAAATAAAGCCCTTACTCCAGCATAAAGTGAAAATCTCATGCAATTCCTCCATTTCCTGTTGACTTTCAGTTAAATTCGCGTCTTTACCATATTTCCTTTTCTTCTCGTATATCATCAAAATATCTTGAAAATGTATGGTCCACAGTAGTTGGTCCAAAAATTTCAAGACGGCCAATATATTTTCTGTTGAAATCCAAACTATTATAAGACATTGTTTGGTAAAGTTCTTATATAAAGCCTTTACATTGTCCGATTTCTGAGCAACAATTAGTTTAGGAATTTCTTTCATCTGCAAAACGTCCATAAAAGCTTCATGGCCTTTTTGTGCTTCCAGTTCAAAATTTATTAAAACATTAAGCTCCAGTCTATAACTTCTGTTCAAATCCTCTATAACTTGGCTGATATTTGAATCACTTTTTATTATATGAATAAACATAAAAATTATAAGAAAGTGCACTACTTTCCCGTGCATTGCTAAGAGCTAACTAAACATACAATTGGATAGAACTATTGAACTAGTGCCCTTTCAAAATATTTCCCTATTCAAAACGGTTTGAAAATATTTGTATCACGTGTCACTTTTCCGCAAGTTTGTCCTTTAATCAAAAGTTAAATCAAAATTAATAGCTCTAATTTCTTCCTAACCATTACAATACATTATCCCACCCTTTACGATTAAAATCTTACCTTATTTAAAAATTGTAATATCTATAGTAATAAGGAAAAGGTGCTTAAGTCGTCTTTAGCAAAATTTGAATTAAGGGCAGCTTTGAAGTCTTTATACTTTTGAATATAAAGATTTCAAAGCTACCCATGAGCAAAGTTTCAATTATTTTGTACAATCTTTCAGAAAGTTATACCATAATTAATGTTTGCTTATTTCCTTTTAATGTGCAATCTCATTCGGAATGAAAGCCTAACAAATTATAAGCTATTTTTGCAAACAACAAATCTTGTTTTATAACTTATTGATAATTACAGAATTTAAGTGATTGCCCTCATAAGAATAAGACAATAAATATTTAAAATTGCTAAACCAAACAATTAGACTTAAGCACTTCTTCCTTATTGCCACAGATACACCTTTAATTATACAGAGCTGGGAATTTTCTATTGTTTCTTTCGGCTTATGTTGTGGGCCGCCACAAAATTATAAAGGAACTATCTAATTACTATATATATTTCTCTTTGCTTAAACGAAAATTTTCCTAAAAAAAACGGAAGTTAAATAAAAAAAAACGGAAATGTTTCTATAGAAAAATTTTTTAACGAAAATTTTTCCAAAGAAAAAAAATTTTTTGTCTAGAAAAAATTTTTAACCGAAAATTTTTCTACAGAAAAACTTTTTTATGGAAAATTTTTCTATAGAAAAAATTTTTCTACAGAAAAAATTTTTCTACAGAAAAAATTTTTTAACGAAAATTTTTCTATAGAAAAAATTTTTTTAACGATAATTTTTCTATAGAAAAAATTTTTTTAACGAAAATTTTTCTATAGAAAAAATTTTTTAACGAACATTTTTCTAAAGAAAAAAAATTTTTAACGAAAATTTTTCTATAGAAAAAATTTTTTTCACGAAAATTTTTCTATAGAAAAAATTTTTTTCACGAAAATTTTTCTATAGAAAAAATTTTTTTTCAGGAAAATTTTTCTATAGAAAAAATTTTTTTTCACGAAAATTTTTCTATAGAAAAAATTTTTTTCACGAAAATTTTTCTATAGAAAAAATTTTTTTCACGAAAATTTTTCTATACAAAAAATTTTTTCACGAAAATTTTTCTATACAAAAAATTTTTTTCACGAAAATTTTTCTATAGAAAAAATTTTTTTTCGCGAAAATTTTTCTATAGAAAAAATTTTTTAACGAAAATTTTTCTATAGAAAAAATTTTTTAACGAAAATTTTTCTATAGAAAAAATTTTTTAACGAAAATTTTTCTATAGAAAAAATTTTTTAACGAAAATTTTTGTATAGAAAAAATTTTTTAACGAAAATTTTTCTATAGAAAAAATTTTTTAACGAAAATTTTTCTATAGAAAAAATTTTTTAACGAAAATTTTTCTATAGAAAAAATTTTTTAACGAAAATTTTTCTATAGAAAAAATTTTTTTAACGAAAATTTTTCTATAGAAAAAATTTTTTAACGAAAATTTTTCTATAGAAAAAATTTTTTAACGAAAATTTTTCTATAGAAAAATTTTTTTGAAAGAAAATTTTTCTATAGAAAAATTTTTTGAAAGAAAATTTTTCTATAGAAAAATTTTTTTAACGAAAATTTTTCTATAGAAAAATTTTTTTATCGAAAATTTTTCTATAGAAAAAATTTTTTACCAATAATTTTTCTATAGAAAAAATTTTTTAATGAAATTTTTTCTACAGAAAAAATTTTTTAACGAAAATTTTTCTACAGAAAAAATTTTTTAACGAAAATTTTTCTATAGAAAAAATTTTTTAACGAAAATTTTTCTATGGAAAAAATTTTTTAACGAACATTTTTCTATAGAAAAAATTTTTTAACGAAAATTTTTTTAAAGAAACAAATTTTTTAACGAAAATTTTTCTATAGAAAAAATTTTTTGAAAGAAAATTTTTCTATAGAAAAATTTTTTTAACGAAAATTTTTCTATAGAAAATTTCTTTTAATGAAAATTTTTCTATAGAAAAATTTTTTTATCGAAAATTTTTCTATAGAAAAAATTTTTTACCAATAATTTTTCTATAGAAAAAATTTTTTAACGAAAATTTTTCTACAGAAAAAATTTTTTAACGAAAATTTTTCTACAGAAAAAATTTTTTAACGAAAATTTTTCTATAGAAAAAATTTTTTTAACGAAAATTTTTCTAAAGAAAAAAATTTTTTAACGATAATTTTTCATAGAAAAAATTTTTTTCTATAAAAAAATTTTCGTTTAACAATTTTTTCTTTACAAAAATTTTCGTTAAAAATTTTTTTCTATAGAAAAATTTTCGTTATCAAAATTTTTTCATAAAAAATTTTCGTTGTCAAAATTTTTTCATCAAAAAATTTTTGTTATCATAATTTTTTCATGAAAAAATTTTCATTATCAAAATTTTTTCATAAAAAAACTTTCGTCATCAAAATTTTTTCATAGAAAAATTTCGTTCTTAAAATTTTTTCATTGACAAATTTTCGTTATAAAATTTTTTCATTGACAAATTTTCGTTATACAATTTTTCATAGAAAAATTTTCATTAAAAAATTTTTTTTATAAAATTTTTTTTTTGAATATTTTTTTATAGAAAAATTTTTTTTGAATATTTTTTATAGAAAAAATTTTTTTAACAAAATTTTTTTGTTAGAAAAACAAATGCAAAATTGTTCTTGTAGAAAAATTGTTGCGAAAAAAATTTGATTTTTGCTATTGCAAAAATTTTATACCGTTTTTTCCCGAAATTAAAATAACACTCTGTCTATTATTTCATTATATGTTTTTATTTATTTACTCTTAAATATTTCACATGAAAAACTGATTAAACCACAGCCTAGACCTATAAACCACATAATAAATATATAATGAAAATACTCCAGTGACAAAGATTTATTCTCTTCTGCTTCCAAAAAGGGCTTATAACTACCACTCAACACCCCGTGCCATTTGGTATCGCCAATAATTTTATCAAACAAGCCACTTTCTTTTAGATATAACAAATAACGATTAAACTGATGAATAATGGGCGAACGTTTGGGTAAACTGAAGAAAAGGGCCCGATAATTTAAAGGTTGTTCTAGAACTTTGGCTATCGGATGCTTGAGATTGGTCTGACGAAATAATAGAAAATCAGCGAATATGTCGGAAACCGAATACATATATGACATATTCAAGTTCTCACGACCTTGTATTAAATCCAAATTATTCCCGGTTTCAATACGTTCGTAAAAAATCGAACTCAAATTCTGTTTTTTCCATGTATCAACATCGGCTGAATATTCTAAAATTTTTAGATTGTTTCTTCTAATATCTTCTATATAGCGCAATTCCGGTTCATAGACTTTACTGGTATACAAACTCCAGAGACTTGAGGTGTAATAATTGGTGAGAAAAATACCGGTAAAGAGAAATAATAAAGAAATAGCAAAATTTATTACAAAAGTTTTACTTAATATTTTTGTTTTAACGCCCAAAAAAATAATGATTTTGAAGGCATCCTGAAAGGCCTGGGCCAAATTCCAACGACCATAGACCAGATAGGTAAAAAGAATGAAGAACATAAAATATAGAAAACCAGTTATCACTAACAAAAACCAGACAACCCCCTCAAAGGGTATTACAATATATAAACCGGCAAAGATTTCCCGGTTCCATCAGAACAGTTCGGGTCAGTAGCAAACATTCACTTTCAGTGAAATTTAGTATATCCGAATCCAATAGAAATATAGGAGAAAAGGCAAAATCATATTTTGCTCGTAGTTCCATAAGTTGAGCGTATTGTATATTATTGGTCCACATATCCAAAAACTGATGCTGAAGTGAGCCGTTGTGGTGTTTGAAGAATAACGAAATCCAGCTATAAACCGTGCCAGCCCTTAAGAGTTCACCTTTACGATTCGTATAGGAGAAACATACTGGCGGAAATTCGACAAAAGGTACAAGATATTGCTTTTGTTGGAAATTTCTTAAATAGGTTTTATCTTGATATTCGCTTAAGGAGTAAAGTTGTACCACTTTAATTGAGGGATAAGGATGATAGGTATACAACTTTTGATCCCGCCAAAGTAACAATGAAATGAAGCCCTTTCTCCAGCATAAAGTGAAAATCTCATGCAATTCCTCCATTTCCTGTTGACTTTCAGTTAAATTCACGTCTTTACCATATTTCCTTTTCTTCTCGTATATCATCAAAATATCTTGAAAATGTATGGTCCACAATAGTTGGTCCAAAAATTTCAAGGTGGCCAATATATTTTCTGTTGAAATCCAAACTATTATAAGACATTGCTTGGTAAAGTCCTTATATAAAGCCTTGACATTGTTCGTTTTCTGAGCGACAATTAGTTTAGGAACTTCTTTCATCTGCAAAACATCCTCAAAAGCTTCATGGCCTTTTTGTACTTCCAGTTCAAAATTGATTAAAACATTTAATTCCAGCTCATAACTTTTATTCAAATCCCCTATAATTTGGCTGATACTTAAATGACTTTGTATTATCTGAATAAACTGAAAAATTATAAGAAAGTGCACTACTTTCCCGTGCATTGCTAAGAACTAACTAAACACATACAATAGGGATAAGTGGCGTAACATTGAGTTATTACCCTTTCAAAATATTTCCCTATTCAAAACTGTTTGAAACTATTTGTATCACATGTCAATATTCCGCTATTTTGTCCTTTAATCAAAAGTTAAATCAAAAGTAATAGCTCTAATTTCTTTCTACCCATAATATAATATTATCCCACCCATAACGATTAAAATATTTCCTTATTCGAAAATTGTAATATCTATAGTAATAAGGAAAAAGTGTTTAAGTCGACTTAAGCAAAATTTGAGTTAAGGGCAGATTTGAAATCTTCATATTTAAAAGTACCCATGGGCAAAGTTTCAATTATTTTGTACGAGCTTTCAAAAACTTATAGCCTAATTGCTTTTTGCTTATCTTTTTTCAATGTGCAATCTTATTCGGAATAAAAGCTTAAAAAATGTTAAGCTATTTTTCCAAATAACAATTTTTCTTTCACAACTTAAGAAGCACTTTTTCCTTATTGCCACAAATATCTAATTAGACAGAGCTAGAAAATTTTTGATGTTTTCTTCGGCTTATGTTGTGGGACGCTACAAAATCATATTAGAACTACCTAATTACAAAATTTATCTTTACCTAAACAAAAATTTTTCTATACAAAACAAACAATTTCTTTAAAAAAGTAATAGCTTTCTTCAGAAAACTATTATGTCCTCTGTAGAAATCTAAAAGTTTTCTATAAAAAATGACAATTTTTCTATAAAAACCCAAAAATGTTTCTATAGAAGACGATAATTTTTCTGTAGAAGTCGTAAAAACAAATTATAGAAAATTTAATTTTTCTATAAAAAACGAAAAATTTTCTATGGTAACGAAGATTTTCCTTCAGAAAACTACAATTTTTCTTTAAAAAGAGAAAATTTTTGTGTAGAATACAAAACTGTTCCTATAGAAATTATTAATTTTTCTTTAGAAAATAAAACGTTTTCTATAGAAAACTATTTTTTTTTTAACGAAAATGTTTTTTTATAAAGCGATCACTTTTCTTTAGGAATTATTAAACAAATTTTCTATAGAAAATAAAAGTTTTTCTATAGACAACGAAAATTTTTCTATGGAAACGAAAATTTTCACATAGAAAACGAAAATTTGGTTTCAGAAAACAAAAAGTTTTCTATGGAAAGCGATAATTTTTTCTGTAGAAGACCAACATTTTTTTATAAAATTAAATAATTTTTTTATAGTAAACTATAAAAAATTTTTGGATCAAATTTTTTCTATAGAAATTTTTTTGTACCAAATTTTATCTATATAATTTTTTTTAAGAAATTTTCGTTATAGAAAATTTCTTGAATAAATATTTTCTAAAAAAACATTTTTTGAATAAATTGTTGATTTGACCAAACGATGACCAAATTTCTTCTATAGAAAAATGTTATGACCAAATTCTTTTTCAGAAAATTTCTTTGACCAAATTTTTTCTATAGAAAAATTTCTTGAATAAACTGCTTTGCTTTTTTTTACCAAATTTCATCTATAGAAAATTTTTTTGGCCAAATTTCTTCTATACAAATTTTGGTTGACTAAAAAGTTTTTGAAATTTTTTCGATACAAAAATTGTTTGACCAAATTTTTTTGTAAAAATATGTTTGCAACAAATTTTTTCACAGACTAAAACATAAACTAAGACATAGACAACATCATAGACTAGGACATAGACTAAGACATAGACTAAGGCATAGACTAAGATATAGCCTAAGACATAGACTAAGACATAGACTAGGACATAGACTAAGACATACATATACTAAGACATAGAAGATGATATACATATACTAAGACATAATGTAAGACATAGACTAAGACATAAATTAAGTCATAGCCTGAGACATAGACTAAGACATAGACTAAGACATAGACTAAGACATAGATTAAGACATAGACTAGGATATAGACTAAGACATAGACTAAGACATAGACTAAGAAACAGACTAGGCTATAGGAAAATTTGTTGATAAAATTTGTTCTTTAAGAAAATTTGTTAACCAATTTTTTTTTTTTTGATAGAAAATTATTTTACGTTTTAAATAAATGTAATAGACAAGGATTAAATGCCAATCATTTCCTTTTTTAATCCCCGACAATTTTGTTATTTTTTTAAAAAAACATTTTTGACTAAATTTTTTGATCAAATTTTTTCTTTGAAAAAAATTTTTTTTGCCCAAATTTTTTCTACAAAACAATTTTTTACTAAATTTTTTCTATAGAAAAATTTTTTGTCCAAATTTTTTCTATAGAAAATTTTTTTAACCAAATTTTTTTTCTAAAGAAACATTTTTTAACCAATTTTTTTTTTCTAAAGAAGATTTTTTTGAACAAATTTTTATTATAAAAAAAATTTTTGACCAAATTTCTAGAATAGAAATATTTGTTTGACCAATTTTTTTTAAATAGAAGAACTTTTTGACCAACATTTGACTTTAAAAAAATGTTTTCGTCCAGTTTTTTCTATAGACATTTTTCTTATCTAAATTTCTTCTACAAAAAATTATTTGCCCAAATTTTTTGAATAGAAAATTTTTTTACGAAATTTTTTTTTCTAAGTTTTTTTTATATTTAACTTTTTGACCAATCTTTTACTTAAAACATTTTTTCCAACAAATTTATTCCATAGAAAATATTTTTATCCGAAGTTCTTCTATAAAAAGATGTTCGACCTTATTATTATTTCCGTAGAAAATTTTTTTGAATAAATATTTTCTAAAGAAAATGTTATTGACCAAATTCTTTCTATAGAAAATTGTTTACAAAATTTTTTTCATAGAAAAATTGTTTGTATAAAAAAAAATTTTTGATCGAATTTTTCTACAGAAAATTTTTTCTACAGAAAAATTTTTTGACCAAATTTTTTCTATAAATTTTTTTTAACAAATTTCTTCTATAGAAACAATTAGTCAAACAATTTTTTACCAAATTTTCCTACAGAATTTTTTTACCAAATTCCTTATATAGTTTTTTTTAACAAATTTCTTCTATAGAAAAATGTTTTGGCAAATTTTTATACAATTTTTCTGTAGAAAATTATTGTTATAAAATTTTTCTATAGAAAATTTTAGTTATAGAATTTTTCTGTATTAAATTCTTGTTGTAAAACTCTTCTCAAGAAAATTTTTGTTTCAAAATTGTTCCATGGAAAATTTTTGTTATAAAAATTTTCTATAGAAAAGAAGTTTTCGTTGTAAAAATTTTCTATAGAAAATTTTCGTTGTAAAAATTTTCTATAGAAAAGAAGTTTTCGTTGTAAAAATTTTCTATAGAAAATTTTCGTTGTAAAAATTTTCTATAGAAAATTTTCGTTGTAAAAATTTTCTATAGAAAATTTTCGTTATAAAAATTTTCTATAGAAAATTTTCGTTATAAAAATTTTCCTTCAAAAAGAAGTGTATTTGCTTTTGATCCAAAACCTGTTACATTTATTTATTAATGTAATAGATCAATTTATTGATAAAAAGCCAAAAAATGTTTGCGGAGAAACCAAATTCCTCGACGCGTTTCGATGGTTGGTTAAGCCATCTCTTCAGGATAATAATAATTGGGGATAATCCCAATTCAGACAGATCGAAAACCTCGCATTATTACTAAATGTTCATAAACCAAAAGTAAAATTTTCTATAAAAAAAAAATTCTATGGAAAATTTTCGTTATAAAAATTTTCTTTATAAAAATTTTCTATAAAAATTTTTCGTTATAAAAATTTTCTATAAAAAATTTACGTTAAAAAAATTTTCTATAAAAATGTACGTTTAATATCTTTCTTTATAAAGATTTTGTTATAAAATTATTTCTATAGAAAAATTTGATGACCAAATTTTTGGCAAAACTTCTTCGATAGAAAATTTTTTGGAACAAATTCGTAGTATAAAAATTTTTTTTGACCTAATTTTTCAGAAAAATTATTTGACCAATATTTTTGTATAGAAAAATTTTTGGACAAATTATTTTTATTGAAAAATTTTTTGACTAAATTTTTCCTATTGAAAAATTTTTTGACTAAATTTTTTTTATATACAAATTTTTGGTCAAAGTTTTTCTGTAGAAAATTTGTTAACCAAATTTTTTCTTTCATAAAATAATTAATTAAATAAAATTTTCCGTTATAGAAATTTTTGCTACAAAAATTTCTGTTACGGAAAATTTTCGATTCAAAAAATTGTATGTCAATTTTTTGGACCAAAATTTTTTTTTTAATTTTTTCTATAGAATAAAGAAAAAAATCTCAACTTGGAAATCTGTAGATAATATCAAAATAAAACTCAATTCAAATTTGTATAATACATTTCATTTTCTCTTTAATATTTCACATAAAAAACTCATTAAACCACAAACTAAACCTATAAACCACATAATAAAAATATAATGAAAATACCCAAGAAACAAAGATTTATCCTCTTCCGATTCCAAAAAGGGCTTAAAATGGCCGCTTATTGCCCCATGCCACTTGGTATCACTCAAAATTTTAACAAACAAGCCGCTCTCTTTCATATACAACAAATAACGATTAAACTGATCAATTATGGGCGAACGTTTGGGTAAACTGTAAAAGAGAGGCCTGTTATACAAGGGCTCATCTAATACCTTGGCTATGGGACGCTTGAGATATATTTGACGAATTAATAAAATATCAGAAAACAAGTCTGTAATGGGATACATATAGGACATATTCAGATTCTCACGATTTCTTATAAGTTCTGAATTATTGACACTTATGATACGCTCATAGAAAATGCGACTTAAATTATATTTAGTCCATGTATCGGCTGTATAGTCAAGAATCTTCAGATTATTTCTGGCGATATCTTCTATTTTATGCAATTCCGGTTCATAGACTTTGCTGGTATACAAACTCCAAAGACTCGAGGTGTAAAAGTTGGTAAGAAAAATACCGGTAAAGAGAAATAGTAAAGAAGCAGCAAAATTTGTTAAAGAATTTTTAGTGGACAATTTGGTGGAAACTCCCAAAAAGATAATGATATTAAAGGCGTTTTGAAATGATTGTGACCAGTTCAAGCTTTTACGGTCCACATAGGTAAACAGATTTAGTAAAATAAAATATAGTATTCCAGTTAAAAGTATCATAGACCAGACAAAGCCATTAAAGGGTATAATTATGTACAAACCGGTAAATATTTCGTGAGCTGCTGGAACTATAAGAACAACTTGGGTCAATAGAAGACAATCGCTATAGGTGTAATTCAGATTTTTCGATTCCAATATAAACAAAGGAGAATATGAGACATCACTTTTTTCTGTCGATTTAATCAGCTGCGCATATTGTATATTAACCGACCAGACATCAAAATTTTGAAACTTGAGCTGGGCATTGTGATGAGTAAGGAATGTTATCACCCACCAATAAATCGCCCCAACTCTTATAAGTTGTCCTTTACGATTGGTATAGGAAAAACATATGGGTGGAAACTCGACCCAGGGCACATGAAACTCCATTTGTTGAAAATTACTTAAATGGGATTTATCTTGGTATTCACTTAAGGAGTAAAGTTGTAGCACTTTTATTGAGGGATATGGATGATAGGTGTACAAATTTTGATCCCGCCACAGCAGCAATGAAATGAAACCCTTGAGCCAGCACAAAGTGAAAATCTCATATAATTCGAAATCCTGCCGTTTATGTTGATTCCAATTCAAGTCCATAATTGCACCATCATTCCTATTCCCTTCATATATCATCAAAATATCTTTGAAATGTATAGACCTCAGTAACTGATCCATAAACTCTATGGTATCTGTTATATTATCTTTTTGAATCCAAACTATGGTAAGAGCTTGTTTGGTAAAGTCCTTATACAAAGCCTTAATATTGTCCGATTTCTGGGTAATTATAAACTGAGGAACTTCTTTCATCTGCAAAACTTCATCAAATGTTTCTTGGCCTTTTTGAGAGGCCGGTTCAAAATTTATTAAAACATTTAGTTCCAGTTTATAGCTTTTATTCAAATCCCCTACAATTTCATTTATACTAAAAAATCCTTTTATTATCGGGATGAACAAAAAAATTAGGAAAATTTGTATTATATTCACGTACATTTTAGGATAATAACTGAATGTAGTTTCGAACAAAAAACATTGGAATATGTTTGATATCGTAATACAAACATAACATAGGACAATTATAACATTATACAATTATAAACATTGTATTATTGCGTTTTAGAGATAATAACATATTAATGTACAATGTAGTCCAGGAAAATTTATTTATTCCTTTAAACGAGATTGAAATCTCCCCTAATTCGAAAATTGTTCTACATAATTACACTTCAAAATGACAGTTTATTTACACACAAGGAACGTTTCCGGCAGGATTTTATTAGCAGTATCCGGTTTCAAAGTAAAAACATCATAAGTCATTTTATAACAAAAATCTTCAATAAAAATTTATAACGAACATTTATTATAGAAAAATTTTATAACGAAATTTTTCTATACAAAAATTTTATAGCAAAAATTTTCCAACGAAAATTTTGTAAAGAAAAATTTAATAACAAAAATTTTCTATAGAAAAATTTTATGACGAAAATTTTTTAAAGAAAAACTTAATAGCAAAAATTTCTACCAAAAAATCTTATAAAGTTCTATAAAAAAAATTTTATAACGAAAATTTTCTAATGAAAAATTTTATAACGAAAATTTTCTAATGAAAAATTTTAAACCAAAATTTTATACAAAAACAAGAGTATTTGCATTTGATCCCAAACCTGTTACATTTATTTATTAATGTAACAGATTATAACAAAAATTTTCTATGGAAAAAATTTCTTAAGAAAATGTTTATAGTATAATTTGCAAAGGAAAATTTTCTAAAGCTAAAATTATCAACGAAAATTTTCTAAGAAAAATTTTATACCAAAAAATTTTTAAAAAAAAAAATTTTATATAAAAAAAATTTATAACGAAAATTTTCTGTAGAAGAATTTAATAACGAAAATTTTCTATAAAAAAATGTATTACGAAATTTTTTTAAAAAAATTTTATAAGAAAAATTTTTTATAGAAAATTTAATGAAAATTTTTCACAGAAAATAATATAACAAAAATTTGTCTATAGAAAAATTTTAAAACGAAAATATTTCTATAGAAGCATTTTATAATGAAAATAAAATTTCTACAGAAAAATTTTATAACGAAAATTTTCTATAAAAAAAATTTTCTACAGAAAAATTTTATAACGAAAATTTTCAACAGAAAAATTTTATAACAAAAAATTTTCTTTATTTGGGAATTAATTTCTTTAAAAAAATTTTTTACAGAAAATTTTTCAGAAAAAAAAATTTCTATAGAAAAACTTCATATCAAAAATTTTCTGCAGAAAAATTTTATAACAAAAATTTTGCATAACAAAAGTTTATAACGGAAATTTTCTATAGAAAAATTATATAATGAAGATTTTCCAGAAAAAAATTTTATAACAAAACCTTTTTTTAAATAAATTTTATAACGAAAAATTTCTATAAAAAAATTTTATAAACAAAATTTCTACAGCAAAGTTTTATAACGAAAATTTTCTATAAATTTTAAAACGAAAAATTTTATAAAGAATGTTGTCTATAAAAAAATTGTTTATACATAAAAATTTTATTAAAAAATTTTCTAAAACAAAATATTCTATAAAAAAATTTTCTAAAGAAAATTTTATATCAAAAAATTTTCTAAAAAAAAATTTTATAACAAAAATATTCTATAGAAAAACTTTATAACAAAAATTTTCTATAGAAAAACTTCATAACGAAAACTTTTATATAAACAATTTAATAAAGAAAATTTTGTAAAGAAAAATTTCATAACAAAAATGTTTCTATAAAAAATTTTCTAACGAAAACTTTTCTATAGAAAAATTGTATTAAAAAAATTTTCTATAGAAAAATTTTGAAACGAAACATTTCTATTATAAAAATTATAAAACGAAAATTTTCTATAGATAAATTTAGAAAGAATTTTCGAAAATTTTCCTATAAAAAGTCAATTTTCGAAAAATTTCCTACAAAAAGTCAATTTTCGAAAAATTTCCTATAAAAAGTCAATTTTCGAAAAATTTCCTATAAAAAGTCAATTTTTGAAAAATTTCCTATAAAAAGTCAATTTTCGAAAAATTTCCTTTAAAAAGTCAATTTTCGAAAAATTTCCTATAAAAAGTCAAGTTTCGAAATATTTCCTATAAAAAGTCAATTTTTGAAAAATTTCCTATAAAAAGTAAATTTTCGAAAAAATTCCTATAAATAGTAAATTTTCGAAAAATTTCCTATAAAAAGTCAATTTTCGAAAAATTTCCTATAAGAAGTCAATTGTCTAAAAATTTCCTATAAATAGTCAATTTTCGAAAAATTTCCTATAAATAGTCAATTTTCGAAAAATTTCCTATAAAAAGTCAATTTTCGAAAAATTTCCTATAAAAAGTCAATTTTTGGAAAATTTCCTATAAAAAGTCAATTTTTGAAAAATTTCCTATAAAAAGTCAATTTTCGAAAAAATTCCTATAAATAGTAAATTTTCGAAAAATTTCCTATAAAAAGTCAATTTTCGAAAAATTTCCTATAAAAAGTCAATTTTCGAAAAATTTCTTATAAAAAGTCAATTTTCGTAAAATTTCCTATAAAAAGTCAATTTTTGAAAAATTTCATATAAAAAGTCAATTTTTGAAAAAATTCATATAAAAAGTCAATTTTCGAAAAATTTCATATAAAAAGTCAATTTGCGAAAAATTTCCTATAAAAAGTCAATTTTTGAAAAATTTTCTATAAAAACGTTTTTCTTAAAATTTACCATTAAAAGACAATTTTCAAAAAATTTCCTATTAAAAGTCAATTTCGAAAAATTTCCTATAAAAAGTCAATTTTCGAAAAATTTCTTATAAAAAGTCAATTTCGTAAAATTTCCTATAAAAAGTCAATTTTTGAAAAATTTCATATAAAAAGTCAATTTTTGAAAAATTTCATATAAAAAGTCAATTTTCGAAAAATTTCATATAAAAAGTCAATTTGCGAAAAATTTCCTATAAAAAGTCAATTTTTGAAAAATTTCGTATAAAAAAATTTCTTATAAATAGTCAATTTTCAAAAAATTTTCCAATAAAAAGTCAATTTTTGAAAAATTTCCTATAAAAAGTCAATTTTTGAAAAATTTCATATAAAAAGTCAATTTTCGAAAAATTTCATATAAAAAGTCAATTTTCGAAAAATTTCCTATAAAAAGTCAATTTTTGAAAAATTTCGTATAAATAGTCAATTTTCGAAAAATTCCAATAAAAAGTCAATTTTTGAAAAATTTCCTATATAAAGTCAATTTTTGAAAAATTTCATATAAAAAGTCAAATTTCGAAAAATTTCATATAAAAAGTCAATTTGCGAAAAATTTCCTATAAAAAGTCAATTTTTGAAAAATTTCGTATAAAAAAATTTCTTATAAATAGTCAATTTTCGAAAAATTTCCAATAAAAAGTCAATTTTTGAAAAATTTCCTATAAAAAGTCAATTTTTGAAAAATTTCCTATAAATGTCAATTTTCAAAAAATTTCCTATAAATAGTCAGTTTTCGAAAAATTTCCTATAAAAAGTCATTTTTTGAAAAATTTCCTATAAAAAGTCAATTTTCGAAAAATTTCCTATAAAAAGTCAATTTTCGAAAAATTTCCTATAAAAATTCAATTTTTGAAAAATTTCCTATAAAAAGTCAATTTTCGAAAAATTTCCAATAAAAAGTCAATTTTCGAAAAATTTCCTATAAAAAATCAATTTTCGAAAAATTTCCTATAAATGGTCAATTATCGAAAAATTTCCTATAAAAAGTCAATTTTCGAAAAATCTATATATATAAAACTCTAACGTGACTGACTGACTGACTGACTGACTGACTGACTGACTCATCATCGCACAGCCCAAACGGCTAAAGCTAGAGAGCTGAAATTTTGACAGCTGGTACCTTTTTCAAAGTATAGATCCACTAAGACGGGATTTTTGGAAATTCGGCCTCTAAGGGGGTAAAAAGGGGTAAAAAAGGGAAAAATTAGTAATGCTGTATCTCCGGAAGTAAACGTCATAGGCCCAAAATTGAAATTGCGTTGGGATCAGCTGCAAAAATAAGTAGACACGTGTTTGGTACTTTTTAGCAGATGGGACAAATAGGGGGTAAAAAGGGTAAAAATGAAATGTTGGTACTTTTTTAAACCCATGTGTATCTTTTAAACTAATCAACAGAGTAACAAAATTCAAAACGGAGCCGGTAAACAAGAAAAAAATATTAGACACGTGTTTGGTACTATTTTGATTCAGGGTTCAAAAAGGGGGAAAAGCGGGGAAAAAAATTTAGGGTAGGTCCATTTTTCTTTTTCTTTGTATTTGACTTGAACCAATAAAGCTACCAATAAAATTTATAGGGAGGTCGATTGCCCAGTACAAAATATTAAATATGTGTTTGGTACTTTTTTCAATTAAAAGGGTAAAAAAGGGAAAAATCGGTAACATTATATCTCCTTAACCAACAGCGATAGAAGCGAAAATTAAATTGGCTTGAGATTAGCACTAAAAATTAAGGGACACGTGTTCGGTACTTTTTTGAAAATCGGCCGCCTAGCGGGCAAAACAGGGTAGAAAAGGGAGAAATTAGTAACATCATATCTCCGAAACCAACATAGACAGAAACAAAGTTGAAATTGGATTTGAATCGCCTACAAAAATAAGGGGACACGTGTTTGGTACTTTTTTGAAAATGGCACTAATAAGGATAAAAAAGGGCAAAAACTATATTTTAGTACTTTTTTTAACCCATATGTATCTTTTGAACTAATAAACATAGAAACATATTTTATATCGCAACCGACAGATATTAAAAAAGAACTAAATACGTATTTGGTACTTTTGCGATTAATGGGGTACAAAAGGGTAAAAAAAGGGAATATATTCAAGGATAGGTTTTTTGCTTTTTAGCCATGGATATCTTTTAGGCTAATGAAGTTAGAAGTATAATTTATTGACTGGTAGATTTACATTGAAAAGAAATAAGCTACGTGTTTGGTACTTTTTTTTAATTTTGGGGGTAAAAATCGGTAAAGTATATCTTCTAAACCCAAAGTGATAGAAACAAAAACTAAATTGGTCTGAGATTGGCACTTAAAATTAAGGAACACATGTTCGGTACTGTTTTGAAGTTCAACCTCTTAGAAGGTAAAACAGGGTAGAAAAGGGAGAAATTAGTAACATCATATCTCCGAAACCAACATCGATGCAAACAAAGTTGAAATTGGATTTGAATCGGCTAGGAAAATAAGGAGGCACGTGCTTGGTACTTTTTTGGAAATGGCATTAATAAGGATAAAAAAGGGTAAAAACTATATTTTGGTACTTTTTTCAACTAATATGTATCTTTTGAACTAATAAATACAGAAACATAATTTATATCGCAACAGATAGATATTAAAAAACAATTAAATACGTATTTGGTACTTTTGCAATTAATGGGATACAAAAGGGTAAAAAAGGGAAAATATTTAAGGGTAGGTTTTTTGTTTTTAGCTATGAATATCTTTTAGGCTAATGAAGCCAGAAGTATAATTTATTGACTGGTCGATTGACAAAGAAAAAATAAAATACATTTTTGGTACTTTTTTTAATTTTGGGGGTAAAAATATATCTTCTAAATCAAAAGTGATAGAAACCAAAACTAAATTAGTCTGAGATCAGCACTAAAAATTAAGGGACAAGTATTCGGTACTTTTTTGAAATTCGGCCTTTTAAAGGGTAAAACAGGGTAGAAAAGGGAGAAATTAGTAACATCATATCTCCGAAACTAACACCGATGCAAAAGAAGTTTAAATTGGATTTGAATCGGATAAAAAAATAAATGGCCACGTATTTGGTACTATTTCAAAAATGGTACTAATAAGAATAAAAAAGGGTAAAAACTATATTTTGGTACTTTTTTAACACATATATATTTTTTGAACTAATAAACATAGAAACATAATTTATATCGCAACTGATAGGCATTAAAAAACTATTAAACACGTATTTGGTACTTTTGCGATTAATGTGGGACGAAAGGGTAAAAAAAAGGGAAAATATTCAAGAGTAGGTTTTTTGCTTTTTAGCTAAGAATATCTTTTCGGCTAATGAAGCCAGAAGCATAATTTATTGGCTGGTAAATTGACACTGAAAAAAGTAAAATAAGTGTCTGGTACTTTTTTTAATTTTGGGGGTAAAAATCGGTAAAAATATATCTTCTTAGCCAAAAGTGATAGAAACAACAACTAAATCGGTCTAAAATCGGCACTTTAAATTAAGGGACATGTATTCGGTACTTTTTTCTTTAATTCGGCCGTTTTGGGGTTAAAACAGGGAAAAAATGGGAAATATTAGTAACGTCATATCTCCGAAATTCAAAACGATAGGAATAGAGTTGAAATTTGCTTCGGATGGGCTGAAAAAAAACGAGAAACGTATTTGGTACTTTTTTGAATATGGTACTAATAAGGGTAAAAAAGGGCAAAAACTATATTTTGGTACTTTTTTGAACCCATACGTATCTTTTGAAATAACAAACATAGAGAAACAGTAAACGTCACAATTGATAAGTAACAAAGAATTATTAGACACGTATTTGGTACTTTTACGATAATTGAGGTAAAAAAGATAAAAAAATATTCAAGGGTAGGTTTTTAACTAATGAAGCCAGAACTATAATTTACAGACGGGTGGATTCATATTGAAAAAGTAAATTGAAAAAAATTGAAAAAGAAAATGGATAAATTAGTAACATCATATCTCCGAAATTTACATCGTTAGAAACAAAGTTGAAATTGGATTTGGATCATCTTGCAAAAAAAGGAGACACGAGTTTGGTACTTTTTTGGAAATGGAACTAATAAGGGAGAAAAAGGGAAAAAACTATATTTTGGTACTTTATTAACCCTATAAGTATCTCTTGAACTAATAAACATAAATACTCTATTTACATCACAATTGATAAGGACTAACAAAAATTAAGAAGGTGCTTGGCGCTTTTACGATAAATGAGGCACAAAAGAGTAAAAACTATGAATATCATTTAAACAAATAAAGCCAGAAGTATAATTTACAGACAGGTCTATTCACATTGCAGAAGTATAAGACACGCGATTGATTCCTTTTTTTAATGTTTGGAGTAAAAAGGGGGAAAATAGGTAACGTAATATCTCATAAATCAAAAGTGATAGAAACAAAGATTAAATTGGTCTATGATCAGCATTAAAAATTAAAGGACACGGGTTCGGTATTTTTTTTAATTTGGCCGCTTATGGTTAAAACAGGCTAGAAAATGAATAAATCATATAATCGGCTAGAAAATGAAAGGGACATGTGTTCTGTACTTTTTTTGGAAATGGCACTAATAAGGGCAAAAAGGGTAAAAACTATATTTTTGTACTTGCGTATCCATGCGTATCTTTTGAACTTATAAACATAAAGACTCACTTTATGCCACAATCAATAAGTATTAACAAAATATTAAACATGTGCTTGGTACTTTTACGATAAATGGGGTTCCAAAAGGTGAAAACGGGAAAATATTCATTTAAGCTAATGAAGTCAAAAGTATAAATTAGAGATGTGTCAATCAAAGGGGTAAAAAAGGGAAAAATCGATGACATTATATCTTCTAAACCTAATGGATGGAAACAAACACTAAAATGGTCTAAGATCAGCCCTAAAAATTAAGGGACTTTTCAGTACTTTTTGCAAATTAAACAGTTTTGGGGTTAAAATAGGGTAGAAAATAAAAACATTAGTAAAGTTATATCTCTGATACTAATATCGACAGAAAAAAAATTTAAATTGGATTTAGATCGAATAGAAAAATAAAAAGTCATGTTTTTAGTAGGTACTTTTCGTAAATGAGCTAAAAATAGGGAATAAAAAGGATAAAAACTAAATTTTGGTACTTTTTTGACCCATATATAATTTTTGAATCAATTATTATAGAAACAAAATTTATACCGCAATCGAAAATAACAAAAACGGGTCAAAAATTTAAAGATAGGTTTTTTCCTTTTAAACTGTGCATGTTGTTTAAATCAATAAAATAATAAATAAATCAATGATTTATGGACTGTTCTATTGACATTGAAGAAATATGTGACAGGTGTTTGGTATTTTTTTCAATTAACAAAAATGGAGTTAAGATCAGCAATAAAAATATTAGGACATGTATCCGGATTTTTTTTTTTTAATTTGGCTGATCAGGGGTAACCAACGGGTAAAAAAAGGAAACTTTTGTAAAATATTCAAAATCAAAAGCGACAAGAACAAGATTTAAATTGGGTTAGCAATCAAAATTGGGTCAGCTACAAAAATAAGGGAGGCGTGTGTAGTACTTTTTTGAAAATGTAGAGGGTAGGTACTTATTTTGTCCTATATGTATCTTAAGAACCAATAAGTATTTAATTTAATTTATATCGGAATTGATAAATAAGTGAAAAAGTTATTTTGGTAAATTTTGTAACTTTGTCAATTCAAATGGTGCCGCTAACGAAGTAGCGGGTTATAAAGCTAGTTTCTTATAAATTTTTTGAAAATCGTTTGAAATTATTGTGCGTATTTCACAATTTGTCTTACCAACAATTCATTTGTGTCTCCTGGGAAACAATTAACTAAAATATTTTTTAAACGCTTAAGTTTTTAATATACAAATTAAAATGCAATTGCATATAATATGCAAATTTTGTTATTTTCTCATAAACAATTCATTTGAAAAATAAAATTTATTGTTTTCATGCAGACAAAAATGTGTAAAATTATTACACAAGTTCTTGCCTTTTAACCAGAAAAATTTATATGCAAGAGACAGAGCGTTTTAAAGAATTTTTGTCAGAATTGTTTTCAATGAATTGAAAATTTACAAAAATCAAATACAATAATGATTAAGTAATATTTCGAAAAACCAACATAATTTCCATGAGTGTAAAAAATATTTTACATAGAAAATATGTGAGTACCTACTTATGTTATTTTATGTAAAACATTTATTACAAGTGGTTTTTTTCTTTAAGACTTTTTACATAGGAAATTTACAAAAAAAAATTCTTTATTGTTCATTATTTTAACTTACGTGTTAGAATTCTGGAATTATTTAATATTCGAAATCACTTAACAACATATGATTTCAATATTCTTTTCTCAGATAATTTCAAGTGCTTTTCAGATACCAAATATCTTGATTGCTTTCATTGTATTTGATTTTGGGCTTGTGTTGGGGTTTCTAAACCTATAAAAAAAGTATTGAAATTAATTTACATATGAATAAAGAAACTCTTTAATATGTTTCCAAAATGCTGTGGGTGTAAATGCGGTTTGTAGCAAGGCGAGTATATAGCGGTGGTACTTCGCACAGTGGGATAAGACGAAAGAAAATTTCAGTAAAATTGACTATTTATAGGAAATTTTTCGGGTATTGACTATTTATGGGAAATTTTTCGCAAATTGACTATTTATAGGAAATTTTTCGAAAATTGACGATTTATAGGAAATTTTTAGAAAATTGTCTTTTTATAAAAATTTTTTTTGAAAATTTACTATTTATAGGAAATTTTTCGAAAATTGACTATTTATAGGAAATTTTTCGAAAATTGACTATTTATAGGAAATTTTTCGAAAATTTACTATTTATAGGAAATTTTTCGAAAATTTACTATTTATAGGAAATTTTTCGAAAATTGACTATTTTTCGAAAATTTACTATTTTTTGAAAATTTACTTTTTATAGAAAATTTTTCGAAAATTGACTATTTAAAGGAAATTTTTCGAAAAGTGACTATTTATAGGAAATTTTTCGAAAATTGACTATTTATAGGAAATTTTTCGAAAATTGACTATTTATAGGAAATTTTTCGAAAATTGACTATTTAAAAGAAAATTTTTCGAAAAGTGACTATTTATAGGAAATTTTTCTAAAATTGACTTTTTATAGAAAATTTTTCGAAAATTTACAGTTTTTAGGAAATTTTTCGAAAATTGACTATTTATAGGAAATTTTTCGAAAATTGACTGTTTATAAGAAATTTTTCGAAAAATTGACGGTTTATAAGAAATTTTTCGAAAATTGACTATTTATAGGAAATTTTTCGAAAATTGACTATTTATAGGAAATTTTTCGAAAATTGACTATTTATATTAAATTTTTCGCAAATTGACCATTAATAGGAAATTTTTCGATAATTACTATTTATAGGAAATTTTTCGAAATTTACTATTTATAGGAAATTTTTCGAAAATTTACTATTTATAGCAAAATTTTTCGAAATATTATTATTCATAGGAAATTTTTGGAAAATTTACTATTTATAGAAAATTTTTGAAAAATTTACTTTTACAGAAAATTTTTTGAAAATTTATTTTTTATAGAAAATTTTTCAAAAATTCACCTTTAATAGGAAATTTTACGAAAATTGACCATATTTGGAAAATTTTTCGAAAATTTACTTTTTTATAGAAAATTTTCCAAAATTTACCTCTTATAGGAAATTTTTCGAAAATTGACTTTTTATAGAAAATTTTTCAAAAATTGACTTTTCATAGAAAATTTTTCGAAAATTGACTTTTGATAATAAATTTTTTTAAAATTTAGTTTTTTAAGAAATTTTCCGAAAATTTAATTTTTAATAGGAAATTCTTCGAAAATTTATTTTGAATAGGAAATTTTATGAAAATTTACCATTTATAGGGTAGGATATTTAAAAGTTTAAATTCGATCGGATACTTACATATATACCATTATCCCTCGATATCGAGGAATTCCTCTATTTTTCCCCAAATAAAACGCAATTCCAAATTTCACATCCAATTTATTTATTTTTAAAAAATTCACATAAAAATACCACCAAACCCAAACTCAAGCCAAAAATCCACATAATAAAAATATAATGAAAATACTCCAGGGTCAAAGACTTATTCTCTTCTGGCTCCAAGAAAGGCTTTAAACGACCACTCAACACCACATGCCTTTTGGTATCACTCAAAATCTTTTCAAAAATTCCACTTTCTTTCAGATATAGAAAATAACGATTTAAATAATCAATCACGGGAGTACGTTCGGCCACACTGATCCATGTGGGACGATAATACAAAGGCTCATCCAAAACCTTGGCTTTAGGGCTCTTAAGATATGTTTGACGAGATACCAACATATCAGCAAATAGGTCCATTGCAGTATACATATAGGACATATTCAGATTCTCACGATATGTCACAAGTTTCGTATTATCGCCCTGCGTCAGACGTTTGTAAAAGATTTTGGTTAAATTGCGTCTATACCATTCCTCCATATTAGCGGTATATTCCAAGATTTTCAAATTAGTGCGTTCTATATCTTCTATTTTACGCAATTCCGGTTCATAGACTTTACTGGTATATAAACTCCACAGACTTGAGGTATAATAGTTGGTAAGAAAAATTCCGGTAAAAAGCAATAATATAGAAAGACCAAAATTTAGGGCAAAATTTTTACTTGTTAGCTTCGAAGAAACCCCTAGGAATATAATGATATTAAAAGAATCCTGAAAGGCTTGAGCCCAGTCTACGCCGCCATAGACCAGATAAGTAAATAGATTTAGTAACATAAAATACAAGAAGCCGGTGGCGATAACCATAAACCAGACAAAGCCATCAAAGGGAAGTAACACATAAAGCCCGGTATATATTTCCTGTTGGGCTGGAACTATCAGGACAACTTTGGATAAAAACAAACAATCGGTATTGGTCAAATTCAAAACACTGGCATTCACTAATAATGTGGGCAATACTCCAAATCCTGTATGTTCAGTCGATTTTGCCACTGCTGGATATTGAATATTGCCGGTCCACATATCAAAACGATGATATTCAAATGTGGCATTATAGTAAAAATAGAAAGTCTCAAGCCATTTATAAACGAAGCCAACTCTTAGGACTTCTCCTTGGCGATTTGTATAGGAGAAACATAAAGGTGGGTATTCTAAAAAGGGCACATGCAGGGCCATTCGATTAAAATTTCTTGCCTTGGACTTGTCTTCATATTCACTTAAGCTAAAAATTTGGGCCACTTTAATAGTGGGATAGGGATAATAGGTATACAAGCTTCCATCATGCCAGATTATTAGAGAAATGAAACTTCGGTACCAGCATCTTTCGAATATCTTGTACATCACTTTTTTGTAATCCATATATTTGCTGTCTACCCCTGGCTCTTCATATATCAACAGAATATCTTTGTAATGTAGTTTCCAAAGAAATTGATCCATAAAGTCTAGGGTCTCGGTATAACTTTGATTTGAAACCCAGGCTATGGTTAGAGTTTCTTTGGTAAATTTTTTATATATAGCAGTAAAGTTATCCGGTTTCTTGGTCATAATAAGTTTTGGTATAGCCCTCATCATTACAACTTCTTCAAATTCCAGGCTTTTTCGAAATTTAGGCTCAAAATTTATTATGACATTTATTTGTTTTTTATGATATCGATTCAATTCCTTGATAATTTCTGTAATATTTGAATCGCTTTTGATAGTTTGTATTAGTAAAAATATTAGAAGTATATGAATTCCTTTCGTCCTCATGTTTAGAGTAAAACTGATTTAATTTTTGAAACATTTTTAATGTTTGCCAGCATAACATTACCTTTACATTGTATCTTTGGGTTTATTAAAGATAATTATATATCGATAGCGTTAAATAAGATTGTAGAGATAAATTATAGACAAACAATAATCAAATCTGCCCTAAATCATGTGAATACTTATAATCGACTACGACAAATTGTACACATCCTTATAATAAATCTTTACTACATATCGATTATGACGTTAATTATGTCTCGAAAAATTTCCTATAAATAGTCAATTTTTGAGAAATTTCCTACAAATAGTCAATTTTCAAAAAAAATACTATAAATAGTAAATTTTCAAAAAATTTCCTATAAATAGACAATTTTCGAAAAATTTCCTATAAATAGTCAATTTTCAAAAAATTTCCTATAAATAGTCAATTTTCAAAAAATTTCCTATAAATAGTCAATTTTCGAAAAATTTCCTATAAATAGTCAATTTTCGAAAAATTTCCTATAAATAGTCAATTTTCGAAAAATTTCCTATAAATAGTCAATTTTCGAAAAATTTCCTATAAATAGTCAATTTTCGAAAAATTTCCTATAAATAGTCAATTTTCGAAAAATTTCCTATAAATAGTCAATTTTCGAAAAATTTCATATAAATAGTCAATTTTCGAAAAATTTCCTATAAATAGTCAATTTTCGAAAAATTTCCTATAAATAGTCAATTTTCGAAAAATTTCCTATAAATAGTCAATTTTCGAAAAATTTCCTATAAATAGTCAATTTTCGAAAAATTTCCTATAAATAGTCAATTTTCGAAAAATTTCCTATAAATAGACAATTTTCGAAAAATTTCCTATAAATAGTAAATTTTTAAAAAATTTCCTATAAATAGTAAATTTTCGAAAAATTTCCTATAAATAGTCAATTTTCGAAAAAATTTCCTATAAATAGTCAATTTTCGAAAAATTTCCTAGAAATAGTCAATTTTCGAAAAATTTTCTATAAATAGTCAATTTTCGAAAAATTTCCTATAAATAGTCAATTTTCGAAAAATTTCCTATAAATAGTCAATTTTCGAAAAATTTCCTATAAATAGTCAATTTTCGAAAAATTTCCTATAAATAGTCAATTTTCGAAAAATTTCCTATAAATAGTCAATTTTCGAAAAATTTCCTATAAATAGACAATTTTCGAAAAATTTTCTATAAATAGTCAATTTTCGAAAAATTTCCTATAAATAGTCAATTTTCGAAAAATTTCCTATAAATAGTCAATTTTCGAAAAATTTCCTATAATAGTAAATTTTCGAAAAATTTCCTATAAATAGTCAATTTTCGAAAAATTTCCTATAAATAGTCAATTTTCGAAAAATTCCTTATAAATAGTCAATTTTCGAAAAATTTCCTATAAATAGTCAATTTTCAAAAAATTTCCTATAAATAGTCAATTTTCGAAAAATTTCCTATAAAGACTAAAATTATATTAATATATTAATATATTATAGTACTAAAGAGTACCAAAATATAGATTTTACCGTTTTTTACCCTTATAAGTACCATTTTCAAAAAAGTACCATATGCGTTTCCTCTTATTTTCCAGCCTATCGCATCGAGTTTCGGAGGTATGACATTACTAAATTTTCACTTTTTTGCCCTGTTTTAACCCCAAAATTTACAAAAAGTACCGAATATTTGTCCCTTAATTTTAAGTGCCGATTAATCACTTATGGCTTAGAAGATATATTTTTACAGATATTTACCCCCAAAACTAAAAAAGTACCAAACATGTATTTGATTTTTCTTCAAAGTTAATCGACCAGTCAATAAATTATATTTCTGGCTTCATTCGCCTAAAAGATATTTACAGCCAAAAAGCAAAAAACCTACTCTTAAATCTTTCGCTTTTTTTTGCCCTGTTGTACCCAATTAATCGCAAACGTACCAAGCACATGTTTAATAGTTTTTTAATACCTATCGATTGCGATATTAAGTTTGCCAAGTACAAAATATCAAATACGTATTTCGAAAATTTACTATTTATGGGAAATTTTTTGAAAATTGACTATTTATAGGAAATTTTTGGAAAATTGACTATTTATAGGAAATTTTTCGAAAATTGACTATTTATAGGAAATTTTTCGAAAATTGACTATTTATAGGAAATTTTTAGAAAATTGACTATTTATGGGAAATTTTTCGAAAATCGACTATTTATAGGAAATTTTTCAAAAATTGGCTATTTAAAGGAAATTTTTCGAAAATTGACAATTTATAGGAAATTTTTCGAAAATTGACTATTTATGGGAAATTTTTCGAAAATTGACTATTTATAGTAAATTTTTCGCAAATTGGCTATTTATAGGAAATTTTTCGAAAATTGACTATTTATAGGAAATTTTTCGAAAATTGACTATTTATAGGAAATTTTTCGAAAATTGACTATTTATAGGAAATTTTTCGAAAATTTACTTTTTACTAGAATTTTTTTTTTTGGAAAATTGACTATTTATACGAAATTTTTCTAACATTGACTAAAATTTTTTCGAAAAATGACTATATACAGGAAATTTTTCGAAAATTGATCAAAATCAAAATTTTGTTTATCCAAAATTTTTCTATGGAAAAAACTTTTTTCATACAAAATGTTTCGATATTTTTTTATCAAAAATTTGTCTGTTCTTTTATCAAAATTTTTTCTATAGAAAATTTTTTTATCAAAAATTAGAAAATAGAAAGTTTTTTTTTATCAAAATTTTTTTTTTCTATAGAAAATTTTTTTATCAAAAATTTTTCTTAGAAAATTTTTTTACAATATTTTGTTTATCAAAACCGAAAATCTTGTTATCCAAAATTTCTCTATAGAATTTTTTTTTTTTTTGAAAAATTTGAAAATTTTTTGATATAAAATTATTTTTATCAAAAATTTTTAAAGAAAAATATTTTTATGGAAAAATTTTCTATAAAATCTAATTTTTATCGAACAATTTTTCAAAGAAAAATTTTCAAAAATTTTTCTATCGAAAATTTTCTTACAAAATTTTTTTATCAAAACCGAAAGTTTTTTTATCCAAAACTTTTCTATAGAAGATTTGAAAATTTTTTTAATATAAAAATGTTTTTATCAAAAATTTTCTATAAAATCTATTTTTTATCGAACAATTTTGCAAAGACAAATATTTTTATTAAAAATTTTACTATAGAAAAATGTTTGGATCAAAAATATCTAAAAAAATATAAAAATCTAAAATTGTTTAATATTAAAAATTTATTTTTGTTTTGAAAAATATTCCCAATATTTACAAAAATATAATTAATGTTTACCAAAATAATAGTGTCGTGGCAACAATGTTCGAGATTATATTTCTTTGTTCTCTCGAACCATGTATTTTGTTGCTATAAATTGGATTTTGATTTGTTTCTTGCCTATTTTCTTTTGGTCTTTTCTTTGGCACCAACCGACTCGGTTAACATCCAAATTCCATCTAAATAATTATAATACACATTTTCACGAGTTCTATTAATGATCGCGGTATTTACGAAAATTACATAAAATTCATCGGCTACTGGTGGTATGGGTTGCCTACTCCTGCATATAACTCTTATGTAAATATATCAGGGATCTTATAGCCGACGCCCGTATATTCTTGCGCAACATACGCCTATCCATTTTTGGTCGATTGGCCAGTAAACTCCAGATCGCACTGTCGAACTCTACTCCCTCAACAACCTACAGCCTGTTTTCCTAGTTTCAATACAATTCAATGCATAAGTAGGGGTCGAAATACTCGAAATTCAATTTCGTTTCAAAATTTACAAAACTATCACCCCTCAAATTCTTCTTTTTTCTATAACAAATCGCCTTCGCGCTTCTTCAAATTTCTTAATTAAATATTACCATATTTGGCAGGTTGTTTCTGAACTACGTTTTCTTTTTATTAAAAACCACCAACATTGAATTTAATTTTTTTTTTATTATTATTATTTATTTGCTAAATTGTTTTAATTGAATATTTTGCTCAGTTTACGGCACAGTTCCCATATCATCCAACTGTTTTTATCGTATGTCGTACATACTCGTATATTGTTTTGATTCATTTAATTAAATTGTAGATACAACAAATTAATTGTATATAATTTTTCATATATTTTTTCTCGTATCTTTACAGTAAGTCAATGATGATCTTCTAGGCGAATGAAAGATAGTAAGTACAAAGGTTGATTTAGTCAAGACACTCTGATTAAAGGCAGCGCCTGCATGAAATAGGTGAATTATTTCTAGGTGTAAATCTTTATGATAGAGGTGTGAGTATTTAATAGTTACATTGCACACTCGATTGACGGCCAATGATATGACAATTTGCAAAATCTTTAGATACTGCAACAGATAAATTACGGTTCAATTTTTGATCTATTGTAGTTTTAGCTTTAAAACTATGTCTTGTACTTTAATTTAAAGCCAGATGAAGGAATATTGTTCAATCGTCTCTAGAAGTGATTTAGAGTACACCTCTATACTTACAGGTGGAAGATCTTTATTTATATTAATTACCAACATCAGCGGAAACCTAATATAGCCTTTAGATCTATTCTGCTAAAGAGTAATTTTTTTTAATTCCTTTGCTTCGTTTATCGAGGCCTTGATGTAAGAACGTGGTTGTAAAATAATTGGCATGTAAATAATGTAATTATTAATATTTTTTTAGAAATTTTTATAATAGTCATAAATAATGTAACTACAGGTGGTATTTCCGTTTACTTAACTTGTATAAAGTTAAATTGAAATGCTCTAAAGAAATGAAAAATCTTATTTTTACACATGGTACTTTTTAAAACACTAATGGATTTTTTAAACAAAAAAGTACATTCAATTAAAAAACTACTCAGAGAGCAGCCAAAGTCTGCCTCGGCCTCTAGGAAAGTATAGCCTCAAACGTCAAACAATTGAATTCCGCATAAAAAAATGGATACTTAAGAGGATTTTAATTCCAACCAAGCTCTACTAAACACAAAAGGCATTTAACATCAGAGACAAACTTTTGATATCCGTTCAAAAAGTACTTAGATTCAGAGCTGTTTACAAAAAGTGGCGAATCTGACCCTGTCTTTTCTATATTAAACTTTTTATCGCTTCTGAGGTACTTTTGATTTTAAAATGTACTTTTGATATATTAATGTAATTATTTATTTATCTAAATTATCTAACGTAGACTATGTCGATGACTAAATCTATCTCTTAGTCTATGTATTAGGCTATGTCTTAGTCTATGTTTTAGTCTATGTCTTAGTCTATGCCTTAGTCTATGTCTTAGTCTATGTCTTAGTCTATGTCTTAGTCTATGTCTTAGTCTATGTCTTAGTCTACGTCTTAGTCTATGTCTTAGTCTATGTCTTAGTCTATGTCTTAGTCTATGTCTTAGTCTATGTTTTAGTCTATGTCTTAGTCTATGTCTTAGCCAATGTCTTAGTCTATGTCTTAGTCTATATCTTAGTCTATGTCTTAGTCTATGTCTTAGTCTATGTATATGTCTTAGTCTATGTCTTAGTCTATGTCTTAGTCTATGTCTTAGTCTATGTCTTAGTCTATGTCTTAGTCTATGTCTTAGTCTATGTCTTAGTCTATGTCTTAGTCTATGTCTTAGTCTATGTCTTAGTCTATGTCTTAGTCTATGTCTTAGTCTATGTCTTAGTCTATGTCTTAGTCTATGTCTTAGTCTATGTCTTAGTCTATGTCTTAGTCTATGTCTTAGTCTATGTCTTAGTCTATGTCTTAGTCTATGTCTTAGTCTATGTCTTAGTCTATGTCTTAGTCTATGTCTTAGTCTATGTCTTAGTCTATGTCTTAGTTTATGTCTTAGTCTATGTCTTAGTCTATGTCTTAGTCTATGTCTTAGTCTATGTTTTAGTCTATGTCTTAGTCTATGTCTAAGCCAATGTCTTAGTCTATGTCTTAGTCTATGTCTTAGTCTATGTCTTAGTTTATGTCTTAGTCTATGTCTTAGTCTATGTCTTAGTCTATGTCTTAGTCTATGTCTTAGTCTATGTCTTAGTCTATGTCTTAGTCTATGTCTTAGTCTATGTCTTAGTCTATGTCTTAGTCTATGTCTTAGTCTATGTCTTAGTCTATGTCTTAGTCTATGTCTTAGTCTATGTCTTAGTCTATGTCTTAGTCTATGTCTTAGTCTATGTCTTAGTCTATGTCTTAGTCTATGTATTAGTCTATGTCTTAGTCTATGTCTTAGTCTATGTCTTAGTCTATGTCTTAGTCTATGTCTTAGTCTATGTCTTAGTCTATGTCTTAGTCTATGTCTTAGTCTATGTCTTAGTCTATGTCTTAGTCTATGTCTTAGTCTATGTCTTAGTCTATGTCTTAGTCTATGTCTTAGTCTATGTCTTAGTCTATGTCTTAGTCTATGTCTTAGTCTATGTCTTAGTCTATGTCTTAGTCTATGTCTTAGTCTATGTCTTAGTCTATGTCTTAGTCTATGTCTTAGTCTATGTCTTAGTCTATGTCTTAGTCTATGTCTTAGTCTATGTCTTAGTCTATGTCTTAGTCTATGTCTTAGTCTATGTCTTAGTCTATGTCTTAGTCTATGTCTTAGTCTATGTCTTAGTCTATGTCTTAGTCTATGTCTTAGTCTATGTCTTAGTCTATGTCTTAGTCTATGTCTTAGTCTATGTCTTAGTCTATGTCTTAGTCTATGTCTTAGTCTATGTCTTAGTCTATGTCTTAGTCTATGTCTTAGTCTATGTCTTAGTCTATGTCTTAGTCTATGTCTTAGTCTATGTCTTAGTCTATGTCTTAGTCTATGTCTTAGTCTATGTCTTAGTCTATGTCTTAGTCTATGTCTTAGTCTATGTCTTAGTCTATGTCTTAGTCTATGTCTTAGTCTATGTCTTAGTGTATGTCTTAGTCTAAATTTAAAATACTAAAATACTCTTTTCATGCATTTGTTACACAAAAAAGTACTTTTTTATTTTTAAAACTTTTTTGGTTTCAAATAGAAAAATGTGAGTACTTAAGTGAATAATGATGACAATTTGATACTTTTATATTGACGTAAATCGTTGTAAAATTCCTGAAGTATAATTTCTGAAGAATTTTGACATTTCCAAAATTCTTCTGAATTATGATCAAATTCTAATAGCAGACGTCTAGACATTGTCTAGTCATAGTTGTTTCAAAATATAAATTATAGTCCATAAAAAGGTGAGGTGGGAATTCCTAATAACCCAACATCTGCAACCAAATACCTGTGCTTTTAAGAGTTTTGTTATTGTAATAAAATAATTTTGAAACAATAACAAATCGAACAAAAATTTCGTAATATTTGAAATGACTATAAATAATTTTTAATTCGTATTTAACATGAGTTTGTGAATAACATAAACTTTTGAAACGAAACTTCTTATGAATTCTGCACGCACGCTGGATTGAGAAGAGAACATGCAGCATAAATCTGAATATATTGAGGTATTTCGATACACCATTTCCATGTATATTATAGGATTGTTGGATTTACTATACCAAATTCAAAATTTAAGGAACATTTGAAATTTTAAATACTTATTTATATGTTTATATTAAGAAAATTCAGATGTACGAGATTACAAAAATACCTGAACAACAACTGGAAATGGTGTATTTGGTCGCATGCAGATTTTAAATTTCATATGGAAACCAAAATATTTCTTAGATTTTTTTCCTTAAGTCAAACTTATTTGTAAACATGATCTGACTAATAAATTTTCAAGCCAACAAACCTTTTATTTAAACAAATTCGGCAAAAAAAAATCACAAAATTTTGTTTAAAATTTGTAACCACAAGCCAACGGGGCTTTTTTCTTGGCATAAAAAGGGAGTGATAAATATTTTATTTGATCAAGTGTGAGAGTCGTTTTTTGCTTTAAGTGATTTCTTATGTTTTGAGTTTAGACAACGCCAGACCCATAAATTGGCTAAATGAATCCATTATAAATTGTTTACAAACCTATAAAATGTCTCAAACGCTAAATACTCGTATGTAAGAAATACATAGAAATGACCTTCATCGAATAACGTGCGAAAATATGATTTTAGATTTTTTAGAAATAGCCTTAAAAAATGTGACTACACGCATGCGTTTTAAAAATAAAATTAAGTAATACCCAATATTAAAATTTTTATAAATAAATTTTTTAAAATGTAAATTTGACCAAATTTTACAAATTTTAAAAAAAATTAACACAGTTGGGCAATAATAATAACTAATTGTTTACAACCTTCAGAAAGTTTAAATCAATTTATTCCCCCAGAAAAAATATAAATTCCCCAACTATTTCATAAACTAACTCACAGACTAAGACATAGACTAAGACATAGACTAAGACATAGACTAAGACATAGACTAAGGCATAGACTAAGACATAGACTAAGACATAGACTAAGACATAGACTAAGACATAGACTAAGACATAGACTAAGACATAGACTAAGACATAGACTAAGACATAGACTAAGACATAGACTAAGACATAGACTAAGACATAGACTAAGACATAGACTAAGACATAGACTAAGACATAGACTAAGACATAGACTAAGACATAGACTAAGACATAGACTAAGACATAGACTAAGACATAGACTAAGACATAGACTAAGATATAGACTAAGACATAGACTAAGACATAGACTAAGACATAGACTAAGACATAGACTAAGACATAGACTAAGACATAGACTAAGACATAGACTAAGACATAGACTAAGACATAGACTAAGACATAGACTAAGACATAGACTAAGACATAGACTAAGACATAGACTAAGACATAGACTAAGACATAGACTAAGACATAGACTAAGACATAGACTAAGACATAGACTAAGACATAGACTAAGACATAGACTAAGACATAGACTAAGACATAGACTAAGACATAGACTAAGACATAGACTAAGACATAGACTAAGACATAGACATAGACTAAGACATAGACTAAGAGATAGACTAAGACATAGACTAAGACATAGACTAAGACATAGACTAAGACATAGACATAGACTAAGACATAGACTAAGACATAGACTAAGACATAGACTAAGACATAGACTAAGACATAGACTAAGACATAGACTAAGACATAGACTAAGACATAGACTAAGACATAGACTAAGACATAGACTAAGACATAGACTTAGACATAGACTAAGACATAGACTAAGACATAGACTAAGACATAGACTAAGACATAGACTAAGACATCGACTAAGACATAGACTAAGACATAGAGTAAGACATAGAGTAAGACATAGACTAAGACATAGACTAAGACATAGACTAAGACATAGACTAAGACATAGACTAAGACATAGACTAAGACATAGACTAAGACATAGACTAAGACATAGACTAAGACATAGAATAAGACATAGACTAAGACATAGACTAAGACATAGACTAAGACATAGACTAAGACATAGACTAAGACATACACTAAGATAACGACTAAGACAGAGAAAAATTTCCTATAATTTCCTATAAATTTTTGAAAAATTTCCTATAAAAATATGAAATTTTTGAAAAATTTCCTATAAAATTAAGAAATTTTTGAAAAATTTTCTACAATAATAAGAAATTTTTGAAAAATTTCCTATAAAAATATAAAATTTTTTAAAAATTTTCTATAAAAATATGAAATTTTTGTAAAATTTCCTATAAAATTTTGAAATTTTTGAAAAATTTCCTATAATAAATTTGAAATTTTTGAAAGATTTCCTACAAAAATATGAAATTTTTAAAAAATTTCCTATAAAAATATGAAATTTTTAAAAAATTTCCTATAAAAATATGAAATTTTTAAAAAATTTCCTATAAAAATATGAAATTTTTAAAAAATTTCCTATAAAAATATGAAATTTTTAAAAAATTTCCTATAAAAATATGAAATTTTTAAAAAATTTCCTATAAAAATATGAAATTTTTAAAAAATTTCCTATAAAAATATGAAATTTTTAAAAAATTTCCTATAAAAATATGAAATTTTAAAAAAAAATTTCCTATAAAAATATGAAATTTTTAAAAAATTTCCTATAAAAATATGAAATTTTTAAAAAAATTCCTATAAAAATATGAAATTTTTAAAAAATTTCCTATAAAAATATGAAATTTAAAAAAAAAATTCCTAAAAAAATAAGAAATTTTTTAAAAATTTCCTATAAAAATAAGAAATTTTTGAAATATTTCCTATAAAAAAATTAAATTTTTGATAAATTTCCTATAACAAATATGAAATTTTTGAAAATTTTCCTACAAAAATTTGAAATTTTTGAAAAATTTCCTATAAAAATAAGAAAATTTGACATAGGATAAGAGATTTTGCGCAAATGTGTTTTGGCCTGAAAAGTATCTTATGGCCTAAAAAATAAATTTTATTTAAAAAGTACTTTTTTTCTAAAATATGCCACTTGGTTTAAAAAGAGGATAAAATCACTTATTTTGAATTGGAAATCAATAAAATGTCATACAAATTTTAACATATTTATGATTAGTTTGACGTACAACTAATAATTTAATAAGGCGCTAATGTCCCATAAAAATCAATTGGCCCCATAGATTTTTGCTGACGACTGACAATATAAAATACTATTTATTAAATGTTTAAAGCTCTAGCCAACATTTGAATATATTGTAGAGTCTGGCCAGAAAGAAACACTAATACCTTAACACATTTACACGGATATCCGTGGACGTGTTTTGAATAGCATTTGAAGTTGGTTGTGGATTTGAAAATTGTGAGTTGACAAATATTTTTAAATATGGGTTCGTGTAAAGAGATTTAGTAAACCTTTTTAGGAATTTTAAAATTTTTTTTACGTTAAGGTCATTGACAAACGATTGGGTTTATATGACCAAAATTGTAGAGGAGTCGAGTAGATATTGTTAAAGTTATGAAGATTTTAGTAAAAAGTGACGAAGGTAGAATATTTTTTTATCACAGATTTTGTGAAATATTTTTAATTGTAACTTTCTTTACGACCTTGAAAAATTCTACTTTCAAAATTATTTTCGAAATTTCGCCTATTCTTTTCTAAGTTTTACACCCTGTTTAAGATTTTCGCTTTTTTATTTTATTCGTATGTAGGGTTTTTAAATAACGATTTACGTCATTATTAAAATGAGAGATAAAAAAGTTTTAAGATATTAAAAAAATAAAATAATATTTAATTACATTTTGAACAGAAAGTGGATGTAGATAAATAGAAAAAAAATGCATTATTATCTATCTATTATGCACAAACTCACTCGTAAATTGTCTTATAAGTCAGTAAAATACCCATATCTTTTTTGTATAAGCAGGTAGTCACATATAAATGGATGGATGGCTGGACAATGAAACACTAGGACAGTAAGGCCTCGATAAACGAAGTATTTGGTCAAGGAAAATGTTAATTAAAATAAGTTTAACTTAAGATTTTGAATTTTTCAAAAATTACTAAGTAGTAGTAAACCCGTACATCGAGGACTTACTGTCTCTAAATGCTTGGTTGCCTTATTAAAGTCCATATATGAAAAGGTATAGGTACATGCAACTGAAATTTCAAAAAACGTCATCGTCAAGGTCTTTTTACTTTATTTGATTATAATGCATTTCTTATGACAATTAAATAGACCCCTCCCTCCCTTCCTCCACCTCATTTTACTGATAATGGCAAAATAACTTTTTTTTAAACTATTAAAAGCAATAATAATGAAAATGTTAAAACTATTGACATTTCTATTAAACCTATAATTATCAACTTATTACTCCGATACTCAATAACAATTGAGTTGTTATTTGTGCAATTGCCCTCGATTCTTTCCAAAAATCTCACTCCCTTCTAGATGATCTTGATCATGAAGATAACTTGATCATTACAAAATTCATTATACAGAGAATGGAAGAAAAGGGTCGATCATATGTCATTGAATTTTGTTTTTATTAAACAAGTTTATTATATAATTGTTATTAGAATTTATTAGATAATTTTTTAAAAATTTTCTTTGGTTCGGTTTTGTAAAGCATAATTTTTTATTACTAATGTTTTTTGGCAGCTGTCATCAATAATTTATCATTATTTATGGGATATTTATTGTGATTTCGTATTTAATGTCGCCAGACATTTAGAAACATAAGGCCTATCAATACCTTCTATATTAATGTGCAAATATATTAAAATTCTGTACTATACATCAAATTTCGAAAAGTGATTTTAAAGAAAATTTTTCGAAAATTGATTATTTATAGGAATTTTTTCGAAAATTGACTATTTACAGGAAATTTTCCGAAAATGACTTTTTATAGGAAATTTTTTGAAAATTGACTATTTATAGGAAATTTTTCGAAAATTGACTTTTTATAGGAAATTTTTCAAAAATTGACTATTTATAGGAAATTTTTCGAAAATCGACTATTTATAGGAAATTTTTCGAAAATTGACTTTTTATAGGAAATTTTTCGAAAATTGACCATTTATAGGAAATTTTTCGAAAATTGACCATTTATAGGAAATTTTTCGAAAATTGACCATTTATAGGAAATTTTTCGAAAATTGACTTTTTATAGGAAATTTTTCGAAAATTGACTTTTTATAGGAGATTTTTCGAAAATTGACTATTTATAGGAAATTTTTCGAAAATTGACTATTTATAGGAAATTTTTCGAAAATTGACTATTTATAGGAAATTTTTCGAAAATTGACCATTTATAGGAAATTTTTCGAAAAATGACTTTTTATAGGAAATTTTTCGCTAATTGACATTTTATAAAAAATTTTTAAAAAATTTACTATTTATAGGAAATTTTTCGAAAATTTCCTATTTATAAGAAATTTTTCGAAAATTAATTTCTTGTAGGAAATTTATAGGAAATTTTTCGAAAATTGACGATTTATAAGAAAATATTTTGAAAACTGAAATTTTTCGAAAATTGACTTTTTATAGGAAATTTTTCGAAAATTGACTTTTTAAAGCAAATTTTTCGAAAATTGACTTTTTATAGGAAATTTTTCGAAAATTGGCTTTTTATAGGAAATTTTTCGAAAATTGACTTTATATAGGAAATTTTTCGAAAATTGACATTTTATAAAAAATTTATCGAAAATTGACTTTTTATAGGAAATTTTTCGAAAATTTACTATTTACAGGAAATTTTTCGAAAATTGACTATTTATAGGAAATTTTTCGAAAATTGACTATTTATAGGAAATTTTTCGAAAATTGACAATTTATAGTAAATTTTTTGAAAATTGACAATTTATAGTAAATTTTTTGAAAATTATAGGAAATTTTTAGAAAATTGACTATTTATAGGAAATTTTTCGAGAATTGAGTTTTTATAGGAAATCTTCCAAAATTGAGTATTTGTAGGAAATTTATCGAAAATTGACAATTTTTATAAAATTTTACGAAGATTGACTATTTTTGGGAAATTTTTCTAAAATTGACATTTTAAAGGAAATTTTTCAAAAATTAAAATTTTAGAGGAAATTTTTTTAAAATTGACTATTTATAGGAAGTTTTTTGAAAATTGCCTATTTATAGAAAACTTTTGTAGGAAATTTTCACAAATTTCTTATTTTTATAAAAAATTTTTAAAAAATTTCTTATTTTTTTAGGAAATTTCCGAAAATTTTCTTATTTTGATAGGAAATTAAAAAAAAATCTTATTTTGATAGGAAATTTTTAAAAAATGTATTATTTTTATAGGAATTTTTTTTCAAAAATTTCTTATTTTTATATCAATTTTTTTTTAAATTTCTTATTTTTATAGGAAATTTTTCAAAAATTTCTTATTTTTATAGGAAATTTTTCAAAAATTTCTTATTTTTATAGGAAATTTTTCAAAAATTTCTTATTTTTATAGGAAATTTTTAAAAAATTTCTTATTTTTATAGGAAATTTTTCAAAGATTTCTTATTTTTATAGGAAATTTTTCAAAAATTTCTTATTTTTATAGGAAATTTTTCAAAAGTTTGTTATTTTTATAGGAAATTTTTAAAAAATGTATTATTTTTATAGGAATTTTTTCAAAAATTTCTTATTTTCATAGGAAATTTTTAAAAAGTTTCTTATTTTTATGTCAATTTTTTTTTAAATTTCTTATTTTTATAGGAAATTTTTCAAAAATTTCTTATTTTTATAGGAAATTTTTCAAAAATTTCTTATTTTTATAGGAAATTTTTCAAAAATTTCTTATTTTTATAGGAAATTTTTCAAAGATTTCTTATTTTTATAGGAAATTTTTCAAAAATTTCTTATTTTTATAGGAAATTTTTCAAAAGTTTGTTATTTTTATAGGAAATTTTACAAAAATTTCTTATTTTTATAGGAATTTTTTCAATAAATTCTTATTTTTTATAGGAAATTTTTTCAAAAATTTTTTATTTTTATAGAAAATTTTTCAAAAATTTCTAATTTTTATAAGAAATTTTTCGAAAATTTCCTGTTTTTATTGGAAATTTTTCAAAAATGTCTTATTTTTTATGGGAAATTTTTCGAAAATTCTTATTTTTATAGAAAATTTTTCGAAAATTTCTTACTTTTATTAGAAATTTTTCAAAAACTCATATTTATATGGTTTTTTAATTTTTTGTTAAGGAAGTTTTTTAAAATTTTCTTATTTTTATAGGAAATTTTTCAAAAATTTCTTATTTTTTTTAGAATTTCTTTTTTTTAATTTCTTGTTTGTATAGGAAATTTTTTTAAATTTCTGATTTGTAAAGGAAATTTTTCAAAAATTTCTTATTTTTATAGGAAAATATAAAAATAAAGTCCTAGGGGTCTCTTATTTATTTATACGCATGTGCAAACTTCTTTGCCTCTTTGTACATATTCATGGCATGAATGACTAACATTTTTCACTTTAAATATATTCTACTCCTCCCCCTCAGTCAACGCCAAACTGTCTTTGTATAATTTGAATTGAGAAAAAAATCTGTTGGAGTCATTCTTTATTTACTCTGTAGCTTCCCTAAACATGTGTCAGATTTACATTTTAGGAGCCAACCAATTCAATGACCAATATCATACGCATTTTACTTCATAAGGCTCTGCTTCTATAAACACTTCGTTCTGGAATGGAATTGCTTTTCTTTGTTAGGAAATTGGTTTGCATTTTGTTGCCGATACTTTTGGAAATTGCGGTTGCTGCTCTTCAGTTGCTGTTGTCGCCGCTGAGGCTTATTAATAAATTGGGTGGAGAAGTTATGACTTTTGTATGATACGCACTTTAAAAACTCAAATAAAGTCAAGTGCGTTTTGAATTGCTTCTTCCGGTAAACTATTTGATATCTGTGATATTTATGTAAATTTTATATTTTTCAGATTTTTTCATAAGTCTCTATTAAACGAGTAATTTAATACATTTACACAAATTGTGATTATTATTTACATAAGGCTTTTTTACTTGCCTTAAGCTACGGTCACATTGATTAAACATTTAATCGAAATTATCAAATATTTGATCCTCGTAGTCTGACCACAAAATATTTTTGAGGTTCAAACAAGAAACATGTTGATTTGAACAAAACAAAATCATTTGCCAGCAAATAAAAATTTTCCTAATGTGACCACGCAAGAGCAAATATTTTATTAAATTTTGATCAAATAATTATTTAATCTTACAAAATTTTTGTAACATCAAACAGGGGCAAATAACAGCTGTGCATTTGTATTGTTTTCTATTCAAACAGAAACAACAACATCAAATTTGAGAAACAACAACATCAATTTTGAGAAACAACAACATCAAATTTGAGAAACAACAACTCAAATATGAGAAACAAATTGCCAGATACACAATTTTGTTTTGAAAAAATTTGATCAAATATTTTTTGGGAAAATATTTAATCTTCAGTGTGACCATAAATAAAACCTGTTTTTTTGTTTATACTTTGAACATATTTTTTCTGTATTTTATCAAATAAAAATCGTCAAATAAATGTGCAAGTGTGACCACAAATTTTTTATTATATTGTTTTGACAATATTTTACTCAAAATATTTGATTTAAATGTTTAATGAGTCTGACCGTACCTTTAAAGTAAAATTGTAAGTAGGTAATTGGTTTTTATTTATTTCGGTCTTTGTCTTTATTGTTGGTAATTATAGGAAATTAAAATATTTTTTTAAATTTTTATGGCTTTATCGGAAGTAAAATGAAATCGTTACACAATTTCTTTAAATGAAATGAAGAAATTTACTTTACAAACCTACAAAAAAGTGTCAAAACTATAGCAAAAATCATAAAAATTGTAATAGTTTACACAAGGTAAATTATGTAAATTTTAGGGGTCAATCAGAAAATTTTCTACAAATAGTCAATTTTAGGAAAATTTTCTATAAATAGTCAATTTTCGAAAAACTTCCTATAAATAGTCAATTTTCGAAAAACTTCCTATGAATAGTCAATTTTCCAAAAATTTACCAAAAATAGTCAATTTTCGAAAAATTTCCTATAAAAAGTCAATTTTCGAAAAATTTCCCATAAAAAGTCAATTTTCGAAAAATTTCCTATAAATAGTCAATTTTCGAAAAATTTCCTATAAATAGCCAATTTTCGAAAAATTTCCTATAAATAGTCAATTTTCGAAAAATTTCCTATAAATAGTCAATTTTCGAAAAATTTCCTATAAATAGTCAATTTTCTCAAAATTTCCTATAAATAGTACCTCATGTCTCCTATAAGATTCCCTTATGCAGTTGAAAGTTCTTTATGAATTCATGCCTATGTATAATTTTTTCATGTTCCTTTTATGGATTCTTGCTTGTTTTTTTTTCATATTAAAATTTTGTTTTCAAAACTTTTTTGAATATTCTCTTTATTTGTCGTAAATATGCCAACAGCCATAAATTGTATAAAAATCTTAAATTAATAAATCGTCGACACCAGCAAAAAATTAAAAAAGAAGCTACATTTTTACACTTAAATCTTTTATTTAGCAGAAAATTATGACAAAAGACCAGAATCTTTATCGAATATTCTCAAGTTATGAACTCACATATCAAATAAATATTTTAAATATTTTGCTCAATATATATCAAATCAATTAAAATCAATTTACGAAATCAAAGTTAAGGTGACTGACCAATTACTTTTTTGCTATAATAAAAATAATAATAAAAATGTAGTAAATAAATAAAAAATTTACCATCTGTAACGCAAAAACATAAATTCATTAGTTAAATTAACAAAAGTCAACCATCAGAGAATTTTTAAAATATGAGTCCTATGACTTTCCAGAAATATTAATTGATTTTATGAGACAAATACCAATCAATTTCAACACTTTGTCTGAAATGACTCATTACATAAATATAACAAAAAAAATTTTGAAAAATTTTCTATAAAATCACAAAAATTTTAAAAAATTAATAATATAATATAATAATATAATTTTTCAAAAATTTCCTATTTTTATAGGAAATTTTTCAAAAATTTCCTATTTTTATAGGAAATTTTTCAAAAATTTCCTATTTGTATAGGAATTTTTTCAAAAACTTCCTATTTGTATAGGAATTTTTTCAAAAACTTCCTATTTTTATAGGAAATTTTTCAAAAATTTCCTTTTTTTATAGGAAATTTTTCAAAAATTTCCTATTTTTATAGGAAATTTTTCAAAAATTTCCTATTTTTATAGGAAATTTTTCAAAAATTTCCTATTTGTATAGGAATTTTTTCAAAAACTTCCTATTTGTATAGGAATTTTTTCAAAAACTTCCTATTTTTATAGGAAATTTTTCAAAAATTTTCTATTTTTATAGGAAATTTTTCAAAAATTTCCTATTTTTATAGGAAATTTTTCAAAAATTTCCTATTTTTATAGGAAATTTTTCAAAAATTTCCTATTTTTATAGGAAATTTTTCAAAAATTTCCTATTTTTATAGGAAATTTTTCAAAAATTTCCTATTTTTATAGGAAATTTTTCAAAAATTTCCTATTTTTATAGGAAATTTTTCAAAAATTTCCTATTTTTATAGGAAATTTTTCAAAAATTTCCTTTTTTTATAAGAAATTTTTCAAAAATTTCCTATTTTTATAGGAAATTTTTCAAAAATTTCCTATTTTTATAGGAAATTTTTCAAAAATTTCCTATTTTTATAGGAAATTTTTCAAAAATTTCCTATTTTTATAGGAAATTTTTCAAAAATTTCCTATTTTTATAGGAAATTTTTCAAAAATTTCCTATTTTTATAGGAAATTTTTCAAAAATTTCCTATTTTTATAGGAAATTTTTCAAAAATTTCCTATTTTTATAGGAAATTTTTCAAAAATTTCCTATTTTTATAGGAAATTTTTCAAAAATTTCCTATTTTTATAGGAAATTTTTCAAAAATTTCCTATTTTTATAGGAAATTTTTCAAAAATTTCCTATTTTTATAGGAAATTTTTCAAAAATTTCCTATTTTTATAGGAAATTTTTCAAAAATTTCCTATTTTTATAGGAAATTTTTCAAAAATTTCCTATTTTTATAGGAAATTTTTCAAAAATTTCCTATTTTTATAGGAAATTTTTCAAAAATTTCCTATTTTTATAGGAAATTTTTCAAAAATTTCCTATTTTTATAGGAAATTTTTCAAAAATTTCCTATTTTTATAGGAAATTTTTCAAAAATTTCCTATTTTTATAGGAAATTTTTTAAAAATTTCTTATTTTTATACGAAATTTTTAAAATCTCTTTATGACTCCTGAGAGCTAAACCAATTCAAATAATAACATATTTCATCATAAACTCCCCCAAAGCAAATACATAATAAAACACAAAATCTTAATTGAGAAGTTGAAATCAAAAATGATTACAAATTGAGCACTTGCAATTACGGAAAATTTAATTTAAGACGCAATAGCGATCGATCCTCAGAATCAAAAAATAATTTTATTCTTTAACATATTCAGTCAGTGCTACAACATTTTCTTCTTCATTTGCATTTATTAGGTAAAAATGCCTCAAGTGATTACTAAACTCATTATTACAATCGAAAAAAGAATTTTATGATCAATAATAAAAGTTAATGGTTCTGCATTGAAATTATCAAAATTGTTAAGGATCGATCATGTATGCAGGTATGAGCATCATTCATGTGAGCTTTCGTGTGAGTGAAGGTTTCAATTTGAATTTGCCATAACTAATAAATCGATGGTTCAAGTTACTTAATACTTATATGATTACATTATTAGTCAATTGTTTCTTTTCTGAAAGAGTTAAAATGGCTTAAGGTTACAATAGTTGCTATAAAAATGTTAAACAGCCACAACATTAAGGGCAATAAATGAAATCGTGTAGTTCAAATGTTGCAAGATTCTTTGATGCTGATTTTGTTGAACTTTAGTTATGGTGTGAAAAATTAATTTTATTCTTAACATTAAATTGTAGGAATTATGGCTTAAAGGGATAATTTTTGCTATATTGATATTGCTTTAATAAAATTGTTCTTTTTAAATGTCAAGATTTTTTAAGAAAATTTTCAAAATTTTCCTATATTTCTTTCAGGAATTTTTCAAAAATTTCTTAGCTTTATAGGAAATTTCTCAAAATTTCGTTATTACAATGAAATCTCTTAAAGCCATTTCATAATTTATTACTAAAATTATGAAATAAAAAATTTAACCCAATTCAAAAATTCTGAAAAATCAATAAAATGTGCACAATTTTTACATCTTAAAAATGTTTCACGATTTTTAAGTTATTTTTTGCATATTTCAATCAAAATAATATGACATTGAAATATGCAGTTTTTACATCTTAAGATTTACTGTTCTTAAGATTTTACTGCTTTTTGTTCATGTTTTCACTTCTAAGAAGCGAACAAAAAAATCTTATAAATGTGCAACATACTTTATTGTTTTATTTGGAGTAACATTTTTAAAGATTTTTGTATAACCAGCATCTCTTAGTTTTTTGTGTTAATAAAAATATCAAATATCATGATGTTATAAAATGTATTTAACTCAGAAAAGCAGTTGAACTAAAAAAATATTCAACAACTTAATTCTATTTAATTTACACGTGACTCATAAAAATAGAAAATGGGTGACTCGATACAAAAATATCATATTTGAATGCTCAAATTTCACACAAGTTTGTTTTAAATATAAACTTATCTATAACTATAAAAGTAAGAAATTTTTGAAAAATTTCCTATAAAATAGGAAATTTTTGAAAATTTTTTTATAAAAATAGGAAATTTTTGAAAAATTTCCTATAAAAATAGGAAATTTTTGAAAAATTTCCTATAAAAATAGGAAATTTTTGAAAAATTTCCTATAAAAATAGGAAATTTTTGAAAAATTTCCTATAAAAATAGGAAATTTTTGAAAAATTTCCTATAAAAATAGGAAATTTTTGAAAAATTTCCTATAAAAATAGGAAATTTTTGAAAAATTTCCTATAAAATAGGAAATTTTTGAAAAATTTCCTATAAAAATAGGAAATTTTTGAAAAATTTCCTATAAAAATAGGAAATTTTTGAAAAATTTCCTATAAAAATAGGAAATTTTTGAAAAATTTCCTATAAAAATAGGAAATTTTTCAAAAATTTCCTATAAAATAGGAAATTTTTGAAAAATTTCCTATAAAAATAGGAAATTTTTGAAAAATTTCCTATAAAAATAGGAAATTTTTGAAAAATTTCCTATCAAAATAAGAAATTTTTGAAAAACTTCCTGAAAAATTCCTATATAAATAGGAAATTTTTGAAAAATTTCCTATAAAAATAGGACATTTTTGAAAAATTTCCTATCAAAATAAGAAATTTTTGAAAAACTTCCTGTAAAAATAAGAAATTATTGAAAAACTTCCTATAAAAATAAGAAATTTTTGAAAGATTTCCTATAAAAATAAGAAATTTTTGAAAAATTTCCTATAAAAATAAGAAATTTTTGAAAAATTTCCTATAAAATAAGAAATTTTTGAAACATTTCCTATAAAAATAAGAAATTTTTGAAAAACTTCCTATTAAAATAGGAAATTTTTGAAAATTTTTTTTATAAAAATAAAAAATTTTTGAAAAATTTCTTATAAAAATAAGAAATTTTTATAAAATTTTCTATATAAATAAAAAATTTTTGAAAAATTTCCTATAAAAACAAGAAATTTTGTAAAGATTGAAAAAAGGTAAATTTTGTGAACTAGTGTTATATCTATATCCTATCACCATTAAAACCTAATTCGTCTTTAGACAATTTCCAACGTCTTTCTTTGGCTCTTGAGATTTTTAGGGCGTTAATAATTTGCAAAGAATTTAGAATTAGTTTTAAATGTTTTTAAACTCTTTTATGCTCGTACAAGATACATGAACTTGTATCTCATATTTTATGTATTTTTTTATCTTGTCATATTTCTATCTTTTATATTTTAAAACGTTTTTATTTTTTTGCTGTTTTGTAAATTAATACTTGTACGCGTTGCATGTTTTGTGTGTTTATATGCCACAAAGATCTTAAAGAAAAAAAATATATTTACCTAAATCCATAACAGTCAAACCCAACCAGCAAACCAAAACAATCAGTGAGCAGTCAGTCAGTCGTAGAGACTCTGGGAGTGACAGACTGTCAGTCAACCTAGTGAACAGTAAGTAAGGCAGGGGTCTTAGCAGCGATTTATTAGCAGCATTAGATATAAATAAGTGAAAACTTTTAGATTTCTTAAGAAAATTTTTAAAAATTTTAATTATTCGAATAAAAAAATTTATTCGAATAAAAAATTATTCGAATAAAAAATTATTCGATTCACTTTTATTCGTAAGTTTGTAAAAAATTTCACATATTTCGAGACTCAAACTATATAATTTGTTGTGACCTTCTTACATTTTTAAATATATTGAAGTACAAATATACGAGTAAAAAATATATTCGAGTAAAAAATTATTCGAATAATTTTTATTCATAAATTTGTTAAGAATTTCACATTTTTTTTTTTTTAATTTGCTTGTAGTAAACATTTTTTATTCTTAAATTTATAAAAAAAAAAATTATCGAATAAATTAAATATTCGAATAAAAAATTATTCGAATAATTTCTATTGGTAAGTTTGCTAAGAACTATACATTTTTTTACATTCAAACTATCTTCTTTAATTCTTAAATTTATTCAAATAAAAATAATCGCACAAAAAAAATATTCGAATAAAAAGTTATTCGAATAATTTCTACTCGTAAATTTGCAAAGAATTTCACATTTTTTAACATTCAAATTTGTTGTGAACTTCTTAAATTCTTAAAATTTTTTAAATGAAAAATTATTCGAATCAAAAAAATATTCGCAGAATTTCTACTAGTAAATTTGCTAAGAATTTCATATTTTTTGGCATTTAAACACTCAAAATTTTTGTGAACTTCTTAATTTTCTGAATTTATTCGAATAAAATATTTATTCGAGTAAAAATATTCGTAAATAATTTTTAAATCATTTTTATTTTTAAATTTGTTGAGAATTCCACATTTATAAACATTTAAAAAATAAAAGTTCTTCCTTTCTTAAATGCATGCAATTAAAAATATTCAAAGAAAAAAATTATTCGAATAAAACAATTTTTCTAAAAAAAAATCTTCTTAAATTTTTAATAATCTCTTAGAAATAAACGAAATAAACTTCAAACCAAAAAAATAAAATATTTTTGAAATTTAATCAAACAACTTTAACTTAAATCCAAGAGAATCCAGTCCCAAAAATATCCGAATAAAATAAATATTCGAATAAAAAATTGTTCGAATCATTTTATTCATAATTTTTTTAAGTATTCATATTTTTTTACATTTATTTGCTGTGAACTTCTTTAACTCTTAAATTTATTCAAATAAAAAATAATGGAATAGAAAAATATTCGATTACCAAATTATTCGAGTAATTTTAATTTGTAAATTTGCTAAGAATTTCACACTTTTTAACATTCAAGCAATCTAATTTGTTGTTAATTTATTTAATTCTTAAAATTATTTGAATGTAAAATTATTCGAATCAAAAAAATATTCGAATAATAAGTTATTCGAATAATTTCAATTGGTAAATTTACCAAAAATTTCAAATTTTTTGACATCAAAAATTCATGTGAAATTCTTAATTTCTAAATATTATTCAAAGAAATTATTTATTCGAGCAAAAATATTGGAATAAAATTTTTTATTCGAATAAAAAAATATTCGAAACAAATATTTATTCGAATAAAAAATTTATTCGAACTACTTTAATTTGTTAAGAATATCACATTTTTTTCATTTAAACAATAAAACTTCTTCCTTTCTTAAATTTATTCAAATAAAAATATTCGAATAAAATAATTATTCGAGTAAAAAAATTATTCGAATAAATTTTTTTAAGAACAATTTTTCTTCCAAAACTTGTAACAATCTCATAATATTTGAAAGAAATAAATAGAATCATTTTTTTCAAAAAAAAAAATAAAATTAAATCTTTTAGAAACCAAATCGAATAACTTTAATTTGACTCTAAAAGAATTCAGTCCCTTCCATTTCTGCCCTTTGGCCACACCAGCTAGCAGCAGCACACTTGTAAATTAACACTTTAGATCTGGTTTTATCGCTGCAACCAACAGCAACCACAAGCAACAAATGAAACATCCACAACGATGACGACGATGGCGACGTCGACAACATCTAAATCAGAATTTTATCTTTACCGATCGCTCGTGTATCTTAATAGTTTTGAATTAATTGCACACATTAGGCCGCGGTAAGACGAATGCAGGCAACAAAGCATTCGTCATACTTTGAAAAATAAAAATATTGAAAACATCGAAGATCAAAAATCAAACAAAACAACAATTACAGGGTGTCACTCTTAAAGTTACAGGTTGACTGGCAAGATCAGTTTCAGAAAAAACCGACAAAATTATACAAAATTTTTTCATTGTATTATTAAAAAGATAAATTACATTTTTTAAAATTTTAATTATTTGTTTGTATTTTTTTTAAATATCTGTAGATACTGGAAAAAAAAACAAGAGGTGTTGCATGGTTGGCACTTTTTGTGGCCCATAAATATTGATAGAAGTTTTAAATGTAGACATTAACGTAAACAGTAGAGCACAGTGGGGTGTGAACAGAACTTTGTTGCCACCATTACAAATATAATGGTGACATAAAATATTTTCTTAAAATGTTTTACTGTAGTGTATTGCACAAAGATCCCAATTTATTACAATTATTTATTGTTGTAATAAATAGTTTTTCGATAAAACCAAAAAATGTTGCTGGGGCAACCTTTTCATCTATAAAATTTTTCGATAACATTTTTTTATAGAAATTTTTACATAAAAATATTTCTATTGAAAATTTTTCTATAGAAAAATATTTCTATCGAAAATTTTTCTATAGAAAAATATTTCTATCGAAAATTTTTCTATCGAAAAATATTTCTATCGAAAATATTTCTATCGAAAATTTTTCTATCGAAAAGTTTTCTATCGAAAATATTTCTATCGAAAAGTTTTCTATCGAAAATATTTCTATCGAAAAGTTTTCTATCGAAAATATTTCTATCGAAAATTTTTCTATCGAAAATTTTTCTATCGAAAATATTTCTATCGAAAATTTTTCTTTCGAAAATATTTCTATCGAAAATTTTTCTTTCGAAAATATTTCTATCGAAAATTTTTCTTTCGAAAATATTTCTATCGAAAATTTTTCTTTCGAAAATATTTCTATCAAAAATTTTTCTTTCGAAAATATTTCTATCGAAAATTTTTCTTTCGAAAATATTTCTATCAAAAATTTTTCTTTCGAAAATATTTCTATCAAAAATTTTTCTTCCGAAAATATTTCTATCGAAAATTTTTCTATAGAAAAATATTTCTATCGAAAATTTTTCTATAGAAAAATATTTCTATCGAAAATTTTTCTATAGAAAAATATTTCTATCGAAAATTTTTCTATAGAAAAATATTTCTATCGAAAATTTTTCTATAGAAAAATATTTCTATCGAAAATTTTTCTATAGAAAAATATTTCTATCGAAAATTTTTCTATAGAAAAATATTTCTATCGAAAATTTTTCTATAGAAAAATATTTCTATCGAAAAATATTTCTATCGAAAATTTTTCTATAGAAAAATATTTCTATCGAAAATTTTTCTATAGAAAAATATTTCTATCGAAAATTTTTCTATAGAAAAATATTTCTATCGAAAATTTTTCTATAGAAAAATATTTCTATCGAAAATTTTTCTATAGAAAAATATTTCTATCGAAAATTTTTCTATAGAAAAATATTTCTATCGAAAATTTTTCTATAGAAAAATATTTCTATCGAAAATTTTTCTATAGAAAAATATTTCTATCGAAAATTTTTCTATAGAAAAATATTTCTATCGAAAATTTTTCTATAGAAAAATATTTCTATCGAAAATTTTTCTATAGAAAAATATTTCTATCGAAAATTTTTCTATAGAAACATTTTTCTATAGAAAAATAAAAATTTTCGTTAGAAATATTTTTCATTCTACCCCATTGTGCATTAAATGTGTTTTCCTGGCCTCACTATTTATGTTAGTATTTTTACTATTTGTTTGCTAAATTAATATTTAATAATACAAGTTTATTTACTTGCACTATAATAACAAATAACTAATGTTTATAACTTAATTATGTTGCGGTTTGTTAATTAAACTAAAGTTTAGTATTTGCTATTACAAGAAAGGGGATTATTTAAGTTTTGTATTATTATTTAATGATTAGCTATATCAAAGAAATAAAACTTAAAGGTCACACATTATTTAATAGACCAACAATTCGGTCATTAACTATGATTTCTGCTTTAGCAACATGTTGCTAAACATTAAAATGTTGCTTAAATAACTGGTATATTATAATAGGTGTAATTTGCATTTAACTAAATTAAATGCACATAAATATTAATTTAAGCAATTTATGTTAATTAAAAACAAACTTTGTAGAAGTTTTTTATTTAAATTAAAAAAATTTTACAAAATTGTGGTTTGGCGTTGAAGGCACAAGCGACAATTTACAATGAAAATTTTACATTAAAAAAAATTTTAATTCATAAATAGTCGTCATTCATATGACTTTAAAATTTAAACATATGAATAAACATTTTTTTCTGAAGCTTAAATTCAATTAATAAATGTAGGTGTTATTTACCACAAACATCTCGTGTTAAGTGTTAAGAAAAAAATATCATCTTTATTATAAAACTTATACAAGTTTTAGAAACTTTAACTAAAAAAACCTAAAATAATAGAAAAAATAAATAAAATGACTAAAAACTAGTTCGTTATTTTATGGAAAAAGAACTAAGTCTACATTTAAAACCATTTTCATTCATTAATATTTTTCTATCTCAAACTCAGGCCATGCGACAAACGAGTCTCCGTTTCGGAATTAGTTCCACGGCATAAAATTTTTTAATTTATGAATTGTAAAATTCAGTTTTTTTTTCAAGTCATCAGAGCCATCATATAAACGAATAATTGCGTAGGTTTTAGTTTTGTGGTTTGTTGTGGATGACCACAATGGAAATTTATCAGGAATTAAGAAACGACTTCATTAGACCATTTTATTGTCATCATATGTTATTTTGTGTGACATTGTGCGGCACAGTGTGTGGATTTAAATTTTTTAGATACAAATGCATATTTGAAATTACATGTTTAAAATTCCGATAATAAAAAGCTATTATTCTATTAAAATATTACAAAAATGTGTTTAATTCACAAAAACATGGTTTAAGAACATTTATACATATTTATATTTACTTATATATAATTCATTTTTGAAAAACTTCCTATAAAACCAATAATTTTTTGAAAAATTTCCTATAAAAAAAGGAAATTTTTGAAAAATTTCCTATAAAAAAAATCCTATAAAAAAGGAAATTTTTGAAAAATTTCCTATAAAAATAGGAAATTTTTTAAAAATTTCCTATAAAAATAAAAAAATTTTGAAAAATTTCCTATAAAAATAAAAAAATTTTGAAAAATTTCCTATAAAAATAGGAAATTTTTGAAAAATTTTCTTTAAAAATAGGAAATTTTTGAAAAATTTCCTATAAAAATAGGAAATTTTTGAAAAATTTCCTATAAAAATAGGAAATTTTTGAAAAATTTCCTATAAAAATAGGAAATTTTTGAAAAATTTCCTATAAAAATAGGAAATTTTTGAAAAATTTCCTATAAAAATAGGAAATTTTTTAAAAATTTCCTATAAAAATAGGAAATTTTTTAAAAATTTCCTATAAAAAAATGAAATTTTTGAAAAATTTCCTATAAAAATAGGAAATTTTTGAAAAATTTCCTATAAAAATAGGAAATTTTTGAAAAATTTCCTATAAAAATAGGAAATTTTTGAAAAATTTCCTATAAAAATAGGAAATTTTTGAAAAATTTCCTATAAAAATAGGAAATTTTTGAAAAATTTCCTATAAAAATAGGAAATTTTTGAAAAATTTCCTATAAAAATAGGAAATTTTTGAAAAATTTCCTATAAAAATAGGAAATTTTTGAAAAATTTCCTATAAAAATAGGAAATTTTTGAAAAATTTCCTATAAAAATAGGAAATTTTTGAAAAATTTCCTATAAAAATAGGAAATTTTTGAAAAATTTCCTATAAAAATAGGAAATTTTTGAAAAATTTCCTATAAAAATAGGAAATTTTTGAAAAATTTCCTATAAAAATAGGAAATTTTTGAAAAATTTCCTATAAAAATAGGAAATTTTTGAAAATTTTCCTATAAAAACAGGAAATTTTTGAAAAATTTCCTATAAAAATAGGAAATTTTTGAAAAATTTCCTATAAAAATAGGAAATTTTTGAAAAATTTCCTATAAAAATAGGAAATTTTTGAAAAATTTCCTATAAAAATAGGAAATTTTTGAAAAATTTCCTATAAAAATAGGAAATTTTTGAAAAATTTCCTATAAAAATAGGAAATTTTTGAAAAATTTCCTATTTTTGAAAAATTTCCTATAAAAATAGGAAATTTTTGAAAAATTTCCTATTTTTGAAAAATTTCCTATAAAAATAGGAAATTTTTGAAAAATTTCCTATAAAAATAGGAAATTTTTGAAAAATTTCCTATAAAAATAGGAAATTTTTGAAAAATTTCCTATAAAAATAGGAAATTTTTGAAAAATTTCCTATAAAAATAGGAAATTTTTGAAAAATTTTTGAAAAATTTCCTATAAAAATAGGAAATTTTTGAAAAATTTCCTATAAAAATAGGAAATTTTTTAAAAATTTCCTATAAAAATAGGAAATTTTTTAAAAATTTCCTATAAAAAAATGAAATTTTTGAAAAATTTCCTATAAAAATAGGAAATTTTTGAAAAATTTCCTATAAAAATAGGAAATTTTTGAAAAATTTCCTATAAAAATAGGAAATTTTTGAAAAATTTCCTATAAAAATAGGAAATTTTTGAAAAATTTCCTATAAAAATAGGAAATTTTTGAAAAATTTCCTATAAAAATAGGAAATTTTTGAAAAATTTCCTATAAAAATAGGAAATTTTTGAAAAATTTCCTATAAAAATAGGAAATTTTTGAAAAATTTCCTATAAAAATAGGAAATTTTTGAAAAATTTCCTATAAAAATAGGAAATTTTTGAAAAATTTCCTATAAAAATAGGAAATTTTTGAAAAATTTCCTATAAAAATAGGAAATTTTTGAAAAATTTCCTATAAAAATAGGAAATTTTTGAAAAATTTTCCTATAAAAAATAGGAAATTTTTGAAAAATTTCCTATAAAAATAGGAAATTTTTGAAAAATTTCCTATAAAAATAGGAAATTTTTGAAAAATTTCCTATAAAAATAGGAAATTTTTGAAAAATTTCCTATAAAAATAGGAAATTTTTGAAAAATTTCCTATAAAAATAGGAAATTTTTGAAAAATTTCCTATAAAAATAGGAAATTTTTGAAAAATTTCCTATAAAAATAGGAAATTTTTGAAAAATTTCCTATAAAAATAGGAAATTTTTGAAAAATTTCCTATAAAAATAGGAAATTTTTGAAAAATTTCCTATAAAAATAGGAAATTTTTGAAAAATTTCCTATAAAAATAGGAAATTTTTGAAAAATTTCCTATAAAAATAGGAAATTTTTGAAAAATTTCCTATAAAAATAGGAAATTTTTGAAAAATTTCCTATAAAATTAGGAAATTTTTGAAAAATTTCCTATAAAAATAGGAAATTTTTGAAAAATTTCCTATAAAAATAGGAAATTTTTGAAAAATTTCCTATAAAAATAGGAAATTTTTGAAAAATTTCCTATAAAAATAGGAAATTTTTGAAAAATTTCCTATAAAAATAGGAAATTTTTGAAACATTTACTATAAAAATAGGAAATTTTTGAAAAATTTCCTATAAAAATAGGAAATTTTTGAAAAATTTCCTATAAAAATAGGAAATTTTTGAAAAATTTCCTATAAAAATAGGAAATTTTTGAAAAATTTCTAATAAAAATAGCAAAGTTTTGAAAAATTTTTCTCTTAAGTTATAATCTAAAATGGGAATATCAACCTTGGATTTCGATTTTTCAAAAATAACATATGTTTTTTGTTAGAACTTCTAAATATGTAGTTCAAAAGCCATTAACACATTGCCCCATAATTTCAATATTTATTTGAAATTAAATTTAAAATTGATATTATTATGTAATAATAAATCGCTATAGATTTTAAAAATATTACTCCCCCCTGAATAATAATTCAGTATCAAAATAAAATTAATAAATTTTTTCATTTTTTCATTTTTAGCTTCTTAAAAACAACATATGTACGAAGAACGCATTCAGGGTAAGCAAATGTTATCACTTCCAGATAAGCTATTAATTAGTTTATATTATTAAACAATATTTTTGTATAAAAATCCAAACAAAACTAATAATAAACTTCATTAAAAGTTAGAAACAAATAGATAAAAGTTCATTGCTCGATAATTACTTCAAATCAAAATGAAACAGAGTCTCCTCTTAAACTTCTACGGTATACAATTTTTTCAATATAACAAAAATTGTATATGCGGTTTTATCTATTGAAATTGTTAACAAAACAAACCTTAACAATGACCTTAACTTTGAATTTGACAAATTCATGATTTAAAAAGTTCAATAAATTTTAATGCAAACTCATTAGATTTAGGTGACTTTTTTTCTCGATACTTTACCCACATTTTGGGTAAAGGGAAGTGTGTTAGTAGTTAAAATAAACTGAAAATATTGAAATAAATAAAAGCCATTCAAATTTTGAGTACAACAAATAAAAAACAAAAACTAAAATGTAACTTAAAACAAAAGTTTTATGAACTTTAAAGTATAATAAACTCTATTTAATCTTAAAGAGAAAAACCCACACAAACAAATTTTGGACGAGTATTTATAATGGCCAAATACAATCAGTCATAAGTGTTAAATGTATTAATTATGATAAATAAGTTAACACCATTAAGCTATAATTATAGATTTAGGAGACACGAGTCACCAAATTCCTATAAAAATAGGAAATATTTGAAAATTTTTTTTATAAAGATATAGAAATATTTGAAAAATTTCCAATACAAAAAAGGAATTTCCGAAAATTTTTTTTTTAATTTCCTATAAAATTAAGAAAAATTTTATTTTTATAGGAAATTTTTCAAAATTTCTTATATTTATGGGAAATTTTTCAAAAATTTCTTATTTTTATGGAAAATTTGTAAAAAATTTCTTACTTCATAGAAAATTTAAAAAAAAAAATCTTATTTGTATAGGAAATTTTTAAAAAATTTCCTATTTTTATAGGTAATTTTAAAAAAAAAAATTTATTTGTACAGGAAATTTTTAAAAAATTTCCTATTTCTATAGGAAATTTTTAAAAAATGTCCTATTTTTATAGGAAATTTTTCAAAAATTTCTTATTTTTATAAGAAATTTTACAAAAATTTCTTATTTTTATATAGAGTTTATCAAAAATTTCTTATTTTTATAAGAAATTTTTCAAAAATTTCTTATTTTTATAGGAAATTTGTAAAAAAATTTCTTATTTCATAGAAAATTTAAAAAAAATCTTATTTGTATAGGAAATTTTTAAAAAATTTCCTATTTTTATAGGAAATTTTTAAAAATTTTTTCTACTTTTATAGGAAATTTTTAAAAAAATTTCCTATTTTCATAGGAAATTTAAAAAAAATGTCCTATTTTTATAGGAAATTTAAAAAAAAATTTCCTATTTTTATAGGAAATTTAAAAAAAAATTTCCTATTTTTATGAGAAATTTTACAAAAATTTCTTATTTTTATAAGGAATTTTTCAAAAATTTCTTATTTTTATAGGAAATTTTACAAAAATTTCTTATTTTTATAAGGAATTTTTCAAAAATTTCTTATTTTTATAAGGAATTTTTCAAAAATTTCTTATTTTTATAAGGAATTTTTCAAAAATTTCTTATTTTTATAAGAATTTTTCAAAAATTTCTTATTTTTATAAGAAATTTTTCAAAAATTTCTTACTTTTATAGGAAATCTTTCAAAAGTTTTGTATTTTTATGGGAAATTTTTCAAAAATATCTTATTTTTGTAGGAAATTTTTAAAAAAACTTCTTTTTCAAAAATTTCTTAGTTTATAGGAAATTTTTCAAAAATTTCTAAGTTTTATAGAAAATTTTTGAAAAATATCCTATTTTTATAGGAAATTAAATAAAAATTTTCCTATTTTGCTAGGAAATTTTTCAAAAAATTTCTTATTTTTATACGAAATTTTTCAAAAATTTCTTATTTCTATAAGAAATTTTTCAAAAATTTTTTATTTCTATAGGAAATATTTCAAAAATTTCTTATTTTTATAGGAACTTTTTAAAAAATGTCTTATTGTTATAGGAAATTTAAAAAAAATTCTTATTTTAATAGGAAATTTTTAAAAAATTTCTTATTTTTATAGGAAATTTTTAAAAAATTTCTTATTTTTATAGGAAATTTTTAAAAAATTTCTTATTTTTATAGGAAATTTTTAAAAAATTTCTTATTTTTATAAAAAATTTTTAAAAAATTTCTTACTTTTCTAGGAAATTTTTCAAAATTTTTTTATTTTTATAGGAAATTTTTAAAAAAATATTTATTTTTATAAAAAATTTTTAAAAAAGTTCTTACTTTTCTAGGAAATTTTTCAAAAATTTTTTACTTTTATAGGAAATTTGTCAAAAATTTCTTACTTTTATAAGAATTTTTTTTCAAAATTTCTTGCTTTTTTAGAAATTTTTCAAAATTTTCTTATTTTTTAAGAATTTTTTTCAAAAATATTTTGATTTTTATAGAAAATTTTTCAAAATTTTCCAAAAATTTCCTATTTTTACAGAAAATTTTTAAAAAATTTCCTATTTTTTGAGGAAAATTTTTCAAAAATTTCCTATTTTTTAGGGAAATTTTTCAAAAATTTCCTATTTTTTAGGAAAGTTTTTACAATATAGAAAAGTTTTAAAATTTTTATTTTTATAGGAAAATTTTAAAAATGTTCCATTTTTACACAAAATTTCCAATTTTTAGTAAATTTTTTTTTCAAAAATTTCCTATTTTTATAGGAAATTTTTCAAAAATTTCTTATTTTTAAAGAAATTCCTTATAGGAAATTTTTCAAAAATTTCTTATTATTATAAAAAATTTTTTAAAATGTCTTAATTTTAGAGGAAAATCTTCAAAAATTTTTAATTTTTTAGGAAACTTTAAAAAATTTCCTATTGTATAGAATTTTTTTTTTAAAGAAATAGGAAATAGCAAATTTCTTATAAAAATAAGAAATTTTTGAAAAATTTCCTTTTAAAATAAGAAATTTTTGAAAAATTTGCTATAAAAATAAGAAATTTTAAAAAAATTTCCTACAAAAATTAAAATTTTTTTAAAAATTTCCTATAGAAATAAGAAATTTTTGAAAAATTTCCCATAAAAATAAGAAATTTTTGAAAAATTTTATTTAAAAATGAAAAGCTTTAAAAAAGAAATTTCCTATAAAAATAAGAAATTTTTAAAAAATTTCTAATAAAAATATTAAATTTTATAAAAGTTTCCTTTAAACATTTTCTTTTATTGCAACATTTCTTTTAATTACAAACTTCCAAAATAAGGGGACTATTTTTGTTATTAGATCTGTTTTGAATTTTGTTTTCTTATTTCATTTCTTGCTAAAAATAGTATTAATTAAATTGCATTTTAGTGCCAATTATTGCATTACTATTTTCAGTTATATCCAATTACATTTCACAAACAAATACAAAACTTTCAAACCGAAATTCAAAGAAACTAATTATACATTTTCGACGACTTTATTAATTAAACAGTAATTAATAAAGTTATGTATACACACCGTAACTGAAAAAGTAAACTGCTATTTTTTTCCTAAAAAATTTACGGAAGTTCAATTACTTTTCATTTCTAAGTAGAATGAAATTTTAATTGAATAGAGTCAAATAGAACCGAATAGAGTAAAAAAGTACAACAAAAAATAAACCCAATACAATAGAGACGGAATGAAGGACACACAACTCGACATTAGCCACCGCAAATTGAAAGCGGCGGAACAAATATTCATTCATGTGTGTTTGTGTGTGTTTGTGTGAAATGACAATGCATAAGATACAAATGTTTATATACATTTCTAGTTGTGTGTTTGTAAACATGTGTTATTCTCTAGTGTTTAGACTGAAAACCACGCAAAAATAAACTTGTTTACACAACAAACTAATATCGTATGGAAAAAAAGGCGAATAGAATTGAAACAAGTAAGAGTGTTATATTCGGCTGTGCCGAATCTTATATACCCACCATCAAGTTGTGTTAAATTTAGAAACATATCTCATATATCTACAAGGGTGCAGCTAATTCAAAATCTGCACCAAAACTGGAAAAATCGCTAAGCTATTTGGTATTGTTGGTAAAACCTTTGGACTAAATTCGGTTGCCGTAGCTTTATAGTTCAACATTTAAAAATATTTTAGTGGTTTCCCCAGTATTTACTTTGATCAAAATTCGGTCTCATAACCGGGTATAGTTTTACATTAATAAGTTGTTAAATACTTTTCGTTGTGCTTAATATGTAGTTAGGCTAAACACATTAATAGTAATACGACAGGTCCATATATTTCGTTATGAGTTCCTAATGCATTCATCATATATAAAGTCTGGGCTAAACATTGATTGACACCTATTTAATTTCATAGGTGCAATCTTAATATAATGAATGTACCTCCAAATCTTTTTGATTGTAAATATAAAAAGAGGATGTTATATATATAAGAATTATAGCCAAATGTTGACCGATTGTAATAAAATTTTACACACTGACTGGTATATATAGAGAGCTTCTTGCAAAATTTAGTGGCCATAGCTATCATAGTAATAGCTTTTAACTGGCCTTTGCTAAAATTTTTGGTTTCCGTGAGTGTTTTTCACATGAAAGCTAAAGTCAAATATGGACTGATTCCTTTAAAATTTGATAAACTGATCAAAAATTTCATAAAACTTCCCTATTTTAAATTTAATCGTCATAGCTATTACAATTGTATTTAATTTATCAGCATTAATGTGTTTCCCGGGGCGGGGTTATATGGGAGCTCTAACTAAATTTGAACCGATTTTGTCCATTTTCAACACACATCTTTTTCAAGATATCCAAAATACTTTTGTAAAATTTTGTCCCTCTAGCTCTTTTCGTTAAGGCGCTATCGTGCTTTTATATGACGGACAGACGGACATAAACAACCTTTTCTTTATGTATTTTTGTGTTTCCATAAGTTTTTTATATGGGAGCTATGGTCAAGTGGTGACCGATTGTGACGAAATTTTGCACACTGGCTGGCATTGACATAATACTTCTTTGTGCTTAATTTAGTCTTACTAGCTCTTGTAGTTAAGGAGCTATCACGATTTTATCTGACGGACAGACGAACATAAATCCCCTTTTCTTTTTGAATTTTTGTGTTTTCGTAAGTTTTTTATATGGGAGCTGGGTCAAATAGTGACCGATTGTGACAAAATTTTGCACACTGGCTGGCATTGATATAAGACTTTCTTGTGCCAAGTTTAGTGGTTATATCTGTTATACTTTTAGATTTATTGGCATTTAAGTGTATTTTGGGTGAAATTTAGCCTGTTTTCGTAAGTTTTTTGTATGGGAGCTATGGCTAAATGTGAACCGATTTCGATGAAATTTTATATGCTGCCTAGTGCTTATCTAAAACTTCTAGATACCAAATTTTGTCATCATAACTGTCATAATTTGTCATTTATTAGCAAATAAGCGATTAGCCTAGACGAGGTTATACGGGAGCTATGGCCAAATGCTAACCGATTTTGCCCAATTTCAATACCAAAATTTTCTCATAGATAAAGAATGTTTTTGCTAAGTTTCAGTTAGCTAGCTCTTTTCGTTTAGACGTTATCGTGATTTCAACAGACAGACAGACAGACAGACAGACAGACGGACATAGCTCAATCGTCTTAGAATTTCATAAGGATTCAGAATATATATCGTTTTTGATTTTTGAACCAATATTAAGGAAATTACAAACGGAATGACAATCTCAATATACCCCCCATTCTTTTTGATGGTGGGTATAAAAAATGAAATGAGTAGTAAAAACTTAACTAATTTTGAATAGACAATAACAATAAAAGTTTTGAGACACATATAAATTCTAGTAAGGCACCCTATAGTTAAACATGGATTAAAAAGTTACAAGATAATGGCCAAATCTTATGATATAACGTATACAATTTTTATCTCGCAACATGTTGCATAGACATAAACTAAGACATAGACTAAGACATAGACTAAGACATAGACTAAGACATAGACTAAGACATAGACTAAGACATAGACTAAGACATAGACTAAGACATAGACTAAGACATAGACTAAGACATAGACTAAGACATAGACTAAGACATAGACTAAGACATAGACTAAGACATAGACTAAGACATAGACTAAGACATAGACTGAGACATAGACTAAGACATAGACTAAGACATAGACTAAGACATAGACTAAGACATAGACTAAGACATAGACTAAGACATAGACTAAGACATAGACTAAGACATAGACTAAGACATAGACTAAGACATAGACTAAGACATAGACTAAGACATAGACTAAGACATAGACTAAGACATAGACTAAGACATAGACTAAGACATAGACTAAGACATAGACTAAGACATAGACTAAGACATAGACTAAGACATAGACTAAGACATAGACTAAGACATAGACTAAGACATAGACTAAGACATAGACTAAGACATAGACTAAGACATAGACTAAGACATAGACATAGACTAAGACATAGACTAAGACATAGACTAAGACATAGACTAAGACATAGACTAAGACATAGACTAAGACATAGACTAAGACATAGACTAAGACATAGACTAAGACATAGACTAAGACATAGACTAAGACATAGACTAAGACATAGACTAAGACATAGACTAAGACATAGACTAAGACATAGACTAAAATATAGACTAAGACATAGACTCAGACATAGACTAAGACATAGACTAAGACATAGACTAAGATATAGACTAAGACATAGAATAAGACATAGACTAAGACATAGACATAGCTAAGACATAGCTAAGACATAGACTAAGACATAGACTAAGACATAGACTAAGACATAGACTAAGACATAGACTAAGACATAGACTAAGACATAGACTAAGACATAGACTAAGACATAGACTCAGACATAGACTAAGACATAGACTAAGACATAGACTAAGACATAGACTAAGACATAGAATAAGACATAGACTAAGACATAGACATAGCTAAGACATAGCTAAGACATAGACTAAGACATAGACTAAGACATAGACTAAGACATAGACTAAGACATAGACTAAGACATAGACTAAGACATAGACTAAGACATAGACTAAGACATAGACTAAGACATAGACTAAGACATAGACTAAGACATAGACTAAGACATAGACTAAGACATAGACTAAGACATAGACTAAGACATAGACTAAGACATAGACTAAGACATAGACTAAGACATAGACTAAGACATAGACTAAGACATAAACTAAGACATAGACTAAGACATAGACTAAGACATAGACTAAGACATAGACTAAGACATAGACTAAGACATAGACTAAGACATAGACTAAGACATAGACTAAGACATAGACTAAGACATAGACTAAGACATAGACTAAGACATAGACTAAGACATAGACTAAGACATAGACTAAGATATAGACTAAGACATAGACTAAGACATAGACTAAGACATAGACTAAGACATAGACTAAAACATAGACTAAGACATAGACTAATGCCTAGACTATGACATAGACTAAGACATAGACTAAGGCATAGACTAAGACATAGACTAAGACATAGACTAAGACATAGACTAAGACATAGACTAAGACATAGACTAAGACATAGACTAAGACATAGACTAAGACATAGACTAAGACATAGACTAAGACATAGACTAAGACATAGACTAAGACATAGACTAAGACATAGACTAAAACATAGACTAAGACATAGACTAATGCCTAGACTAAGACATAGACTAAGACATAGACTAAGACATAGACTAAGACATAGACTAAGACATAGACTGAGACATAGACATAGACTAAGTAAAAGAACATAGACTAAGAAAAAGAACATAGGCATAGACTAAGAGCTAATACATAAATTAATCCAAATGGTTTTAACCAAAATCTTGAAAATATTGAATGTGGAGATAATACACTTAACACCTTATTCATATGAGAGTATCTTGATTTCGTTTGTGGTTTCTTGTTAAAACACTCACACACCAAATCAAATGCACCCACTAAAATTTAACAGCGTTTGAAAAAAAAAACTTGAAATTTTAAATTTCAAAGTTTATTAAAACAATTCTTAACACTAAATTAAAACAAAAAATCTAGTGACTAATTCTATTCAAATAAATTTCTAAAAAATTTTCAAAATTTTTTTGTTGCCATTTGCCTTAAGAAATTGTAGGTATCTACTTTTCAAATGAACACATCCGAAACAAGAAGACATTTTTAATGTCAATTTTAAAAACTATAACAAACACTCAGTTGGAATCAGTTGTTCGCTGTCTAATCCCACACAGAAATGGCGATAGAAGAAAAAAAAATCAACTTATTCATAAAAATCCATCAAGTCAATGTCAAATTTTGTTGACGAATATGCCACCATCATCACATCGCTCAACTCCTATATATTGACTATTTGTTTTGCTCTTTGAAATCATATCGCATCTAACCATCTAATATTATCTGATGGCAACATGTTTCTAATACCAAAAATAATAAAAAAAATCTAACCGAAAAATGATTAACAGCCAAACAATAGACAGATGGACGGACATAGAGACATGTTGTCGAACCCATAAAAAAGCCAACACACTTTTTTTAGTGATAGTTGACGGTTTTTGGTTTCCCAGAAAATTATACGAATAAATAGAATCTCTTCAAGTTCTGTCTTAAATCTATGATAAATCTCTAGAATTGCAGAGTTTGAGGTTTTTTCAAAATTAATTTGTATTCACTTGAACTATTGAACCAAATGTGGAAGTACTTAAGTGGACGCACATGTTTATAGAATGTATCTGAATAATGGGATGATTGAGTTTGTTAGATTCTTATTTTGCGGTCAATAACCAGTTTTGAAAATTTCCAAAATCTCAAAAATTTGGGGTGGGAAGAACAATTAATGGAAATTTTGTTAATTAATTCTGTGATTTTTAAAGATATTTGATTGTCTCTGGCCTCATAGTAATTTTTTAATTTTTTATGTGAATTTTAAGTTCCTTAATAAAGTTTGGTACAACGAAATGTTTAGCAACATGTTGCTTAGATTTTTGAGTCATCAAGAATATAATTATTTATGAATGTATATACAATTGTGTTTATAATATTACAAAATGCATCTGCAACATGTTGCTAAGATATTTTGTTAATTATTATAAATAAAACAATAATATAGCTAACAATTGTATTTAACATGTGACAATAAAACTATTTTCATAAAATTTAAATAATGTTTGGTTCAATTCTATATTTAGCCACATGTTGCAACATATCTGCAACATGTTGCTAATACTTCTAGTAAATTGAAACACATTTTTTTTTCGCAACATGTTGCTATTTAGCTATTTTATTTAACAAGATATTCAAAGGTCTATGTCTTAGTCTATGTCTTAGTCTATGTCTTAGTCTATGTCTTAGTCTATGTCTTAGTCTATGTCTTAGTCTATGTCTTAGTCTATGTATTAGTCTATGTCTTAGTCTATGTCTTTGTCTTAGTCTATGTCTTAGTCTATGTCTTAGTCTATGTCTTAGTCTATGTCTTAGTCTATGTCTTAGTCTATGTCTTAGTCTATGTCTTAGTCTATGTCTTAGTCTATGTCTTAGTCTATGTCTTAGTCTATGTCTTAGTCTATGTCTTAGTCTATGTCTTAGTCTATGTCTTAGTCTATGTCTTAGTCTATGTCTTAGTCTATGTCTTAGTCTATGTCTTAGTCTATGTCTTAGTCTATGTCTTAGTCTATGTCTTAGTCTATGTCTTAGTCTATGTCTTAGTCTATATCTTAGTCTATGTCTTAGTCTATGTCTTAGTCTATGTCTTTGTCTTAGTCTATGTCTTAGTCTATGTCTTAGTCTATGTCTTAGTCTATGTCTTAGTCTATGTCTTAGTCTATGTCTTAGTCTATGTCTTAGTCTATGTCTTAGTCTATGTCTTAGTCTATGTCTTAGTCTATGTCTTAGTCTATGTCTTAGTCTATGTCTTAGTCTATGTCTTTGTCTTAGTCTATGTCTTAGTCTATGTCTTAGTCTATGTCTTAGTCTATGTCTTAGTCTATGTCTTAGTCTATGTCTTAGTCTATGTCTTAGTCTATGTCTTAGTCTATGTCTTAGTCTATGTCTTAGTCTATGTCTTAGTCTATGTCTTAGTCTATGTCTTAGTCTATGTCTTAGTCTATGTCTTAGTCTATGTCTTAGTCTATGTCTTAGTCTATGTCTTAGTCTATGTCTTAGTCTATGTCTTAGTCTATGTCTTAGTCTATATGTTAGTCTATGTCTTAGTCTATGTCTTAGTTTATGTCTTAGTCTATGTCTTAGTCTATGTCTTAGTCTATGTCTTAGTCTATGTCTTAGTCTATGTCTTAGTCTATATCTTAGTCTATGTCTTAGTCTATGTCTTGGTCTATGTCTTAGTCGATGTCTTAGTCTATGTCTTAGGCTATGTCTTAGTCTATGTCTTAGTCTATGTCTTAGTCTATGTCTTAGTCTATGTCTTAGTCTATGTCTTAGTCTATGTCTTAGTCTATGTCTTAGTCTATGTCTTAGTCTATGTCTTAGTCTATGTCTTAGTCTATGTCTTAGTCTATGTCTTAGTCTATGTCTTAGTCTATGTCTTAGTCTATGTCTTAGTCTATGTCTTGGTCTATGTCTTAGTATATGTCTTAGTCTATTTCTTAGTCTCTAAAACATTTTGCTAATTTCCGTGCTACCGATTATGTATTCGTTAGCCTTCTTATTTAATAAAATGATTTGGCAACATGTTGCAGATACAATAATGTATTTAGAGGTGTGCGACATGTTGCAGACACAAAGAAAGTTAGTTCTTTTTGAAGGAATATATTAAATATTTGAGGAAGCTACATGTATTTACTATAGACCTGAGAATTATTTTCTATTAAAATTTCATAAATATTAATAACTTTATTAAAACAATTAAATTTTACTTATTTTCTCTCTAAATTCATGAATTTCTTAATTACATTTGTCTAAAGTTTCATGTAAATATGTTGCATTGTTTAGATAAACCTAAGTGTGATAAAATTTTTCCCATAAGATTGTTTTCCTTAAATCTCACAAGTTTATAACTTGATGTTTATAAAACACTTTAGCTCTCAAAAATAACATATTTATGTTTAATTTACACAAAAAAGCAAAACAACAACAAAATATTAAAACCAAACAATTCCCACATCATAATTTATTTGAAAATGAAATCTAAAATACTCAGTTACATGCATCATTAGGCTGAAATTGTTTATGAAATTTCACTTTTTATTAGATATTGTTTATTTTACAGTTCATGAATAAAAACAATTTAAAATAAGAAAAAACAATAGAAACTGTAAAATAAAAAAAGTTGACAAAAATGTTGCAATTGCAGTTAAAGCAGGGTGTTAGATGTTGAAGCAACAATGTTGCTTAAGGTGATTTTTAGTTTTTTTAAGCAATTTTTGTTAGCTTATTAAGATGTTAAAAAAAACTATTGTTTGTCCTTGGTTTAAAAAGTATTTTATGATTTTTTGGCTCAATAAGAAATATATTGATAAATATTTCACATATTTCTTACTATTTATCAAATCTTTGACAAAACATTTCACAAAAAAGTAATATAAAATCATTACTAAGTTAACAACATGTTGAGATACAAAATTATTATCTTAGCAACATGTTGCAGATACAAATTTAATTTAATCTTTAGACCAAATTTATTAGTTGGTGGATTAACTCAATTTTGTTAAACATTGTAGTGTGATCTTCCATATTAAACTCTTTGCAACATGTTGCAGATAAAAATTTCTTCTTTTATATTTACATCATTGAAAAACTAAGACTATTTTTCATCATAATTGAAATGAAGACAAACAAATATCATACCTAACAACATTGGCAACATGTTGCTGAAGCAAAGGGAATCTATCTTTTTAGTTTTATTTACTTTTTAGTGAGTGACATATTGAAACATTAATAATTTTGTAGTAAGGCATTATTAATAAGCATTAATTATTTCTTAGCAACATGTTGCTAAAAAATTATGCAACTGAAAGAAATACATAAAATAAATTCAACTTTTTTAAGAAACATATTGAAACATTAATAATTTTGTTTGAAAACAGTTATAAAGATTTATTATTTCTTAGCAACATGTTGCTGTGTTCAAAGCTGCTGTATAAATTGGAAATTGCAGAAAAGATATATAACAAATTGTACATCAAAATGTTAATGACTCTAATTTGAACATTTCAAAATTTTTATCAGTGTTTAAATGGTTGCAAGCTTTCAACATGTTGCAAATGTATAAATTCCTGCATCTGGTAAACAAAGTACTGCATTACTTACAACATGTTACTTAAGGAATTTATTAAAAAAAATAATCACCAAAATATTTACTAATCTAATATGAGAAATATGGCATCAATTTCAATTTATTGCAAATGTTGCAGAAGATACTGGCAGCAACATTAATAATCTATTCAAGTAATTAAAAACTGTTAAAAAAAACTTAAAATTCTGGTAAAGTACTTAGCAACATGTTGCCAGAATACACAATTTTTGTATTTCGCTTTAAAATTATTCTAATTGTTTAAATGTTTATAACCTAAGCAACATGTTGCAGATAGCAAATTATTGATTTTAGCCTAATTTTAAAAGACACCAAGTAAAGCCATGTGATATAACTAAAATATCACACTTGAAACGTGTTATAATGAAAAATGTTGCTAAAGGTAATACCAGCAACATAAGTATAACTTTTTCGACTAATAACAAAACCAAAAAAATTACTAAAGCTGAAACTTTTATCAAAACAATTTGTTGAATTTTTAATAATTTACATAAATATCTTAGCAACATGTTGCAAACACTTTAAAGAAATGGCAGAATCAACAATTAAAATCTTTAAAAGTTAAAAAATTTTAAAAATAAAACAAAATTGTTATAGCATAAATGTAAAATGTTTCTGCAACATGTTGCTAAGAAAGTTAAGCCTAATTTTAGAAGACAAAAAGTATATATATATATTAATGATGTAACTTAATGATACAACTGAAATATTTCTTTTTTATGCAACATGTTGCTAGCAAATTTAACTCATTGCAACATGTTACTTAGCAATATGTATTCAAAATACATAATTTTTGTATTTCGCTTCAAAAAAATTTTAATTTTCTTAATGTTTATTAACTAAACAACATGTTTCATAGTGCAAATTAGTTATTTTGCATTTGAAAACTGTTATAATGCAACATGTTGCTAAAGCCAGCAATCTTCGACTAATAACAAAAACAAAAAAATTATTAAAGCTCAAAAATTTTATCGAAAAAATTTCTTTAATTTATAAAAATTTACAGTAAAAAATCTTAGCAACATGTTGCAGACACTTTTGTTTGCATTTAAAAAATAGTAGAATCAACAGTTAAAATCTTTAAAAGTTAAAAGTTTTTAAAATTAAAACAAAATTGTTATGACATAAATGCAAAATGTTTCTGCAACATGTTGCTATGAAAGTTTAGCGTCATTTTAGAAGCCAACAAATATTTTTTTTTTTTTAACTGCAATATTGTTTATTTATTTTATTTATTTATTTATTCGACTATCTTACACAACAAGATATAAATCTTATAGTTATAGTGAAGGAAATATAAATGATATACATGAATAATACTTTTCTGAACTGTCGTTATGCAACATTCTGCAACATGTTGCTAGCAATATTGTATACATTTTTGAACTAATTGCAAACTTTGAAAATCATTTAATACAGAACATTTTTATCAGTATAATTTGATTTGTTTATAATGATTTACAAAAAAATCTTAGCAACATGTTGCAGATACATTTTCTGGGTTTTTAAATGAAAATCAAATCAATAATTATAAAGGTAAAAGGTTGAAATTTGTCTAAAATAAAACAAAATTATTCCGCTTTTACGAAAAATGTTTTAGCAACATGTTGCAAAAAAAGTTTAGCCTCTTTTTAGAAGGCAACAAATAAATAGTATATAAATTTTATAACTGAACAATATTATTCTTTCTAAACTGTCATTATGCAACATATTGCCAGCAACATTAGTATAACTTTTTAGACTAAAAAAATTTCAAAACTATTAAAAAATGAAAATTTGTATCAACATAATTTGCTTCTTCTGCTTTTTACGAAAATGTTTCAGCAACATGTTGCTAAGCTAAAATACTCCCTGTCATTAATTTTTTATTTATTGCAATTTATTTTGTCTAAGTTGCACATATTTGTGTTAATATCTAACTAATTAACGTGTTTAATCATTTTAAAAACAAATGAAGAATTGTCATGACTTGCAAAATGTCTTAGATCATATTTTTATAATTTTTTTTTTTTTTTTTTTGCCCACAAAACAAATTTTTTATTTTAAACAAAAATATTTATGTTTATCTTAAAACTTCTGGGGAATCTTATAATTTTGTCAAAATTCAAGGTTAAAAATTTTAACTCCTTAATCTTTATTTTCAAGCGCAATTGAACAATTTTGTAGTTTTTATTTTCAAAACCTTAAGTTAATTAAGTTATTTTTAAAAATAAATTCACATAACTCTCCTAAATTATTTACAAAATAAACAAATCTGTAAGGGAAGGTTATTTATTTCATTAAAAAACTAAAAAATACGAACAAAAAAATCTATAAAAAAAAATAAGCTTTAATTTAAAAATAATAAAAATCGTTAAAATAAAAATATAAAACAGTCAATAAACATCAATAAACCAGTTAACCTGGTCAACCTTACCTACTAAACTTGACGCCACTTTTACCAATTTGGCAACAGAATGTTTTATAAATATTTTTTCGAAAACATTTTATTTTTTGTTGCTTGTGGCTTTTGGTTGACTTATAAAGTCTGTCTGCGTACAACAAAGTTGTTAACAGCAAAATAATGATTCAATTATTTTGTTAAATTTTTATAAATTATGTGATTTTTTTTTTTTTTTTTTGTAATTGGAGGAGTCCTTTCTCAATTGTTTTGAAATTTTGTCATCATGGTCGGCAAAAGCTTGTAAATCAAGTTTGGGAAAATTTTTGTAGTTCAGTAGTGATATTCACATGTTTATTATTTGTTACCCAGCAACATGTTGCAAGCGAGTGAGTGGTGTTTATTTGTGTCATTGTTATATTTAATTTAATAAAAAGTTTTCATAGGTGGTCATTTAAAAGTAAATAAAGATTTAAGCTTGGCAACATGTTGCCAAGTGTTAATATTCATATCTTCATTGTTAATTACCAGGCAACATGTTGTAGCTGACTAAGATAATGTTGTCTGTATGATTGTTTCATTAAATTAAATCTTTTTATTACTAGCTGCTAAGCCGTAGTAATAATTAATGCTTAGCAACATGTTGCTAGAGGGCGTAGCACGACTTTTTCTTCATTTCATCCTGATTTGTTGGTAATGGTTTATTTGTATTTTTTATAAAAAATTAAATTTAAATAATTTTAGGCAACATGTTGCTGAAAATTAAGCTAGCAACATCTGAAAAACTTGTTGAAAATATAATTTTACCAGCATTTTTCAGGTAACTGAGTGATTTTTATCGACAGAATAGTTCTCCTAAAATAATTTTAAGGTTTTAACTACTCCCCGACTTAAAATTTATAGTTTTTAATGCTTAGCAACATGTTGCTAGATGTCATATTGCAAGTTTTTCTACGTCTCATCTTGCAATTTGTTTAGATGTAAGTTTTAATAAAAATGCATTTAACAAAAATTACTTTTGAGCAACATGTTGCTGTAAACTTAACTAGCAACATCTATACAACTTTTCGAAATATACAAAAATTCAGAGATTGTTACCTTTAGCAGAGTTTTAAGTAATTTTTAAAAGCTTTTTACTGCACACAACTTTGAAATTAATTTAATTTTGTTTAATGCTTACCAACATGTTGCTAGAGCACATATTACTACTTTTTCCATGTTTTATATTGCATTTTATTTTGCTGCTGGATTTATTCAAAATTCAATCAACAATATTTACTCCTAAGCAACATGTTGCAGAAAACTATGCTTGAAAAATTTTCTAAGTATTTGCAAAACAAAAAAGAAAGAAAAAAAGAAAGAAAAAAGAAAAAAAAAATGGTCATATTGCACAAACATAGTAACATTTTTAAATTGACGTTAAATTAAGAAGAATAACATTATAGAAACATGTTGCTGAGCAATATTAATGTTAGCAACATGTTGATAGAGGACATATTACTACCCATTTTATGTTTTATATTTCAAGTTGTATGGCTGCAAGATTTATTCAAAATTCAATCCACAAAAATTACTTTTGAGCAAAAAACTATGCTAGCAACATTTTTAGAACTATTAAAAAATAGAAAATTAAATGTTTATTGTCTTAGCAACATGTTGCCCGTGTACAAATAACAGCTTTTAGTCAAATAATCATTGCAAAAAAATATGGTAAATTTTTAAGATGAAATATATTATTTGAAAATTATTATATTGCAACATGTTTCTGATGGTAAATATAGCAACATTGGCTTTAGAAGAACAATGCAAAATATGTACAAAAATGTTCTTAAACTGAAATTAAAAAAAAGAGCAACATGTTTCTGAAGAATAAATGATTGTTTTAAGTGCAATTTGAGTAATCTTTTATACAAATATTATTTAACTACAACATGTTGCTTAAATAAATACTCGCAACATTCAAGAACTTCTGGAAAAACTTCAGTAAAGAATCACAAACAACTAAAAAATTATAATATTTTCAACAATCAAAAATATTTCTGGAGCCTTGCTTATATTTTAAGCTTAGCAACATGTTGCTGGGATATAAATTGCTATTGAAAAGTTTATAACTAGTGTTTTCAATATTTAGTTGCTTTGCAACATGTTGCTAGTGAGTCAAGATCATGATTTTTTCTTTTCTTAAATTGCAGTTCTCATGATTATGTTACAGAAATTTTATTTAGCGTATGGATTACAATATGAAAAAGAATAATATTGATAATAAATAAGGCACATAATATGCTGATAAAATATATAAATTAAGTTAGATATTCAGGCTGGTTAACCATGCTATTGCATCTGGAGTCAAGTACTTTATATTACTCAAAGGACCGTCATATGAATAAATATTGCACTCAGTGAGAATGTGTTGTATCGTTTGACGATTGGCACCACAGGGACATTTAGGGTCGTCCACAAGCCCCCAGTTGAAGAGGGTATCTTGCGTTCTGCCAATACCAGTTCGCAATCTATTTAGGTTGCACCAAGCTTTTCTGGGCAACAGCAGATTTGCCTCGGTAATTTTTTCTTCAAATAGAGGGCTATATCGACCCGAGTTTTCCCAATGAAATTTCCACGCAGCATCAACAGTAAAATCTTCCTCAAATAATTTTTTGGCTAGCTCTAAAGGTGCACGTCTTGATTGAAGCCGTCGACTCGGTGGATTGCTAAGGTCAGATCTAAGGGGGAGCATAACATTAATTTTCTATGCAACATGTTGCCGGTAGAAAAAATCTTAAATTTTTGGAAGTGAGTTATTGGTCACATTTTTTCAAAGGAATGATTGATAAATGACAAATTCTAACAATGTGTCGTAGAAGCAAACACTAGCAACATGTTGCAGAAGTTTACTTTAACTACAACTGTATTACTTTTGAAGAATTTCAGTATTAAACCGAAAGACATTCCTTATAAAAGTTATTTTTTATAGTTTTGTGAGCTTGGAAATATTTTTTAATAGATTTAAAAAATCTTGACTTAGCAACATGTTGCTAATGAAATTGGAAATATTTGACAACACTTAAAAATTAAGTATATAAAATGTTTTCAAAAATAAATTTTGTGTCCTGTCAGGTATTGATAATAAAACAATATTTACTTAGCAACATGTTGCTAATGAAAATTTTTAAAATATTGATACGTATAGCCCTTTCGTTTTCCTTTTTCTAGAAAATAATTAAGATGTTATTTGAAAGTTTTTTAAAATTTAGTAAAAAAAAATATTTTAAAATTTTCTTGGCAACATGTTGCCGGTAAAAAAAATTACAATTTTTGGGAGAGAGTTTATATATAAAATGTTTTCAAAAATAAATTTTGTGTCCTTTCAGGTATTGATAATAAAACATTATTTACTTAGCAACATGTTGCTAATGAAAATTTTTAAAGTATTGATACGTATAGCCCTTTCGTTTTCCTTTTTCTAGAAAATAATTTAAATCTTATTTGAAAGTTTTTTAAAATTTAGGAAAAAAATTTTTTTTAATTTTATTGGCAACATGTTGCCGGTAAAAAAAATTTAAATTTTTGGGAGAGAGTTTATTGGTTACCTTTTTTTAAAGGAATGATTAAATTATGACAAATTCTTAAAATATGTCGCAGCAGGTTACTCTAGCAACATGTTGCAGAAGTTTACTTTAACTGCAATTGTATTACTTTTGAAGAATTTCAGTATAAAATCGAAAGTCATTCCTTATAAAAGTTATTTTCATAGTTTTAAGAGTTTGAAAACAACTTTTAATAGATTTAAAAAATCGTGACTTAGCAACATGTTGCTAATGAAATTGGAAACATTAGACAACATTTTTAATCGAAGTATACTAAATCTATATAACATGTTTTAGAAAAGAAATTTTGTGCCCTTTCAAATAGTGATGATAAAACAATATTTGCTTAGCAACATGTTGCTAATGAAATTTTTGAAAATATTTATAAAGGAAGAATATGAAAAATAAAAATACTATAGCTTATAAATTTTTTTTTTTCATAGTTTTATTTAATTTGAAGGCAACTTTAAATAGATTTAAAAAATCTTGGCTTAGCAACATGTTGCTAATGAAATTGCCACCATTTGACAAATTGTATAAACGAGGTATACTGAATCTATATAACATGATTTCAAAAAGAAATTGTGTGTCCCTTTAAATATTGATAATAAAACAGTATTTACTTATCAACATGTTGCTAATGAAATTTTACAAAATATTCATTAAGAAAATATGTTAAACTTAATGAAAAATGCAAAGCCTTTGGTTTTCCTTTCCTAGAAAAATATATTTGAATCCAATTAAAAAATCTTACCGCCTTTTTAAAGACCTAAATACATTTAATTTCAAATATATTTCAAGCAAACATTTCATGATAATTTTTCTCAACTAATTTCAAATTATAAAAACTCTGTAAAAGGCAAACAGATTTTCACTCTTATCAACAACAAACAAACTTTAAACAAAAAAGACATAAGACAAAAAAATCTCCATATTCAAGCAACAAATAATTTCAAAATGTTGCCAGGCTATACAAAGCAAACAATGAAAGTGTCTGTATTCACACTTTTGAGTTTTTTTTTACAACTTTTTGAATAAATTTTTTGTAAAATAATTTTATGATCTTTTTTACTTTTTAATTTGTTTGTTCTATGAATAATTGTTACTGCAAAAAATGTGAGAAGTTGTAAACGAGACAAGTACTACTCATCGTCAGCAGCAAACTCTGTTTTTGTTTCAAGCCCCAAATCTTATACATGTCACATTGAATGAATGAAAAAAAAGTTCGTCTGACATTATGCAGCAACATGTACAGAGAAAAATGAAAATGAAAATGAAATTGTCTATAAAAAAAAAAATACTACAACTGCACACGATCTTGAGGCATGAGCTTAAACATTGCACACACATTTAGCGTTCACAGAGCTGAGGATGATGATGATGTTGCTGATGTACAGCAACATCAAAACTTCGACGAAACAATATCAGCGCAACAACATTGACCTCAAGTTGACTAAAAATGGGTAAAAACCTCTTTTTTGTTCATAATTCCAACTTTAGACTTTGGAACCTGAAAATTATTGTTGTAAATTTTCCATGATAGAACGAAAGTCAGCCATATGGAAGGACGGACATTCAGGCATTCAGGCTTTGTTATGACTAAGTGACTGACAGCAAGTCATCTATATCCAAAAAGTACATAACTTCGAGATATTTGTATTTTTTATTTATATGAATAAAGCCTAGTCTGTGACAATGAGTTTGTTGCTATTTAAATTAAGGATATTTTAATTTTTTTGTTGCTATTGATGTTGTCGCCTCATTTGGCTGCAAATGTAAAATGTTGCTTAATAAAATATAAATTTATAATATTTAAATTTTATTTTCTGTAATTTTTTTAGGTTTGTTTTTTATTGTGAAAATAAAAACATATGGATGTTTTAGTTGTTGTTGCTGCAGCTACTGTTTTGCTGTTGCATTCATGCAAAATTTTGTTGAACATTAAATGATTTGCGCCTGCTCAGTCGTTAGTTGTAATGTGTCATCATTGTCATTAAGATTTTATCTAAATCGTTGAGATCTTTTCAGAATCATGAAAATAAAACATGATCAGGTTTTGTTATAATAAATTTAAGTTTTTTAATAATACAATTTTTCCATTTAAATATTAATCCAATGTTTAGCAACATTGTTGCTGAGGAATTTTAAATTGTGGCAAATATGAATTTTTCTCAGAAATTTTTGGCAAAAGTTAACAAATTTTGTTGTTTTTATTCACTTTGATTCTAACTCTTTTAATTTAGCATATTTTTAATGCAATGTTATGGCTAGCAACATGTTGCAAATAATACCATATTACCTTATTATTTTACAATAGCTAAATTTTCTAGCAACAATGTTGCAAAAGATCTGTCTATGCTATAAAACTTATTTACTAGAAAAAATCAATGAATTAATAGCCACATGCTGCTATGCTAAGGCATCATGGTGCTATACTATTGGCTAGCAACATGTTGCAAAGCAATTAAAGATTAAGAAACATTAAATTATACCTTATTAATTTTAACTAATTTCATAACAATGTTCCTGTTTTAAAACAACAATGTTAACAAAATGTTAATCATCTACTGGTAGCAAGTTGCAATGCTAAGGCAACATGTTGCTATGCTAAGGCGATTGATTTGATTTATTTCTTATTGTTTATTTGCATTTTTTTAGAAAAAAAAATTCAATTCAATTTAGGAAAAATTAATTTTAGGCAACATGTTGCTGAAAATTAAGCTAGCAACATTTGAAAAACTTGTTGAAAATATAATTTTATCAACATTTCCAAGAGACTGAGATGTTGTTATCTACAGAATAGTTCTTTTAAAACAATTTATAGGTATTAACTACTCGTCGATTTAAAATTTATAGTTTTTAATGCTAAGCAACATGTTGCTAAATGTCATATTACAACTTTTTCTATGTCTTATCTTTCAATTTATTTAGATGTAGGTTTTATTAAAAATACAATTAAAAAGAATTACTTTTGAGCAACATGTTGCTGAAAACTTAACTAGCAACATCTATAAAACCTTTCGAAAAATGCAAAAGATCTGAAAAAATGTTAATTTTAGAATAGTCCTAAGTAATTTTTTAAAGGCATTTTACTACATACAACTTTGAAATTTATATTGTTTAAAGCTTAGCAACATGTTGATAGAACAATTTCTACTCGCAACATGTTGCAATGCTATGGCAACATGTTACTATAACAAGTTGTTATCATTTTACGCTGGAAAACATAATTTACATGAAACTTGTGGCTAGCTTTTGGTCATTAATTAATTGGCAACAATGTTGCTGGGAAAAGGCGTAAATTTACCAAGCTAATATTAGAAAAATTTTTACATAACTGCCTATATTTTTTACAAAATTTTTAAAAGGTTTTATATTAAATGTCAGCTTGTAATATTACATGTTTCTGGCAACATGTTGCTATGTCTAAAAGTTGGGGTAAAACAAGATTTTTTTCATTAATTTAAAAATTTAGGCACTATTAACATTATTAATAGTAAATTTTGTATGTATATGAATCATGAATAAGTAGAGGGGCCATTAAACATATAATAACACTCCATTAAATATAGTTTAAAATATATTCTATTGAAATGTTGCTGGCAACATGTTGCTAAGCAATTTTTCTTTTAAAAATGTAAATAAAAATAAATTTTTTATGTAATTGGATCATTAATGAGTACCGAGACCATTTAATATCTAAAAACTGTCCATTAAGTCTAGTTTAAAATGTTGCTGGCAACATGTTGCTAAGATTTTTTATTAAAAAAATTTAATATAATTGTAAATTTTTTATGTATTTGAATAATGAATAAGTAGAGGGACCATTAAATATATAATAACACTCCATAAGGTATAGTTTAAAATATATTCTATTGAAATGTTGCTGGCAACATGTTGCTAAGCAATTTTTCTTTTAAAAATGTAAATAAAAACAAATTTTTTATATAATTGGATCATAAATGAGTACCGAGACCATTTATTATGTAAAAACTGTCCATTAAGTCTAGTTTGAAATGTTGCTGGCAACACGTTGCTAAGACATTTTATTCTAAAAATTTTAAATAATAGTAAATTTTGTATGTATTTGAAAAATGAATTAAATATATATTAACCCTCCATTAAGTATAGCTTAAAATATATTCTATTGAAATGTTGCTGGTTACATGTTGCTAAGCAATTTTCTTCTGAAAAAATGTAAATAGAAACAAATTTTTTATGTAATTGGATCATAAATGAGTACCGAGACCATTTAATGTCTAATAACTGTCCATTAAGTCTAGTCTGAAATGTTGCTGGCAACATGTTGCCAAGATTTTTTATTAAAAAAATTTAATATAATTGTAAATTTTTTATGTATTTGAATAATAAATAAGTAGAGGGACCATTAAATATATAATAACACTCCATAAGGTATAGTTTAAAATATATTCTATTGAAATGTTGCTGGCAACATGTTACTAAGCAATTTTTCTTTTAAAAATGTAAATAAAAACAAATTTTTTATGTAATTGGATCATAAATGAGTACCGAGACCATTGAATATCTAATAACTGTCCATTAAGTCTAGTTTGAAATGTTGCTGGCAACATGTTGCTAAGAAATTTTATTAAAAACACTTTTTAATAATAGTAAATTCTTCTTTTAATTGAATCATTAATAAGTACAGGGATCATTAAATATATAATAATTCTCTATTAAGTCTAGTTCGAAGTATATTATAATGAAATGTTGCTGGCAACATGTTGCTAAACAATTTTTTTTTTTTTTTAAATGTTAATATTAGTGAATTCTTTATGTAATGAGAACTGAGACTACTTAATATATAATAACACTCCATTAAGTCTAGTTTGAAGCTAAATCACTTAAAATTCCATCAGGCAAACTTTATAAACATTTTTGCGTTCAAATGAAATTCTATACGATAAACAATTTTAATTGCCGCTAATATTTCTTAATTAATTTAAAACTATAACAACTACTATAACAATAACTAAATCACACCTTAATTTAATTGAATAAAATATAAAGTAACTAAATAGTTGTTAAAATTCTAGAAAATTTGTAAAACAAAAAATCTTTTGAAATCCACCGATTTGACACAAAACATGTCAGGTGTCCCTCGGTAAAAATTGATTTTTAAACAATTGATTAGAGCTAGATAAAATAATTGTAATTTTCAAAATATTTTTGTGTACAACAATGACAATAACAAATTTTCAAAAATGATCTGAATAAATAAAACATTTTTTTTATAATAGAATTATTCGATAAACCTTGTAAATGTTTCTAAACACAAATCAATAAATTTATAGCAATTTTTTTTTTTTTTTTGTAAAAGTTATAATTTACAAAAATAATTTGTTGTTTGAATTTTTTTCAAAATTATTATAATTATTTAGATAGAATAAAAAAATTGTTTATTTGTTTAGTCTTCGGTTTTAGTTTGAGATTTTTTAATTAAATAAAAATGGTCAAATATTAGATTTGTTTTGATAGAAAACTCCTCTGGGCGTTTAAATAAATTATAAATAATTTATTGCTAAATTCTGTCTATGAAAAATACTCTATATTTTATATTTACTTAAAAGCTTAAAATTATTTGACTTAAGACAAAAGGAAACGTGACCGATCATATTAATTATTGGGTACTTTGTCTCTGTCAAATTTTCAGGGCCTGAGATCTAAACCAAAATTTTGTTTTATAATTCTTTAGCTTTTACGTTTTTTAAATAATTTATAATTTTAATCAATTTCATCTTAAAAATTTGATTTGAATTGTTTTCAATTTTAATCAGTTTTAACGTTTTTTGTATTTATTCAAGCAGAAATTGATTTTTTTGAGTTGCTGTTAAATATTTTCAAGATTCCTGTTCATGTTAATTGTTTCAAGTGTCAAGTTGAGCAAATAAATTTGTTTTAAATATTTATATATCAATTAAATTATATGCTCTTAGGCAAAATAAACTTAAATAAATCATTTTTATAGCACAATTATGCAAATAAAATGAATATTTTGTAACTTAAAAGCAAATATTGACCTACTAGAAAGCTTGGCAACATGTTGCCAGGAGAAGGCAATGTTGCAGATACAATTTATTCATAGAACTTCTTTGTAAAAGACATTGATATATAAAAACAGTACTCACTTCTAGAATAATTAACTATTTTGTTGTAAAATTTATTGTCTATAACACCTTAGCAACATTGCTGCTAAGCATTTAATTAGTGTCGTCCGAAACACAAGACATAATAAATAATTCAAATAGAAATTCTTAAATTTATAAATGAATATTGAGTTACTTTAAAGCAAATATTGACCAACTAGAAAGCTTGGCAACATGTTGCCCGGAACAGACAATTTATTTATAGAACTTCATTGCAAAAGATATTAATATTTAAAAACATGACTCACTTTTTGTATAATTTACTATTTTCTCAATAAATTAAATGTCTATAACACTTAAATCACCTTAGCAACATTGTTGCTAAACATTTTATATGTATGATCCAAAATACATAAAATACAAATTGAAATTCTAAAATCTATTTACTAATATTGCCTTACTTAAAAGCAAATATAGACTAATTGGAATGCTTGGCAACATGTTGCTAAGCAATATATCACCGTAATCTAAAATATATGATATACAAGTTATTCAAGTAGCAATTACAAATTTATTAATGAATATTACGTTACTAAAAAGCAAATAAAGACCAACTATAGGGCTAAGCAACATGTTGCGCATAAAAGTTAATGTTGCAGATCAGTTTATTTATAGAATTTCATTGTAAAAGACATTAATATTTAAAAGCATGACTCATTTTTTGCATAATTTACTATTTTCTTGTTAAAACTAATTTGTGTAACTTAAAAACAAAACCTTAGAAACATTGTTGCTAAACATTATATTTGTATGACCCAAAATACATAACATACAAAAATTAAAATTGAAAGTCTTAAATCTATTTAAGAACATTTCGTTGCTTAAAAGCAAATATTGACTTATTGGAATGCTTGGCAACATGTTGCTAAGCAATATATTAACATAATCTAAAATATATGATACACAAATTATTTAAATAGCAATTTCAAATATATTGATGAATTTTACGTTACTAAAAAGAAAATAAAGGCCAGCTATAGGGCTTAGCAACATGTTGCGCATAAAAGTCAATGTTGCAGATCAATTTATTCATATAACTTCATTGTAAAAGACATTAATATTTAAAAACATGACTCACTTTTTGCATAATTTACTATTTTCTTGTTAAATTAAATGTCTATAACACTTAAAACACCTTAGCAACATTGTTGCTAAACATTATATTTATATGATCCAAAATATATAACTTAAAAAAATTAAAATTGAAATTCTAAAATCTACTTATGAATATAGCGTTACCTTTAAGCAAATATTGACTTACTGGAAAGCTTGGCAACATGTAGAGCAGAAAAGACAATGTTGCTGAGAAATAAATTTAAAAAAAATAATTGTAAGCGACATTAATATTTAAAAATATGAGTCACTCATGCATAAAAAACAATTTTCTTGTTATATTTAATGTCAATAAAATATTAAATATCTTAGCAACATTGTTGCTAAACATTGCAGTGGTATAATCTAAATAACATGATATACATATAATTCAGACAGAATTTCTAAAATTTATTAAAGAATATTGAGTTACATAAACACAAATAAAGTATGACTGGAAAGCTTGTCAACACGTAGCGAGGAGAAGGCAATGTTGCAGACCAATAATATTGTAAAATATGATTGTAAATGGCTTAATATTTAAAAATTTGACTCATTCGTTGCACAAACTACTATTTTCATGTTAAATTTAATGTCGATAACACTTTAAATGCTTTAGCAACATTGTTGCTAAGAATTATATTATATAAAGCTAATGTTGCAGATAAATACATTTACAAAAATTCATTGTTAAAGGCATTTCTAAATATTTTCAAAATTGACTCACTCATTGCAGAAAATACTATTTTCATGTTAAGCAACATGTTGCTCAAAACATTCATGTTGCTATTAAATAAATTTTTACCATAATTAATTTAAAGTATTTAAAAATTAAAACATTTGGAATCAAGTTTATAGAAATACATTTGACTTAAAAATCTGAAATCTGAGTGTATAAAAGTCAAATCAGCAACATGTTGCCAGAAAAATGCTAGAAGTCTGGGACCAATATAAGTTGTATTTATTTTTATTCGTATTGCAACCATCATAAATAAATAAAAAATTAAGCTGCCAACAAAAATTTTACTTTTCAATATTTACAGCAACATGTTGCCAGAAACATTTGTAATACATTTCAAACTATATTTATTAGAAAGATTACTTTAAATACCAAAATTTATAAAAATTAATTTAAAACCCGAAATGTTTTAAATTAAAATGTTTGGCAACATGTTGCCTGAAACATTTTAGATGCCATTTAACTTGAAGACGTATATAATAATATTATAATAATTCGACGTAAGTAAGAAAATTTTTAAATTTTATAAAAGTTGTCTAAATGGAAAGAGTTTAATATAAAAATATGTTGATTCTATTTTTTTCCGAATCTTTTTTCATCTTGCCCTAATGTGCACTTAATTCAAGAAGATATGGTTAACTCCCAAAATCATGTAAAGTTAAATAAGTAAATAAGTCTCAATAACAATTCAAATATCAACAAAATATTGTTTATAACTTTTTGTTATTGTTTTACCTAATGTTGTTGCTTTATTTAATTTGTTTGTAAGAAATTTACAAAAACAAAAAAGCACTCAACATTACAGACTCTGCACATTAACAGACTGCGACGACTTTGGCAGTGGAGCGCAATAAGCGCAAGGTCGTTTCTGAGTTGTTGCTATTGGTAGGTTATTCTTTGTTGCTGCTAATGTTGACGATACTTGGCGTCTATAAAAATTAAAATAAGTTGTTGGTTTCGTTTCTGTTTAAATCTTGTTAACAACTTTTAATAGTAGACGAATATACACGGATACATTAGCTGTTACTGTGAATGTGTTTATGTCTTTCTGTTAATTAACTTACAAATGGAAATGTTGCGTTTTAGAGCAAAATAAATACTAAAAATTAACTTTAACAATTTTACAAGTTAATAAAGTAATAAAAACAAAATGAAAATGAATGAATAGTAGTTTCTTGTCGATATTAAAATCCACATGTTGCTGAGACATTTTTTTATGGTATAAATTTTTTACGCTTTGTTAAAGAAAAAAGTAAGATATTAAAAATGAATTTGTAATTACGCACTATGGGTTGGAGGGGGTTAAAATTGATGTAATATAGGAAACATTTCAGTAAACTCAATATAATATTCAATGGAAATTTCATCAAAAATTAGACTTTTTAACCCTAGAACGTCATCCTTCGTCAAAATGACTAAGGAAAATTTTATTTTCAAATTAAAACAAAAAAAGAGGGCTATAATATGTTAAGTTTTTATTAATAATTAAGAAATAAACAAATGAATTTCTTTAAAAATTTATTAAAAAGAGTCTGTTAATACATAAGAAAACTATTTTGGTATCCATTTTTGCTCACGAAGAGTTTTATAGTCTCTTGAAGATATTTAGTCAAAATGACGAAGGATGACGTTAGTGTATGTAAAATAAGGATGACGTTCCAGGGTTAAAGAAAATGTTGCTGGCAACATGTTGCAAAAGAAATCTATTTACTGAAAGTTTTAGTAATGATATTTGTTATATATTTAATAAAACTTTGGTAATAACATTTTTTTCTAAATTCAAAATTTTTTTTCAAAAATGTTTTTAGCAACATGTTGCTAAGAAAATTTTCTTATAAAGAAATTAAAAAAAATAAATTTAAAAGAAAATTTAACAATAAATTATGCAAGATTTTTTATAGATATAAAATTAGAAATATGTAAATGTCTAAGTAAAAATTTATTAGCAACATGTTGATAGTAAAATTTATTTACAAAAAAATTTTCAGAATGAAATTCGATAAAAATTATATATCACATTTTTTAAACAAATCGTTTTTATATTGAAAATTTATATTATATGAAAGGTATCTGTTAAGATGTGTCTAGCAACATGTTGCTAAGGAATATATGTACAAAATGGTGTCAATCTAGAAATATGGTACAGCTTATAACAGAACGTTTATTGAAAAGTTAGTTTTTATATATAAATTGATATTATATGGAAATATATTTGCAGAAAATGCTTCTGGACACATGTTGCTAATAAAATTAGTTCATAAAATAATTTCCATAATAAATTTTACAATATTTGATGTATAATTTATCAAAAACTTTTTTTTGATACAAAAAATTCTAAAATACAGAACTATTGCATGTAAATGATTTTAGCAACATGTTGCTAATGAATTTTTTATTATAAAAGGATTTCATTAACGAAATTTTGACATAACATTTTACGAAAATATCGTTTTTATACATAAATTTATATTTTCTAGATAATTTAGGTTTCTGGCAACATGTTGCTAGTGAATTTTTATTAGAAAAGAATGTCATTAATGAAATTTAAAACACTTTTTAACAGAACATTTAACGAACAAATCGTTTGTATACATAAACTTATATTATCCATAGAATTATGTTAGAGAATATCTTTCTGGCAACATGTTGCTAATGATTTGTAATTACAAAAGACTTTATATTATGAAATTTATCAAAGTATTTTATAGAATTAAATTAAATAATTTTTAGATTTAAATTTTATTTCCATAATTTTTTTTTTTTTTTTTGTAGAAAAAGTCTCTATCAACATGTTGCTAATAAAATGTAATCTCAATTTTAATAATGAATTTTGAAACATATTCGGTGCAATATTTAACAAAAAATGTCAATTAAATATAGGAAGTTATTCAAAAAAATGTTTCAGCAACATGTTGCTAATGTTATTTACTTTTTTATTAAATTTCTATAATAAATTTGTTACAAGATACATCAAAACACAATTTTATCTAAAAATTCATATTATAAAATTCATATTGTAGTAAATGTTTCTGGCAACATGTTGCTAATGACATTTAGTACATATTTGATAGAAAATTTATGAAAAAATTTGTTTTGTATAGAAATTAATATTACATAAACAAATTTAAAATAAAATATTTCTGGCAACATGTTGCTAAGAAAATTTGGGTGTTGCCAAAAGCATTTCAGTGGTTATTAACACTGGGTTTTAATTGAGCTTAAGAAGTTTTTTATAAAATTAGTTTTTGATGTTGATAGAAAATGTTTATAAGCAAATGTTTTTGGCAACATGTTGCAAAACCTTTTTATAACAAGAAATGCTTAAAAATTTTATTTTTAATTAGAAATCCTGTTTCGTTAAATCTAAAACTTTAAAAATTATGTATAAGCAAGTATAAGTAATATATTGGGAGTTTCAGCAACTTGTTGCTAATGTTATTTTTTTTTTTTTTTATTAAATTTCTATAATGAAATTTGTTACAAGATATATCAAAACACAATTTTATGTAAAAATTCATATTGTAGTAAATGTTTCTGGAAACATGTTGCTAATGATATTTGATACATATATGATAAAAAATTTGTGAACAACTAATTTGTATAGAAATTGAAATTACATAAACAAATTTTTGTAAAAAAAATTTCTAGCAACATGTTGCAAGACCTTTTTGTGACAAAAAAAATGCTTAATAATTGTGTTTTTTACTAAGAAATCCTGTTAAGTTCAATCTATATAAAGGGAGTTATTAAACAAATGTTGCAGCAACATGTTGCTAATGTTACTTCTTTTTTTTATTGAATTTTTATAATAAAATTTGTTACAAGATATATCAAAACGAAATTTTTTATTAAAATTCATACTGAATCAACATTTTGTTTCAATATGAAAATTTATGAAAAAAAATTAAAAAAATGTTTCTGGCAACATGTTGATAAGAAAATTTAATTGTTATAAAAAGCATTTTAATGGGTTTTACCGCTGGGTTTTAATTGAGTTTAAATAGTTTTTAATAATTTAGTTTTCGATGTTGCTAGAAAATGTTTATAAGCAAATGTTTTTGGCAACATGTTGCAAAACCTTTTTATAACAAGAAATGCTTAAAAATTGTATTTTTTAATAAGAAATCCTGTTTCGTTAAATCTAAGACTTTAGAAATAATGTATAATCAAAATTTTAGTAATATATTGGGAGTTATTAAAAAATGTTTCAGCAACTTGTTGCTAATGTTATTTTTTTTTTTGTTTTAATTAAATTTCTATAATGAAATTTGTTACAAGATATATCAAAACACAATTTTATGTAAAAATTTATATTGTAGTAAATGTTTCTGGCAACATGTTGCTAATGATATTTGATACATATTTGATAACAAATTTGTGAACTAATTTATATAGAAATTGAAATTACATAAACAAATTTTTGCAAAAAAAAATTTCTAGCAACATGTTGCAAAACCTTTTTATGACAAAAAATGCTTAATAATTGTGTTTTTTACTAAGAAATCCTGTTTAGTTCAATCTATATAAAGGGAGTTATTAAACAAATGTTGCAGCAACATGTTGCTAATGTTACTTCTTTTTTTATTGAATTTTTATAATAAAATTTGTTACAAGATATATCAAAACGAAATTTTTTATTAAAATTCATACTGAAGCAACATTTTGCTTCAATATGAATTTTTTATAGAAAATTTATGAAAAAAAAATAAAAAAAATGATTCTGGCAACATGTTGATAAGAAAATTTGAGTGTTGCCAAAAGCATTTTTATGGTTATAAACGCTGGGTTTAAATTAAGTTTAAAGAGTTTATTAATAATTTTGTTTGTGATGTCGCTAGAAAATGTTTATAAACAAATGTTTCTGGCAACATGTTGCAAAACCTTTTTATGACAAAAAAAAATGCTCAAAAATTGTGTTTTTTACTAAGAAATCCTGTTTTGTTCAATCTAAGACTTTCAAAACAATGTATAAGCAACTGTTGCGAAAACAAAAAGTCATTGACATACTAAAGAATAAAAAATTAAGAGTTTTAGTGAAACATTTTTAAGACACATAACTTTAAGTTTTGTTTTAGAAATTTTTCCTAGAAAAATGTACAAAGTCCAACAGGTTTTCCATAATTTTTTAAGAACCATAATAGAATACTTAATTATAGTTGTTAATTTTTAAGTACTTAGTTTAGTTTTTAAATTTGTAAAGATTTTTATGATATTAGTCATTGTATTCAACAAAGTCTGTCTTATAAGCAAATAATGTTAAAGTAAGTGTTAACTATAATATAGCTATTTTTAACATTTAATTTAGAATTATTGAATTCAAAAGAATATTTCGGAAGTTGCATGAGTAATTCAGTTTTTTTTTTAATAGTTTGAACCGTGTGGGAAGAATCTGATAATATACTACAACATGTCATTTTTTTAATTTAAGATGATTATGTATTTTTTTTATTGTTTTAAATATTTAAAAAATTTATATTATTAACCAATGAAGGGCATTAGCTACAGGTTTTTTTAGAAATATTTAGTATACAATAAAAACACTTGTGATTATCATAATAAACGCCCTATACAAAATAAATAGGTAATAAATTTTGGTTTATGATTTCCTTGAATATATTTGGAGTTTATGATTTTTAAATGCAATTAATCAAAGGCATATTTTTTAGATATTTATTTTAGTTTTTTGATCTAAAATTAGATAAAAATTGATTGACTAGTTATTGACTTCCTAGTTACTGAAAATATGTTGCTGGCAACATATTAGAAAATGTTTAAAAATGTTTGGCAACATGTTGCTTAAGATTTATCTCCAAATATTAAGATATCATACTTCTGCTGCACAACTAATATAGGGTTTTCCAAAATCGTTGTTTTTCTGCTGAAACTACTTCACTCCTAAACTTGTTTTTTTTAATAATTTTTTTATAATTTTCTTAAAAGCGGCAAAACTTCAATTAAAAAATTAAATAACTTATTTTGCATATCTAATGGATTTTATAGAAATTTCTTATATAATTGTTGTAAATATTTTTCTTCCCAATGTCTATTACTATTTTAATTCATCTAATCGGCATTACTAATATGACAACGCACATAAATTAGTAATTGGACATGTGAGAGCAAATGTCAGCAATAAAAATGTTGTTAAACTTAACAGCCGCAACAAAATTCTAAACAAAGAATACAACAATTTTCTTAAAGTTAATAAATAAACTAATAAAAAGTTAATAAATTTGTTGACACACTTTGCATAAAGAAAATCTGGAGGAAAACAAATGCATTTAGAGCAATAAAATGTTGCAGGAATTTTAAGTGTAAATTAGAGCTAATTTATTTTATAGAGTCTTTACAGAATTTTAATAGTTTAATTTAATACTATACACTTAAATGTGTTATGGCAATAGAATTAAACTAAAAAAGGTGCTTAGCAACATTGTGTGAGCCAATAGTTAAGCAACATGTTGCTAATACCAATTCTCTTACATGTTGCTAGCAACAACATGTCTTCCGATCGTCAACTTTTCTATAGAAAACTCTTCATATCGTCAACTTTTCTATAGAAAACTCTTCCTATTGTCAACTTTTCTATAGAAAATTCTTCCTAACGTCAACTTTTCTATAGAAAACTCTTCCTAATGTCAACTTTTCTATAGAAAACTCTTCCTATTGTCAACTTTTCTATAGAAAACTCTTCCTAACGTCAACTTTTCTATAGAAAACTCTTCCTAACGTCAACTTTTCTATAGAAAACTCTTCCTAACGTCAACTTTTCTATAGAAAACTCTTCCTAACGTCAACTTTTCTATAGAAAACTCTTCCTAACGTCAACTTTTCTATAGAAAACTCTTCCTAACGTCAACTTTTCTATAGAAAACTCTTCCTAACGTCAACTTTTCTATAGAAAACTCTTCCTAACGTCAACTTTTCTATAGAAAACTCTTCCTAACGTCAACTTTTCTATAGAAAACTCTTCCTAACGTCAACTTTTCTATAGAAAACTCTTCCTAACGTCAACTTTTCTATAGAAAACTCTTCCTAACGTCAACTTTTCTATAGAAAACTCTTCCTAACGTCAACTTTTCTATAGAAAACTCTTCCTAACGTCAACTTTTCTATAGAAAACTCTTCCTAACGTCAACTTTTCTATAGAAAACTCTTTCTAACGTCAACTTTTCTATAGAAAACTCTTCCTAACGTCAACTTTTCTATAGAAAACTCTTCCTAACGTCAACTTTTCTATAGAAAACTCTTCCTAACGTCAACTTTTCTATAGAAAACTCTTCCTAACGTCAACTTTTCCATAGAAAACTCTTCCTAACGTCAACTTTTCTATAGAAAACTCTTCCTAACGTCAACTTTTCTATAGAAAACTCTTCCTAACGTCAACTTTTCTATAGAAAACTCTTCCTAACGTCAACTTTTCTATAGAAAACTCTTCCTAACGTCAACTTTTCTATAGAAAACTCTTCCTAACGTCAACTTTTCTATAGAAAACTCTTCCTAACGTCAACTTTTCTATAGAAAACTCTTCCTAACGTCAACTTTTCTATAGAAAACTCTTCCTAACGTCAACTTTTCTATAGAAAACTCTTCCTAACGTCAACTTTTCTATAGAAAACTCTTCCTAACGTCAACTTTTCTATAGAAAACTCTTCCTAACGTCAACTTTTCTATAGAAAACTCTTCCTATCGTCAACTTTTCTATAGAAAACTCTTCCTATCGTCAACTTTTCTATAGAAAACTCTTCCTATCGTCAACTTTTCTATAGAAAACTCTTCCTATCGTCAACTTTTCTATAGAAAACTCTTCTTAACGTCAACTTTTCTATAGAAAACTCTTCCTAACGTCAACTTTTCTATAGAAAACTCTTCCTATCGTCAACTTTTCTATAGAAAACTCTTCCTAACGTCAACTTTTCTATAGAAAACTCTTCCTAACGTCAACTTTTCTATAGAAAACTCTTCCTATCGTCAACTTTTCTATAGAAAACTCTTCCTATCGTCAACTTTTCTATAGAAAACTCTTCCTATCGTCAACTTTTCTATAGAAAACTCTTCCTATCGTCAACTTTTCTATAGAAAACTCTTCCTATCGTCAACTTTTCTATAGAAAACTCTTCCTATCGCCAACTTTTCTATAGAAAACTCTTCCTATCGTCAACTTTTCTATAAAAAACTCTTCCTATCGTCAACTTTTCTATAAAAAAAAACTCTTGCTATCGTCAACTTTTCTATAGAAAACTCTTCCGTCAACTTTTCTATAAAAAAAGTCTTCCTATCGTCAACTTTTCTAAAGAAAACTCTTCCTATTGAAAACTTTTCTATAGACAACTCTTCCTATCATCAACTTATCTATAGAAAACTCCTGTCGTTAACTTTTCTATAAAAAATTCTCAGTATCTTAAAGTTTTCTCTAGAAAAATCTTCCTATAGTCAACTTTTCTGTTTATAAAACTTGTGTCATCACAGTTTTTAACTCATAACTTTTGTAATAATGATGATAATTTTTTTTTTAAGTGTTGTATGATTCCCGATAACTTAAATAATAATATATCAAAGATTTTAATAAATTTCATAATTTCATTTAGTTATCAAAAATCACTAAAGTCAAAATTTCAAAAAATTTTCTTACCCAATTTTGATATGTTAAAAACCTAAGATTTTAAAGTTGTATCTACTACGTTTCAAAATTTTGAAATTCTCCATAGTTTTTTTTTTCTTAATTGATTTATAAATAATTAATCGCGTGCTGTTTATTTATTTAAATTCTATATGAGGCGTGTTTCTTCAAATTGTTTTAATGCCACCTACAAATCACGCTAAGTTTTGAAATCAAATGGAAAACAAAACTACAATTTTAATGCAAGTTTCTTAAAATTCCAGTCGCTTTAAACGACAATATTTTATTTCAAATATTTTCTTTCAACACAGAATATTTAAAATATTTTCATTATTTGTAATCAAAACTGGTTTGAAAATTGTTTTCTTAATCGAAATAAATTTTTCTTACATTTTATGGTGAATTTTAATTTTTATTTAAAGGAATTTTTATGTTATCTTTAATAAAGCTTTTAAGCAAAATTGTTTAAACAAAATAATTTAACTATTTTTCATTTTTATTTTTGAATAAAAACTGCAGCTGTGATTTGAAATTGATGATTATAAACTTAACAAATGACAATTTACTAACAAACATTTTTTTTTTTAGATTTTGAAAAATTTGAATTTCGAATTGAATTATTTAAAAAATTAAACATTTACCAGTTCTATAAAAATTTTTATAGAAATGTTGGCAGTTGGAAGAGTTTTCCATAGAAAAGTTGGCAGTGAGAAGAGTTTTTCATAGAAAAGTTGACAGTGGGAAGAGTTTTCTATAGAAAAGTTGACAGTGGGAAGAGTTTTCTATAGAAAAGTTGACAGTGGGAAGAGTTTTCTATAGAAAAGTTGACAGTGGGAAGAGTTTTCTATAAAAAAATTGACAGCGGGAAGAGTTTTCTATAGAAAATTTAACAGTGGGAAGAGTCTTCTATAGAAAAGTTGACAGTGGGAAGAGTTTTCTATAGAAAAGTTGACAGTGTGAAGAGTTTTATATAGAAAAGTTAACCGTGGGAAGAGAAGTTGACAGTGTTAAGAGTTTTATATAGAAAATTTGACAGTGTTAAGAGTTTTATATAGAAAATTTGACAGTGGCAAGAGTTTTATATAGAAAAGTTGATAGTGGCAAGAGTTTTCTATAGAAAATATGGCGGTGGGAAGAGTTTTTGATAGAAAAGTTGACAGTATGAAGAGTTTTCCATAGAAAATTTACAGTGGAAAGAGTTTTCTATGGAAAAGTTGATGGTGGAAAGTGTTTTCTATAGAAAAGTTGACAGTGGGAAAAGTTATATATAGAAAAGTTGACAGTGGGGAGAGTTTTTTTTATAGAAAAGTTGACAGTGGGAAGAGTTTTCTATAAAAAAAAAAAAGATGACGATAAAAAGAGTTTTTTCTATATAGAAAACGATGACGATAGGAAGAGTTTTTTTCTATATAGAAAACGATGACGTTAGGAAGAGTTTTTTTACATAGAAAACGATGACGTTAGGAAGAGTATTTTATATAGAAAAAATTAAGAAAGAAACCTTACGTTTTGTATTGTTTTTTCCCTGCAAAAAATAATGAACTTTATTTAAAGAGGAACTGATAATTTAAAGTAAAGATAAATTATCAGTTCCTCTTTAAATTTGATCTAAAACTTTTCCACATGAATCAAACATCAAATGATCTCAAACCGTTGACGGATCTACAAAATTGACAGCGAATTTATTTATTTCAAAGATTTTATTTATAGATATTGATATTTAATTTTTGTATAAAATTTTTCATTTTGTATTGGCAGTTTTCTGAAAGATGGCGCCTTTTTATAATGACAGACTACCTGCGATTTTTTTATTCAGAATAACTTAAAAACTATAACTAAAAGTAATAAATTATTTTAAAATCAACATCAGAAGTTCATAAATATTTATTAAGAATAAATATAATACAAATAATAAGCAGATTTTCGAATAATCTAGTCTAGAATTTTTGAAAAGACAAGTATTTTTATTTCTACATCAAATTCCACAAAAAAACGATCATTTATAATTCCATCGTTTATTTAAAGTGGCTTTTAATTTAATTATAATACGACTATTAATGTTTCAGATGTTATCGCAACATAAATATTTCTTTTGTCTAATCTTGTTGAAATATCATGTCAGTTTTGAAAATTTTAATATCAAACATTTGATATATTGAAATCGGCACAAAAAACCAGATCAAATGTTTTACGATGGAGCAGAAATAAATGTATGTTATTTTTAAATGTTAGTAAAATTTTAAATAGTTATTCTTTATAGTTTTAAAAATAATTAATAGATGTCTTGTAGGAATGTAAAATGAACTAACAACTTTTAAACGTTTAAGAATTCAAGAATTTTGTTGGATATGTAAAAATGTACAATAAATCTGTTATTTGAATCTTTTAAAAAATATATAGAGATTTATATTCTTAACTTAACTGTAATTGATTCTTAAAGTACTTTTGTAAAGAAAAATTTCCTAGAAAAATTAAAAATTTTTGAAAAATTTCCTATAAAAATAAAAATTTTTTGAAAAATTTCCTATAAAAATAAAAATTTTTTGAAAAATTTTCTATAAAAATAGAAAATTTTTAAAAAAATTTCCTATAAAAATAGAAAATTTTTGAAAAATTTCCTATAAAAATAAAAATTTTTTGAAAAATTTCCTATAAAAAAAAAAATTTTTTGAAAAATTTTCTATAAAAATAGAAAATTTTTAAAAAAATTTCCTATAAAAATAGAAAATTTTTGTAAAATTTCCTATAAAAATAGAAAATTTTTGTAAAATTTCCTATAAAAATAGAAAATTTTTGAAAAATTTCCTATAAAAATAGAAAATTTTTGAAAAATTTCCTATAAAAATAGAAAATTTTTGAAAAATTTCCTATAAAAATAGAAAATTTTTGAAAAATTTCCTATAAAAATAGAAAATTTTTGAAAAATTTCCTATAAAAATAGAAAATTTTTGAAAAATTTCCTATAAAAATAGAAAATTTTTGAAAAATTTCCTATAAAAATAGAAAATTTTTGAAAAATTTCCTATAAAAATAGAAAATTTTTGAAAAATTTCCTATAAAAATAGAAAATTTTTGAAAAATTTCCTATAAAAATAGAAAATTTTTGAAAAATTTCCTATAAAAATTGAAAATTTTTGAAAAATTTCCTATAAAAATAGAAAATTTTTGAAAAATTTCCTATAAAAATAGAAAATTTTTGAAAAATTTCCTATACAAATAAAAAATTTTTGAAAAATTTTCTATAAAAATAGAAAATTTTTGAAAAATTTCCCATAAAACTAGAAAATTTTTGAAAAATTTCCTATAAAAATAGAAAATTTTTGAAAAATTTCCCATAAAAATAGAAAATTTTTGAAAAAGTTCCTATAAAAATAGAAAATTTTTGAAAAATTTCCTATAAAAATAGAAAATTTTTAAAAAATTTCCTATAAAAATAGAAAATTTTTGAAAAATTTCCTATAAAAATAGAAAATTTTTGAAAAATTTCCTATAAAAATAGAAAATTTTTGAAAAATTTCCTATAAAAATAGAAAATTTTTTAAAAATTTCCTATAAAAATAGAAAATTTTTTAAAAATTTCCTATAAAAATAGAAAATTTTTGAAAAATTTTCTATAAAAATAGAAAATTTTTGAAAAATTTCCTATAAAAACAGAAAATTTTTGAACAATTTTCTATAAAAATAGAAAATTTTTGAAAAATTTCCTATAAAAATAGAAAATTTTTGAAAAATTTCCTATAAAAATAGAAAATTTTTGAAAAATTTCCTATAAAAATAGAAAATTTTTGAAAAATTTCCTATAAAAATAGAAAATTTTTGAAAAATTTCCTATAAAAATAGAAAATTTTTGAAAAATTTCCTATAAAAATAGAAAATTTTTGAAAAATTTCCTATAAAAATAGAAAATTTTTGAAAAATTTCCTATAAAAATAGAAAATTTTTGAAAAATTTCCTATAAAAATAGAAAATTTTTGAAAAATTTCCTATAAAAATAGAAAATTTTTGAAAAATTTCCTATAAAAATAGAAAATTTTTGAAAAATTTCCTATAAAAATAGAAAATTTTTGAAAATTTTCCTATAAAAATAGAAAATTTTTGAAAAATTTCCTATAAAAAAAGGAAATTTTTGAAAAATTTCCTATAAAAATAGAAAATTTTTGAAAAATTTCCTATAAAAATAGAAAATTTTTGAAAAATTTCCTATAAAAATAGAAAATTTTTGAAAAATTTCCTATAAAAATAGAAAATTTTTGAAAAATTTCCTATAAAAATAGAAAATTTTTGAAAAATTTCCTATAAAAATAGAAAATTTTTGAAAAATTTCCTATAAAAATAGAAAATTTTTGAAAAATTTCCTATAAAAATAGAAAATTTTTGAAAAATTTCCTATAAAAATAGAAAATTTTTGAAAAATTTCCTATAAAAATAGAAAATTTTTGAAAAATTTCCTATAAAAATAGAAAATTTTTGAAAAATTTCCTATAAAAATAGAAAATTTTTGAAAAATTTCCTATAAAAATAGAAATTTTTTGAAAAATTTCCTATAAAAATAGAAAATTTTTGAAAAATTTCCTATATAAATAGAAAATTTTTGAAAAATTTCCTATAAAAATAGAAAATTTTTGAAAAATTTCCTATAAAAATAGAAAATTTTTGAAAAATTTCCTATAAAAATAGAAAATTTTTGAAAAATTTCCTATAAAAATAGAAAATTTTTGAAAAATTTCCTATAAAAATAGAAAATTTTTGAAAAATTTCCTATAAAAATAAAAAATTTTTGAAAAATTTCCTATAAAAATAGAAAATTTTTGAAAAATTTCTTATAAAAATAGAAAATTTTTGAAAAATTTCCTATAAAAATAGAAATTTTTTGAAAAATTTTCTATAAAAATAGAAATTTTTTGAAAAATTTTCTATAAAAATAGAAAATTTTTGAAAAATTTTATATAAAAATAGAAAATTTTTGAAAAATTTTCTATAAAAATAGAAAATTTTTGAAAAATTTTCTATAAAATAGAAAATTTTTGAAAAATTTTCTATAAAATAGAAAATTTTTGAAAAATTTTCTATAAAATAGAAAATTTTTGAAAAATTTTCTATAAAAATAGAAAATTTTTGAAAAATTTTCTATAAAAATAGAAAATTTTTGAAAAATTTTCTATAGAAATAGAAAATTTTTGAAAAATTTCCTATAAAAATAGAAAATTTTGGAAAAATTTCCTATAAAAATAGAAAATTTTTGTAAAATTTCCTATAAAAATAGAAAATTTTTTAAGAATTTCCTATAAAAATAGACAATTTTCGAAAAATTTCCTATAAAAATAAAAAATTCTTAAAAAAATAGGAAATTTTTATCGTCTTTTCTATATATTTTTATATAAATTAATCTATTTCTGTATTCTCTAGGGTTTGTATTGAAATTAATTAATTTATTGTTTTTAAACATTTTTGGAATCTTGCATTTGACCCAAAGAGCGAGATAGCATTTGTGGAACCTCACGATCAGTCACACAAACTCTTGTTCAGATGAGTCAATTCTATAGTTTTGGTGATCGTCTTTGAAAATTGGGATCCGGCTGTGATTTTTATTTGATTTGTTTAAATATTGTTTTGTTTTTGTTGTGGAAATTAAAAGAAAAAAAACTTGAATAATTATAATTGTTTTGAACAAGATTTCGTGATTGTCATAAATTAATTGTTTTAATAAAATATTGTGTTTGTTGTTGAACTTTGTTGCCCCGATCAATAAAAACAATTTCAATAATAGAGTTTGACCAATATAAGGAACATAACCATAATTTATATTCATAAAAGTCGTTTGATATTTTTTTTTTAATTCGGGGTTTCTTTGTGTATTTGATGTATTTTATGGTTGACTTTAAAAGTTTAATGAAAATGACAAATTGAACCAATGGAACTTTACTGAACTTTTTTTGGATTTTTGCTGATATCTTTTGTAAAAAAGCATCGAAAAATTTTCTAAAAATATATTATAATTCCGAATAACTTATCAGTTTAGTAATCAAGACTTGTATGTGATTAGTTCAAACCGTTTAGTCATGAAAAATCTGCAAAGTCAAAATTTCGAAATTAGATAAATTAAAAATGTTGAAGATTTTCGTTTAAAAAAAATCAAATTTTTTTAAATCTAATTAAAAAAGCTAATAAATATTATTATTATTATCTAATAATCTATTATTTTTCTTATTCTTACAGATTTTCCTCAAAAAATCATTCAACATGAAAACCAATGAAATCCTAAACCAAACAACTTTTAGCCATGTTATTAAGCCAAACAATTGCATTACCACTAATTAAGAATTCTCAGCAAGTCATCACCAAAAGACAACTCGTTCCTTCTGCAGCTCCACCAACTGGCTAAAAGAAGGTCCGTCCATTCAATTCGATAAGTGACTGACAAATGCAACAAAGAAGGAAAAAAAGACAAAGACATTTAAAACCCATAAGAAACGTAAAATTTTAAAAAGCCGCCTTCAGTTGAAACCAAAATAATTTTTTTCAGAAAATAAAACCCTCGAATTTAAAGTTTATTAACACCAATTTATTTTGACTACAAATTTCTCATTTAAATACGAAACGGAAATCCATAAAAGGGCTCAAACTATTAATTTGAATTTAAAAGTTAAAGTTAGTGGCGACACTAACTCTTTTTTGTTCTTCCTATTTGGCCCTAAGAATTCAAACAAAAAAAAAAAAAAAAAACAAGTAAATATTTTAGACATTCACAATGGATTCACGCATTGGCCTGGATTACATTGTCGAAAATCGTGATTATATTTCGAAATTAGGCACCGCATTGGATACGAATAATGTTGTGGTTAAGAAGCAAGTCTTCGAATTACTCTCGGCCCTATGTGCGTACAATGCAGATGGTTATGCTCGTGCCATAGAAACATTAGAATATTATAAGGTGAGTCACATTTTCAAAAATTTATTTAAATTAATATTTTTCTATGAAAAATAAGAAATTTTTTAAAAATTTCCTATAAAAATAAAAAAAATTTTGAAAAAATTCATATAAAAAAAAAAGTTTTTAAAAAATTTCCAATAAAAATAAGAAATTTTTGAAAAATTTCCTATAAAAAAAAGAAATTTTTTAAAATTTCTAAAAAATAAGAAATTTTTTAAAAATTTCCTATAAAAATAAGAAAGTTTTGAATAATTTCCTATAAAAATAAGAAATTTTTGAACAATTTCCTATAACAATAAGAAATTTTGGAAAATTTTCTTAAAAAACTATGAAATTTTCTAAAAAATTTGCTATAAAAATAAGATATTTTTGAAAATTTTCCTACAAAATAAGAAATTTTTGAAAATTTTCCTACAAAATAAGAAATTTTTGAAAAATTTCCTATAAAAGTAAGAAATTTTTGAAAAATTTCATATAAAAAAAGAAACTTTTCCGATAAAAATAGAAAAGTTTTGAAAAATTTCCTGTAAAAATAAGAAATTTTGAAAAATTTCCTATAAAAATAGAAAATTTTTGATAAATTTCCTATGAAATTAAGAAATCTTTGTTAAATTTCCTATAAAAAATAAGAAATTTTTGAAAAATTTCTTATAAAAAAAATATAAAAAAAATTTCCTATAAAAATAATATAAAAATAAATAAATTTCTTATAAAGACAAGAAATTTTCGAAAAATTTCCTATAAAAATAGAAAATTTTTGAAAAATTTTCTATGAAATTAAGAAATTTTTGTTAAATTTCCTATAAAAATAAGAAATTTACGAAAAATTTCCTATAAAAAAAAGAAATTTATGAAAAATTTCCTATAAAAATAAGAAACATTTGAAAAATTTCCTATAAAAATAAGAAATTTATGAAAAATTTCCTATAAAAATAAGAAATTTATGAAAAATTTCCTATAAAAATAAGAAATTTTTAAAAAATTTCCTATAAAAATAAGAAATTACTTATTTTTATAGAAATTTTTGAATTTTTAAAGAAAATTTTTCAAAAATTTCTTATTTTTAAAAAAAAAATTTTCAAAAATTTCTTTTTTTTTTAGGAAAAATAAGAATATTTTTATAAGAAATTTTTCAAAAAATTTTTATTTTTATAAGAAATTTTTCAAAAATTTCTTATTTCTATAGGAGATTTTTCAAAAATTTCTTATTTTTATAGGAGATTTTTCAAAAATTTCTTATCTTTATAGGAGATTTTTCAAAAATTTCTTATTTTTATATGAAATTTTTACATAAAATTTCTTATTTTTATAGGAAATTTTTAAAAAATTTCTTATTTTTTAGGAAATTTTTCAAAATTTTCAAAAATTTCTTATTTTTTAGTAAATAAAAAATTTCTTATTTTTATAGGAAATTTTTCAAATTTTCTTATTTTTATAGGAAATTTTTCAAAGTTTTCTTATTTTTATAGGAAATTTTTTAAAAATTTCTTATTTTTATAGGATATTTTTCAAAAATTTTCTATTTTGATAGGAAATTTTTCAAAAATTTCTTATTTTTATGGGAAATTTTCAAAAATTTCTTATTTTTATAGGAAATTTTTCAAAAATTTCTTAATTTTTTAGGAAATTTTTTAAAAATTTCTTATTTTTATCGGAAATTTTTTAAAAATTTCTTATTTTTATAGGAAATTTTTCAAAAATTTCTTATTTTTATAGGAAATTTTTCAAAAATTTCTTATTTTTATAGGAAATTTTTCAAAAATTTCTTATTTTTATAGGAAATTTTTCAAAAATTTCTTATTTTTATAGGAAATTTTTCAAAAATTTCTTATTTTTATAGGAAATTTTTCAAAAATTTCTTATTTTTATAGGAAATTTTTCAAAAATTTCTTATTTTTATAGGAAATTTTTCAAAAATTTCTTATTTTTATAGGAAATTTTTCAAAAATTTCTTATTTTTATAGGAAATTTTTTTAAAATTTCTTATTTTTATAGGAAATTTTTCAAAAATTTCTTATTTTTAAAGGAAATTTTTCAAAAATTTCTTATTTTTAAAGGAAATTTTTCAAAAATTTCTTATTTTTATAGGAAATTTTTCAAAAATTTCTTATTTTTATAGGAAATTTTTCAAAAATTTCTTATTTTTATAGGAAATTTTTCAAAAATTTATTTTTTGTTTGTAGGAAAAATAGCTTAAATGAGGAAAAAGATTATATATTTTTTTTTTTTTTTCTTTTAGAATCTCAAAAATGAAAGATATCGCTTTAAAATCGTTATCAACGAATTGGAAAAAACCACAACGATTGAATATCAAGTTGCCCTTTTGGCATTTATTAATTGTGTGATCATTTCAGCTGCAACTTTACAAGATCGCATTAGAATACGAAATGAATTTATAGGTAAGTCTAATCAGATCAAAGATACTTAACAATTATCTAATTACATGAGTCAAAACAGGGGCGTGTGTATAATTATTCGAGACAACTGGTTCAAAAACCTTAACATAAAGCAAAGACTTGACAATGACACTAACTCAACGAATGTGAACCAAATCGAGTAATAACGGATATTTTGATTGTTGCCAATTACTAATTAAATAACAGCAAAAATTTATTTTTTAATGCAAATATTCCGCATAGAATCCAAAGAAAATGACATAACAAATTTTATAAATTTTATGAATTTCAATTACTTTTTTTTTGCCATAAGAAACTAAAGACCAAAGCAAATAAATTTGGAAGCTACAATACAAGATCAGTGTCGATCGATTGGCCATTAAATTTGTTTGTTGCTTTTGTTTGACCATAAAGCCAAATTATGTTTTATTAACTGAATATTATTCAAATTCAAGTGTATAAACCATTGACCGACTGTTTTGCCAAAAAAACACCTTCACACTATGCGGGTGAATAACCAAACGAACGTACGATCGCGCAATATCTTGACTTCTACAGCACTTAAGTGATTTAACACAATGGCCTAAGACACACAAGAAAGTGCTTAAAAAAGACAAAACAACCGTGAGTATCAGATTTTATAAACATTTGGCGTTAATGCGAATTTGAAGTGGAAAACATAAAAATGAACAATAAACCACAAATAAATTGAAAACAAGAGCCAAATTTGAAAACAAACTTTAACCCTATAAGGGAAGTGGGTTAATAAAACGGTAATCAAGAGTTAATTTAAATAAAATGAAACCGTTAAAATGGTTAAAGCCAAATGAAGAAACTTACGGTTTTCAATACTAAAACAAAATAAATAATTAGATTAATTAAAAACAAACATTACGAAATAAATTTACAAACAAGAAATAAGCAACAAAATTACATTTTCCAAACTAACGAAAATTTTTTAAAAATTTATAGAAAATTTTTCATTTCTTATTTTTATAGGAAATTTTTCAAAAATTTCCTATTTTTATAAGAAATTTTTAAAAAATGTCCTTTTTTTATAGGAAATTTTTCAAAAATTTCCTTTTTTTATAGGAATTTTTTCAAAAATTTCCTATTTTTATAGGAAATTTTTCAAAAATTTCCTATTTTTATAGGAAAATTTTCAAAAATTTCCTATTTTTATAGGAAATTTTTCAAAAATTTCCTATTTTTATAGGAAATTTTTCAAAAATTTCCTATTTTTATAGGAAATTTTTCAAAAATTTCCTATTTTTATAGGAAATTTTTCAAAAATTTCCTATTTTTATAGGAAATTTTTCAAAAATTTCCTATTTTTATAGGAAATTTTTCAAAAATTTCCTATTTTTATAGGAAATTTTTCAAAAATTTCCTATTTTTATAGGAAATTTTTCAAAAATTTCCTATTTTTATAGGAAATTTTTCAAAAATTTCCTATTTTTATAGAAAATTTTTCAAAAATTTCTTATTTTTATAGGAAATTTTTCAAAAATTTCCTATTTTTATAGGAAATTTTTCAAAAATTTCCTATTTTTATAGGAAATTTTTCAAAAATTTCCTATTTTTATAGGAAATTTTTCAAAAATTTCCTATTTTTATAGGAAATTTTTCAAAAATTTCCTATTTTTATAGGAAATTTTTCAAAAATTTCCTATTTTTATAGGAAATTTTTCAAAAATTTCCTATTTTTATAAAAAATTTTTCAAAAATTTCCTATTTTTATAGGAAATTTTTCAAAAATTTCCTATTTTTATAGGAAATTTTTCAAAAATTTCCTATTTTTATAGGAAATTTTTCAAAAATTTCCTATTTTTATAGGCAATTTTTCAAAAATTTAATATTTTTATAGGAAATTTTTCAAAAATTTTCTTTTTTTTATAGGAAAATTTTTCAAAAATTTCCTATTTTTATAGGAAATTTTTCAAAAATTTCCTATTTTTATTAAAAAATTTTCAAAAACTTATGATCTTTATAAAAAATTTTTCAAAAATATCATATTTTTATAAAAATTTCATATTTTGATAGGAAAAAACTTCTTATTTTTATAAGAAATATTTTCCAAAAAATTCTTTTGGTCCCGCAAGGGTTAATTTTTCTTCACTTAATCTAAAACTACTTCTTTACTTTAAAGTTTTGTTTATGTTTGGTTATCGACATTAACTTTTAGTCTAAAAACGAGTAGCCTTTTGCCCTGTAACCTTGACCAATAGTTTTGCTGCTAAAAACGTGTGCGTTGACGGATGACGATGCCCATTTCATCGTAGCATGAAACCTATAATTTGGATAAGCCTCCAGTCAAAAATAGATTAAAATAGAGACAAAATCTGAACAAAATTAACAAAACGAATAGGAGCTACGACATCGTATTACACGTGTTAATGACTTAATGATGATGTTCATTAAATAAATTACATCTTTTGTTTATTTTTATTTAATTAACGCCAAAAATATGAAATCAATTAATTACTTTGTTGCTATAATTAAATAATATGGTAAGAAAATTGTAAATTAAATTCATGATTAACTTTTTTGTGAAATGTTTAAGCAGCTTCCGGTTAAGCCCAAATAGAAATGGATTCTATATTTTTTGCGTTTTTTATAAAAAATTTAAACAAAAAAATTTCACCTGCCTTTTCAGAAATTCATGAGTTTCAGTATTTTTTAAACAAGTTCTTCCATTTTGGGTTTCGTTGACGTAGAAGAAACTTGTATGATTCCAATGAATGTTCCCAATTTATTTGAACAATTAAATATTCCAAATTTGGCAAAGGCTTTTTTGTTGTTATTAACAAAAACAAATAGAAAATTTTCAACCTAATAAGATTTGCTATTAAATGCACAAAGAAAAACTAGTAAATATATTTCTGACGTAAATTATGAAAATAAACATTTCCTATGAAAATTAAAAAATTATTAACAATTTTCCTGGAACAAAGAAGAAATTTTGCAAAATTTCCTATAAAAATAAAAAATTTAAAAAAAATCTATAAAAATAAGACATTTTTGAAAAATTTTCTATTAAAAAAAATAAAGTTTTGTTAAATTTCCTACAAAAATAATAAATTTTTGAAAAATTCCCTATAAAGCTATAAAATTTTTAAAAATTGTCCTACAAAACTATAAAATTTATAAAAAATGTTCTATAAAATTTTTGAAAAATTTCCTATAAAAATATGAAATTTTAAAGTTTCCTATAAAAGTATAAAAGTTTTGAAAAATTTCCTATAAAAGTAGGAAAATTTGAAAAATTTCCTATAAATATAAGAAATTTTTGAAAAATTTCCTAAAAAATAAGAAATTTTTGAAAAATTTCCTAAAAAATAAAAAATTTTTGAAAAAATTTCCTAAAAAAAAGAAATTTTTGAAAAAATTTCCTAAAAAAACTAAGAAATTAAAAAAAAATCCTATAAAAATAAGAAATGTTTCAAATTTCATATAAAAGTACGAGATTTTTCACAAAATTTCCTAAAACAATATAAAAATTTTGAAAATGTTCCTATAAAAATTAAATTTTTTTAAAAATATCCTATAATAATATGAAATTTTTCAAAAATTTCCTATCAAAATATGAAACTTTTGTAAAATGTTTTATAAAAATACGAAAATTTTGAAAAATTTCCTTTAAAAAAGAAAATTTTTGAAAAATTTCTTATAAAAAAAGGAAAAATTTGCTATAAAAATTAAAAATTTTCCTATAAAAATTTCCTATAAAAATAAGAAATTTTTGAAAAATTTATTAAAAAAATAAGAAATTTTTGAAAAATTTGATTCTTTTTGAAAAATTTCTTACAAAATTTTCGAAAAATATAAAAGTTAAAATTTTTTGAAAATGTTCCTATAAAAATAAAAAAAATTTCAAAAAATTACCTATAAAAATAGACATTTTTGAAGAATTTCCTATAAAAACAAAATTTTTGAAAAATTTTTATAAAAACAAGTAAGAGTGGTATATTGGGTTTGCCGAATCTTGGATACCCTTCACCAATAGTGTTTCAAAAGTCAAATACAAAATCGTATGAATATATTGATAATTATATAGTTTCTGATTACTGACTTAGTTGAGCCCCACACAAATGCTTCATATGTATATTAATTTTCTTTTGTTCATACTAAATGTAATTCCTAGCAATATTTGGTTATACTAGTACAAGGTGGCGCAAAAGTAATCCTCCTATCAGAAAATGCTCTAAATTTTGCGATTGGCCCCTAATGTCAATTCTGTTTTGGCATTTGTGTAGTAAACACTTGCAAAATACACGTTAATAAACAATGTTACTCTACACTGCTCCAGAACGCGGAATATTGGTGACTATTTATTTGGCCAATAATCGGTCGGTGACTTTGGCACAACGTGAGTTTCGTCGCAGATTTCCTAGCCGTCCAACGCCTACTGGTGAAATACTGCTCGCCTCGAAGAGACTGGCACAACACGCGATGCTGCCAGGCGTGGCAGACCCCGGAGTCGCCGTTCTGCAGAAAATATTGCTGCTGTAGCCGAGGATGTCATGGAAGCGCCGTCGACATCGATCAGACGACGTGCCACGCAAATGCGTATCAGTCAACGGTCTTTACAGCGAATTTTGGTAAAAAATTTGAAGATGTTTCCGTACAAAGTCCAGACGGTGCATCAGCTGTTAGCTGCTGACCGCCAATCGCGTCTAACATACGCTCAAGCCATCCTTAATCACCACCAAGAGGAAGACGATTTTTCATTAAAAATAATCATGAGTGATGAGGCCCATTTCCATCTTACCGGGTACGTAAATAAGCAAAATTTACGTGAAAATCCGCGTGTAACCCACGAAGAGCTATTACACCCGCTCAAAGTCATTGTATGGTGTGCTTTTTTCGCTGGAGGAGTCATCTGACCTTTTTTCTTCAAAGACGTAGCGGGCCAAACGGTTACTGTGAATGGTGAGCGCTACAGAGCAATGATTAACGAGTTCCGTTTGCCGCAACTTGATGAATTGGGATTGGAAAACATGTGGTTCCAACAGGACGGTGCAACGGCATACACTGCACGTGCCACAACCGATATGCTGAAGGATGCATTTCCCGGGCGCCTGATCTTCCGTTTTGGCGATTTGCACTGGCCCGCAAGATCGCCTGATTTGACCGCTGCAGACTTCTTTTTGTGGGGCTTTTTGAAGTCGCGGGTTTATGTCAACAAGCCTCAGACTCTTGCAGCTCTTAAAGACAATATCCGTCAAGAATGTGAGGACCTATCGCCGGAAGTTTTGGCCAAAGTGATGTAAAATGCTATAAAAAGGGCTCAAATGACAATCAACTCTGGCCGGAAAACGAAAAGCTTTTCGGTGGCGTCATCATCTAGAATAGTTAGGTTGGGCAGGTGGCTGATGTATAAGGCAGCGTCACTTGGATTCTAAAGTTCGATAGACCCGATAAACCATGCAGAAAAGATGCTTCAAAATGTAGATGCCCTTAGATTTGCAAGAGTACATCGATTTGATGAAGATTAAGTATTCTGGCAAACAACCCAAAAACACAGTTCCCAGTGAGGGTTGTGTACTTTAATTCATACGAATTATCCAACTATTAAAGGTTAATGATTAGTTATGTAAAACTCTGAAGTTAGCGGACTGATTTAGGTCAAAGTTTTAACAATGATTGTCAATGTATACAAGCCTTAGAATTATAAGGTATACACTCTTAGTTTTAGATACATGCGTGAAATATATAGCTAGCTATGAATGGATATCAGCTTTGGCGGAAAATTTATTGAAGATTTACGTATTAATCTGAAGTTAGTTAACTAATTAAGATGAATACTTCAACAATAATATTTGGGATGCATTGTTCTTTCGATCTGTCCGATGGATATGTGGAAAGTTTTGACCTAGTTTTTTGTGCAATTATAACGTGATTTAATTTATCAGCATTAAAGTGATTCCCGGTCGGGGTTATATGGGAGATAACAGAAAATTTGAACCAAGCTCGCCCATTTTCAAAGCCGAACTTTTCAAGATATCGCCCTGAATAACGATATTGTACAACGTCTTTATACTAAATGCCATCATCTTATCTATTATAATAGATAGATAATTATAATTTGTCATTTATTAGCTACTAAGAGATTGCCTTAGGCGAAGTTATACGGGAGCAATAGTCAAACGTGAACGGATTTCTCCCAATTGCAATTAAACAATTTAAATTTTCGTTGATGTGTGAGATACATACATATGTAGGTTTTGAACGGATATCATATACTTAGCTGCATTTTTGTACTTCCTAGGAAGATTACCTATAATTTGATATATAAACCATACTCAAATGTAATCATAAAGTTCAAAAGTCAGACATAGAATTAAGATAAATGCAGTGTGTCTGTCTGCTAAAATCAGATTTGTGGAGCTCCTGGATGGTATACCCATATGCATTTTACACAAAATTTTAGGATATCGTCCCACCCTGAGCTCCAAAAACTTGACTACAACAGAAAAAAGGACGTCGCGAAATCGATTCTCCTGCCGATTCTGAGACGATCGGTACAACTTGAATGGTATTCATAATCAGATTTGTGGAGTTTATATCAGATTTTAGGAAATCCTCCCACAAAGAACGCTGTCAAATTTCATCACAATCGGTCCATAAACACCTGAGATATCGCTGAAACAACATTTACAAAATGTCAACAAAATTTCTTAGACACGTACTTTGGGCAATTTGCTGTACATCACAAGTAGTGTTTTGGCGGTATCTCAGTTGTTTATGGACCGCTTTTGATAAAATTTTATAATGTGCTTGGCGGGGGAATTTCCTAAAATCTGATATAAAATTTATGTATGTCCGTGCTCCAGGAGGATGGTTTTTCCTATTTCTGCATTTCATTGTTTCAACAAACATTCTCTAACGCGTACTTTGGGCAATTTGCGATACATCAAATTTAGTGTTTTGGCTGTATCTCAGTTGTTTATAGACCGATTTTGCTAACATTTTACAGAGTGCTTTGGGGAACCATTTCCTACAATCTGATATATAATATATTATCACATGTACACCAGAAGTACCTTGTTTCTCTTATTATTTAAAAGTGTGTTTCAATCAAAAATTTTAAAATTTTCGTCTAATTTTTGGTATTTTTTCGATATTTTCGGTGTTTATAAACCGATTTTAATGAAATTTAATAGCGTTCATTGCGGGAGAATTTCCTAAAATCTGGTATATAATTTATGTAGGTCCACCCTCCAGGGGCTTCAGAAACTTGATTTCAACAGACAGACAGACGGACAGACAGACAGACGGACATGGCTTAATCGATTCTCCTCCCGATTCTGAGTCGATCGGTATAATTTTTATGGGGTCTACGATCACTAATAAAAAAATTACAAACGGAATCACAAACTTATAATACCCTTTCACCTATTGGTGAAGGGTATAATAAGAAAGTTTAAAAAAAATCCTACAGAAATAAAAAAGTTTTTAAAAATTTCCTATAAACATAAAAAAATTCTTATAGAAATTTCCTATAAAAATAGAACATTTTTTCCCATTTCCCATAAAAATAAGAATTTTTTGAAAAATTCCCATAAAAATAAGAATTTTTTGAAAAATTTCCTATAAAAATAAGTAGTTTTTGAAAAATTTCCTATAAAATTAAGAAATTTTTTAAAAATTTCCTATAAAATTAAGAAATTTTTTAAAAATTTTCTATAAAAATAAGAAGATTTTAAAAAATTTCCTATAAAAATAAGAAATTTTTGAAAAATTTCCTATAAAAAAATGAAATTTTTGAAAAATTTCCTATAAAAAAAAGGAAATTTTTGAAAAATTTCCTATAAAAAAAAGGAAATTTTTGAAAAATTTCCTATAAAAAAAGGAAATTTTTGAAAAATTTCCCATAAAAATAAGAAATTTTTGAAAAATTTTTTGAAAATTTTTCTATAAAAATAAGAAATTTTTGAAAAATTTCCTATAAAAATAAGAAATTTTTGAAAAATATCCTATAAAAATAAGAAATTTTTGAAAAATTTCCTATAAAAATAAGAAATTTTTGAAAAATTTCCTATAAAAATAAGAAATTTTTGAAAAATTTCCTATAAAAATAAGAAAATTTTGAAAAATTTCCTATAAAAATAAGAAATTTTTGAAAAATTTCCTATAAAAATAAGAAATTTTTGAAAAATTTCCTATAAAAATAAGAAATTTTTGAAAAATTTCCTATAAAAATAAGAAATTTTTGAAAAATTTCCTATAAAAATAAGAAATTTTTGAAAAATTTCCTATAAAAATAAGAAATTTTTGAAAAATTTCCTATAAAAATAAGAAATTTTTGAAAAATTTCCTTTAAAAATAAGAAATTTTTTAAAAATTTCCTATAAAAAAAGGAAATTTTATAAACAAAAATAAATTTTTTGAAAAATTTGTTATAAAAATTAAAAAAAATTAAAAAAATTTATTATAAAGATAAGAAATTTTTAAAAATGAGAAATTTTTATAAAAATATGAAATGATTGCAAAATTTCCTATAAAAATAAGAAAAATTGAAATAACTTCTAAAAAAAAGGAATTTTTGAAAAATTTTCTATAAAAATAAAAAATTTTTAAAAAATGTTTTTATAAAAATGATACGGAATTTTTTAAAAAATAAAAAACTTTTGAAAATTTTCTATAAAAATAAGAATTTTTTGAAAAATTTTTTATAAAAATAAAATAAATCCTTTTAAAATAAAAATTTTTGAAAAATTTACTATAAAAATATGAAATTTTTAAAAAAATTTCCTATAAAAATAAGAAATTTTAAAAAAATTTCCGGTAAAAATAAGAAATTTTGAAAAAATTTCCGGTAAAAATAAGAAATTTTGAAAAAATTCCTATAAAAATAAAAATTTAAAAAAAAACCCTTTAAAAATAGGAAATTTTTAAAACATTTTAGTAATGAACGTTTTCTATGATAAAAATTTCCTGTAAAAGAAAATTTTAAAAAATTCCCATTAAAATAAGAAATTGTTGAATAATTTCAGATAAAAATTTAAAATTTTGAAAACGTTCCTATAAAAATATGAAATTTTTAAAAAATTTCCTATAAAAATAAAAAATTTTTGAAAAATTTTCTATAAAGATAAGAAATCTTTGAAAAATTTCCAAAAAGAAAAATAAATTTTTAAAAAATTTCAGTGATGAAAATTTTCTATGATACTTTATCAGTGGTAAAAATTTTCAATAAAATCTTAATCAGTGATAAAATTTTTCTATGAAAAATACGTCAGTTGTAAATTGATCAGTCATTAAAGTTTTCCATGAAAACTTAATCAGTGATAAACATTTTTATCAGTGATTAAAGTTTTATATGCAAATTTGATATGTGATTAAACTTTGCAAAATCTTGGTCAGTGAATAAAATTGTCTATTAAAACTTGATCAAATATTGCAAAAAAAAAACTCGATCAGTGATAAATGTTTTCTATAAAAGTTTTCTTTAAAAACTTGATCGGTGCCAAAAATGCGAGATTTCTATTATAATACATTTAAATTCCCTTTAAGGCCCTAATTAGTGGGTGTATTCGAATATTTCATTATAATACAAATTTAACATTAGGTATTTAAATAAATTCCCATTCAATTTGAGATCAAAATACATGTGTCAATTTCTTAATTATTGGATGTAAAGAATATAATTAAATTAATGTAATTAAATATTTCCATGGCTGCTTATTTGTCACTTGAAAAATTGAACTTTTGATTTATTGAAATGTGACAAAACAATTTATGTTTAAAATTCATTTCTCATGCATTTCGATCCTCTATTATAATTTCGAATACAATGAGATTCAGTTGCAAGTAATAAAATGTTTGTAGTTTAGAATATTAAATTCAATTTAACTAATTTGATAACTTTGAGATAAATAATTCAATTAATTTTATAAGAATTTTTATTATAACACGTTAGTAGCATGGTACGGGATTCGGAAGGTTTTGCGTTTTAGATTCAGGAGGAGATATGTACATTTGTGAAGAATGTCAGAAGTATATTTCGAAATTTATATAAGTATGTCCTAAGATAATTTTCAAAGAACCTTTGGGAATAATTTAACCGTTAAAACCCCTATTATTACTTAGTTTTATCAAAACCAAAAACTTTTTCTTATATATTTTCAATATTATTTCACACTTTAGCTGGTTTGTGTCTTAGCTAAATTAAAGCCCAAATTTTAAATGGCTTTTAATTTCCCTGAAATCCTTCTTATATGTAAAAAAGAATATTCAAGTAAAATTAAGAATCCCAAGAGTTATAACCAATTATGTAATGTTGTCTATAGGCACTGATGGGCATAAAAGGGTTAAAAACAATATTAATCCTACTTTGTTAATAATTTATTTACCGTGCATTTTCTGTATGCAAATGAAAGTTTCAGATAATTAATTTAATGCCTTTAGCTATTGTAATATATTATTAAATAATTAATAAAATATTAAATATTTAAATACATTTTACGGCAAAATGGTATTTAACAAATTAAATAGATAAACATTTTTTGCCTTCTAGTTAAATACTAATTGTTGTTAATAAAAATCCCATATTTCAAAAAATTAAACACGATAAACGTTACAAGATACTTTTAGATACAATTATTAAAATATATAAAACAAATGTGTAAAATAGAAATTTTTTAAAAATTTCCTATTTTTATAGCAAATTTTTCAAAAATTTCCTATTTTTATAGGAAATTTTTCAATAATTTCCTATTTTTAAAGGAAATTTTTCAATAATTTCCTATTTTTAAAGGAAATTTTTCAATAATTTCCTATTTTTATAGGAAATTTTTCAATAATTTCCTATTTTTATAGGAAATTTTTCAATAATTTCCTATTTTTATAGAAAATTTTCAATAATTTCCTATTTTTATAGGAAATTTTTCAATAATTTCCTATTTTTATAGGAAATTTTTCAATAATTTCCTATTTTTGTAGGAACTTTTTCGAAATATTCCTATTTTTATAGGAAATTTTTCAAAAAATTCCTATTTCTATAGGAAACTTTTCAAAAATTTCCTATTTTTATAGGAAATTTTTCAAAAATTTCTAATTTTTTTAAGAAAATTTTTCAAAAATTTCTTTTTGTTTATACGATTTTTTTTTTTATATTTCTTACTTTTTTTAAATTTTCTTATGTTTTTAGGAAATTTTTCAAAAATTTCTTATTTTAAAAGAAAATATTTCAAAAATATTTTTTATTTAAGAGGAAATTTTTCAAAAAATTCTTATGTTTGTAGAAAATTTTTTAAAAATTTCTTATTTTTATAGGAAATTTTTCAAAATTTCCTATTTTTATAAGCAATTTTTCAAAAATTTCTTAATTTTTAGGAAAGTTATTTAGAATTTCTTATTTTTATCGGAAATTTTTAAAAATTTTCGTATTTTTATAGAAAATTTTTCAAAAATTTTTTATTTCTACAGGATATTTCTTTAAAATTTCTTATTTTTATATGAAATTTTTCAAAAATTTCTTATGTTTGTAGAAATTTTTTTAAAAATTTCTTATTTTTATAGAAAATTTTTCAAAATTTCTTATTTTTATAGACAATTTTTCAAAAATTTCTTATTTTTTATGAAATTTATTTAAAATTTCTTATTTTCATCGGAAATTTTTTAATAGGTTCGTATTTTTATAGAAAATTTTTCAAAAATTTCTTATTTCTATAGGAAATTTTTTAAAAATTTCTTATTTTTATACGAAATTTTTCAAAAATTTCTTGTTTTATAGGAAATTAAAAAAAAAAATCTTATTTTTATTGGAAATTTAAAAAAATCTTACTTTTATAGGAATTTCGTTTAAAAATTTCATGTTTTTATAAGAAATTTTTTAAAAATTTCTTTTTTTTTCATAAGAAATTTTTTAAAATATTTCTTATTTTTATAGGAAATTTTTCAAAAATTTCTTATTTTTATAGAAATTTTTTCAAATTTTTTTTTTATTTTTATAGGAAATTTTTTTCTATAAAAACTTGATCAGTGATCAAAATTTTCGATAAAAACTTGATCAGTGATCAATGTGTTCTAAAATAACTTGATCAGTTTGAATTTTTTTTATAAAAGCTTAATCAGTGATCAAAGTTTTCTATAAAAACTTGATGAGTTGTAAAAGTTTTCTATAAAAACTTGATCAGTGATCAAAGTTTTCTATAAAAACTTGATCAGTTGTAAACGATTTCTATAAAAACTTGATCAGTGATCAAAGCTTTTAATAAAAACTTGATCGGTGATCAAAGTTTTCTATAAAAACTTGATCAGCGATCAATGTTTTCTATAATAACTAGATCAGTGATCAATGTTTTTTATAAAAACTTGATCAGTTATCAATGTTTTCCATAAAAACTTGATCAGCGATCAATGTTTTCTATAATAACTAGATCAGTGATCAATGTTTTTTATAAAAACTTAATCAGTTATCAATGTTTTCTATAAAAACTTGATCAGTGATCAATGTTTTCTATAAAAACTTGATCAGTGACCAAGTGGTAAAAGTTTTCTATAAAAACTTGATCAGCTATCAATGTTTTTTATAAAAACTTGATCAGTCATCAAAGTTTCCTATAAAAACTTGATCAGTTGTAAACGTTTTCTATAAAAACTTGATCAGTGATCAAAGCTTTTAATAAAAACTTGATCGGTGATCAAAGTTTTCTATAAAAACTTGATCAGCGATCAATGTTTTCTATAATAACTAGATCAATGTTTTTTATAAAAACTTGATCAGTTATCAATGTTTTCCATAAAAACTTGATCAGCGATCAATGTTTTCTATAATAACTAGATCAGTGATCAATGTTTTTTATAAAAACTTAATCAGTTATCAATGTTTTCTATAAAAACTTGATCAGTGATCAATGTTTTCTATAAAAACTTGATCAGTGACCAAGTGGTAAAAGTTTTCTATAAAAACTTGATCAGCTATCAATGTTTTTTATAAAAACTTGATCAGTTATCAATGTTTTCTATAAAAACTTGATCAGTGATCAATGTTTTCTATAAAAACTTGATCAGTTGTAAACGTTTTCAATAAAAACTTGATCAGTGATCAAAATTTTTAATAAAAACTTGATCGATGATCAAAGTTTTCTATAAAAACTTGATCAGCGATCAATGTTTTCTATAATAACTAGATCAGTGATCAATGTTTTTTATAAAAACTTGATCAGTTATCAATGTTTTCTATAAAAACTTGATCAGTGATCAATATTTTTTATAAAAACTTGATCAGTTATCAATGTTTTCTATAAAAACTTGATCAGTGATCAATGTTTTCTATAAAAACTTGATCAGTTATCAATGTTTTCTATAAAAACTTGATCAGTGATCAAGTGGTAAAAGTTTTCTATAAAAACTTGATCAGTGATCAATGTTTTTTATAAAAACTTGATCAGTTATCAATGTTTTTTATAAAAACTTGATCAGTTATCAATGTTTTTTATAAAAACTTGGCCAGTAATTAATGTTTTCTATAAAAACTTGATCAGTTATCAATATTTTCTATAAAATATTGGTCAGTAATCAAAGTTTTCTATAAAAACTTGACCAGTGATCAAAGTTTTCTATAACAACTTGATACATGATCAAAGTTTTCTATAAAAACCAGATCAGTGATCAATGTTTTCTATAAAATCTTGATAAGTGATCATTGCTTTCTATAAAAGCGATCAATATTTTCTATAAAAACTTGATCAGTGATCATTTTTTTCTGGTTATTGATATTTATATTCTAGAGATTTTAAAACTATAAACAAACACTTCAATATTTAAATTTGAAAATGTAAAATTTGTTTCGTTTACAACCTTTTGTACTCAGGTTTGAGTATTTTTTATTCTTTAAACTTTTAGAGACAATTGTTTAAAATAACTTTTCTGCCATTTGTCACAAAATATTTATTCTTGGTTTTTTATTTTCAATTCTATATTGGGCATCGGTGCTGCTGCGTTATATTAATGCATTTAAATGTCTGAACAAAAATCATTTAAATTTTATTATTTTTTTTTTTTTTCATTCTCAATGAAGCGCAACTTAATTTATTTTAATTGAAAACAATGAATAAATATTTTGTTTTAATACTTTGATTATTTTCTGTAGTTTTTTCTGAGTTTAAACGGGAGTTTAAATAAATATTTTGATGAGGAGGTTTGTGCATTATATAGACACATACTTCAAATCCACATGTTGCATGCAACAATAATAAATAAAAGTCATGATGATGAAGATGAAGTCAAATCAAACTTAAATGACAATCATTCATTCAGTCACTCACTCATTAAGACTCTTCATTCATATTAAACTTCTCTCTCTCTCTCTCTCTCGTTCGCTCTTAAGTGATCTTAATCTCCCTGTATCTCTCTCTTTCTATCATCAGTGATCTTAATTAATGCCTGGTCAAGTGATAACCCAAGTCCCCATTTTTTGTAAAAGAACTTTAAAAAAATGTTAAATTGTTTATCTTTTTTCTACATTTTTTTCGATCTAAAGTTCATGAACTTAAATTAAGGTTTTTCATTCATTTAAAAATTTGTCTGTAACTCCATATGATCGCCTGTCTCTCATTCCAAAGGGATTTGGCCAGACAAGTGACATTTAACATTTGAATTTAATTCTTGTTCTGGTTTTGTTTAACATAATCACTCAGTTACGATCTGTCATTTAGTTCTGTCATTTTTTAGGGGGTAGACGACAATCATAATTAATCTGTGCCACATGTCATTTATTATTTTGTTTAAATATTTTGATCAATTATTTTTGATAACAAAAATTTCTATTGAAAAAGTTTTAAAACTTGATGATTTGTTCTTTTATTTTTAAATATTTTATACACTTAAATAATTATATTAATATTTCATACACAAAAAAATGTGGGTGTTAATCGCATAATCCGGAAATAATTCTTAACATTTAACACATTTTGTTTAACTATTCATTCATATTTGGCAATTGAAATAATTTAATAATTTATTGTTTTATATTTGTCATTTTAGGTCTTAAAGTACTTCCTCTATTAAATAATTTAAGGTAAGTGAAGTTTTTAATGCAATATCTACTAGCAAAATAATTTCGAAAATCTTCAATTCAGAAAATTTTCTTATTTTTATATAAAAATTGTCAAAAATTTTTTAGGAAATTTTTCAAAAATTTTTTATTTTTTTTACGTAAATTTTTCAAAAATTTCTTATTTTTTTAAGAAATTTTTCAAAAATTTCTTGTTTTAAATAAAAATTTTCTTATTTTTATAGGAGATTTTTCAAAAATTTTTAAAAAAATTTCTTACTTTTATAAACAAATTTTCAAAAAATTCTTATTTTTATAAACATATTTTCAAAAATTCCTTATTTTTATACAAGATTTTTTAAAAACTTTCCTATCAAAATGAGAAATTCTTGAAATATTTCCTACAAAAAATAAGAACTTTTAGAAAAATTTCCTAAAAAATAAGAAATTTTTGAAAAATTTCCCATAAAATGCCAAATTTTAATGAAAATTCTATAAAAAATAAGAAAATTTTGAAAAAATTCTTATAAAAATAATTTTTCGAAAATTTCCTATAAAAATACGAAATTTAAAAACAAAATTTATTGAAATCAGAAAATTTTGAAAAAATTCCTATAAAAATAATCTATTTTTAAAAAATTTTCTATAAAAAAAAGAAAATTTAAAAAAAATAAGAAATTTTTTAAAAATTTCCTTAAAGGAAGAAATTTTAAAAAATTTTCCTATAAAAATAAGAAATTTTTTAAAAACATCCTATAAAAATATAATTTAATTCAAGAAAAAAAGAAATTTTTGAAAAACTTCCTGTAAAAATGAGAAATTTTTGAAAAATTTTCTATCAAAAAAAAGAAATTTTGAAAAAATTTCCTATAAAAATAAGAAATTTTGAAAAAATTTCCTATAAAAATAAGAAATTTTTGAAAAATTTCCTATAAAAATAAGAAATTTTTGAAAAATTTCCTATAAAAATAAGAAATTTTTGAAAAATTTTCTATGAAGTTTTTTACAAATTTTCTATATTTATAGGATTTTTTTATAGCAAATTTTTCAAAAATTTCTTATTTTTATAGGAAAATTTTCAAAAATTTCTTATTTTTATGGGAAATTTTTCAAAAATTTCTTATTTTTATAGTAAAATTTTAAAAAGTTTTTTTTAGGAAGTTTTCAAAATTTTTTTATTTTTATAGGAAATTTTTAAAAAATTTCTTATTTTTATAGGATATTTTTTAAAAATTTTTTATTTTTGTAGGAAATTTTATAAAAATTTCTTATTTTTATAGGAAATTTTTCAAAAATTTCCTATTTTTATAGGACATTTTGCAAAATGTTTTTTTTTTTAAAGAAAATTTTTCATAAATTTCTTATTTTTATAGGAATTTTTTCAAATTTTCTTATTTTTATAGAAAACCTTTCAAAAATTTCTTATTTTTAAAGAAAATTTTAGAAAAATTTCTTAATTTTATAGGAAATTTTTCAAAAAATTCTTATTTCTATAGAAAATTTTTAAAAAATTTCCTATTTTCATAGGAAATTTTTCAAAAATTTCTTATTTTCATAGGAAAATTTTCAAAAATATCCTATTTTGATAGAAAGATTTTCAAAAATTTCTTATTTTTATAGAAAAATTTAACTTTTTTTTATTTTTATTGGAAAGTTTTTCAAAAATTTCTTATTTTTATAGGAAATTTTTGGAAAATTTGTATTTTTTATAGGAAAATTTTCAAAAATTTCCAATTTTTATAAAAAAGAATCTTATTTTAGAAGAAAATTTAAAAACAAACATTTTTTATAGAAAATTTTTCAAAAATTTCTATTTTTTAAAAATTTCTTATTTTTATAGGAAATTTTTTGAAAATTTACTATTTATAAGAATTTTTTCAAAAATTTACTTTTTATAGGAAATTTTAAAAATATTGACTATTTAAAGAAATTAATCATGGACAAAATATTTCATAATGAATAATAGTAAAAAACAATATGTTATCATAAAATTTTAATATCTATTTTTTCGAGATATTTTAAATTACATGTGAGGACTTTAACAAAATCTTAGATCGTCATAATTATTTTTAATGCACTTTAACAATTAGAGGGTGTGTCCCTCTGATTGTTAAAGTGTCAAGAGGGGAAGTCATTTAAGTCTTGATCTAACCATTCAATTTCTAATAAAAGGCGTTCAATCGTTCATGTATGAAGGAATGAATGAATGAATGAAAAATTTATATACAATCAATTTGTTTGAAACGAATTATTAATTTTCTGGTATCTCTTATATTTAAAAATATTTACAAAAACAATAATAATAAATTTTAACAAAATAAACATGATTTTATCTTTAAGATTTGCATACACAAAGTAACAAAAAAAGAAACGTTTATAAATGCAAAAATTACAAGATCGAAACATGTATGATTTAAAATGGCTTAAGGCTCTTTTTGGCTTTTTTGCTCGATTTCATGGGTTTTTTTCTGAAATAAATTTTGTTAACTCTAATAAATTTGAGACGCTTCTTAAAGTTTGAACCGAAACAAATCTATGGGATTATTTAAGGCTTCTGTGAACTAAACGAAATCAAAATTATTTTTGGTTTCTTTGTTACGAGGGTGTTATAGTGAACTTTAACTTAATGATATTAAGAAATCAAAAGTTGTTAGCAATTTATTTTGAGCTGCGGTTTTTTGCTATAAAAATGGTTTCACCTATTTTTAACAGCCGCTGGACGGATTAAAGGTTAAACTATTTAAATTCAGTTTCTAAACGTTTATATAATTTCTTATGTTACTTTGTCTTAATATATTTTTTCGCCCCTTTTTGGTACAAAATTAGTAATTAATTTTCCTGTAAGCAGTACATTTAAAAAAAAACTTCCAATAAATATAAAATTTTCTAAAAATTTCCTATAAATCGAAAATATTCAAAAAATAGTAAATTATTTGACTATTTCCTATAAACAGTAAATATTAAAAAAAAATACCAATAAAAAGTCAATTTTCGAAAAATTATCTATAAATAGTCAATTTTTGAAAAATTTCCTATAAATAGTAAATTTTCGAAAAATTTCCTATAAATAGCCAATTTTCGAAAAATTTCCCATAAATAATCAATTTTCGAAAAATTTCCTATAAATAGCCAATTTTAGTAAAGTTTCTTAAAAATAGTAAATTTTCGAAAAATTTTCTATAATTGGTCAATTATCTAAAAATTTCCTATAAAAAGTGAATTTTCGAAAAATTTCCCAAAAAAAAGTAAATTTTCGAAAAATTTCCTATAAAAAATTAAGTTTTGAAAAATTTCCTAAAAAAAGTCAATGTTCGAAAAATTTCCCAAAAAAAAAGTAAATTTTCGAAAAATTTTCCAAAAAAAAGTCCATCTTCGAAAAATTTTCTTTAAAAAGACAATTTTCTAAAAATTTTTTTTAGAAGAACAATTTTTGAAAATTTGCTTATGTTTTGCAAAATTTGGCAAATTTTTCAATTAAAGCCAAAATTTTCGAAGTGAAAGTTTTTCTAAATTTAATCTTTCAAGGCTTCGGCTGATTTAAATTAATGACTTAATTTATCTTTTAAACCGATTTAACTGGATCATTGAAATACAACAAAATTCCAATGAATAAAAAAGTCATTAGTTAATGACTAAATTGATTTTCAAAGCAATTAATTAGCGTTATTGTTATTCTAATGAATTAGTGTTTTTTATCAAGAATTTGATGCGCAGATTTTCATTCATAAAAAAACAAGTTATAATTTAATTAACTAAAATATTAAATTTGTCTAAACAAAACTTAAATATACAGTAGCACCTGTCCACCAAAATCATTCATGAAATAGCAATTTAACAGGTTTCAGTTTCGAAAATTATTGAAAAAAATCAATTATGAAAAAATAAATTACAAAAATTTGAATAAGAATAGACTTAAGACGATTATCGGCACATGGATAGATTTTAAAAAATCTCAAAAAAAAAAATCTGTTTAGAAAAAATCAATGAATGGCGCCGGGTGATGCTATACTTTGTTCTTCGAAAATTTTTGTATTGTGACAAGTTTAAACAAATGACAAATAAATTATTATTTTATTGTTTTTCAAATAAATAATTAATTTTGCACAAAATAACAAATGTCACTAAAATCTCCTTTTTTCGTGTGGTCCGAAATTTTGAATATTTTTATTTGTGTTTCGCTTGATAAGGTTTTAAAAATACCCAGTTTTATGTTTTGCTAAGATGAAGACAGACTAGGAAGACAGACGACAAAATATGTCAATCATATTGATTTTGAAAAATAATCAAAAAAATCAAAAACTTCTTATTTTTATAGGAAATTTTTCAAACATTACTTATTTTTATAAGAAAATTTTTGAAAATTTCTTATTTTTATACGAAATTTTTTCAAAAATTTCTTCTTTTTATAGGAAATTTTTTCAAAAATTTCTTATTTTTATAGGATATTTTTTCAAAAATTTCCTATTTTTATAGAACATTTTTCAAAAATCCTACTTTCAAAAATTTCTTATTTTTATAGGACATTTTTCAAAAATTTCTTATTTTTATAGGAAATTTTTCAAAAATTTCTTATTTTTATAAGAAATTTTTCAAAAATTTCTTATTTTTATAAGAAATTTTCCAAAAAATTCTTATTTTTATAAGAAATTTTTCAAAAATTTCTTATTTTTATAAGAAATTTTTCAAAAGTTTCTTATTTTTATAAGAAAATTTTTGAAAATTTCTTATTTTTATACGAAATTTTTTCAAAAATTTCTTCTTTTTATAGGAAATTTTTTCAAAAATTTCTTATTTTTATAGGATATTTTTTCAAAAATTTCCTATTTTTATAGAACATTTTTCAAAAATCCTACTTTCAAAAATTTCTTATTTTTATAGGACATTTTTCAAAAATTTCTTATTTTTATAGGAAATTTTTCAAAAATTTCTTATTTTTATAAGAAATTTTTCAAAAATTTCTTATTTTTATAAGAAATTTTTCAAAAATTTCTTGTTTTTATAAGAAATTTTTCAAAAGTTTCTTATTTTTATAGAAAAAAATTTCAAAAATTTCTTATTTTTATAGGAAATTTTTCAAAAATTTCTAATTTTTTTAAGAAATTTTTCAAAAATTTCTAATTTTTATAAGAAATTTTTCAAAAATTTCTAATTTTTATAAGAAATTTTTCAAAAATTTCTTATTTTTATAAGAAAATTTTCAAAAATTTCTTATTTTTATAAGAAATTTTTTAAAAATTTCTTATTTTTATAAGAAATTTTTTAAAAATTTCTTATTTTTATAAGAAATTTTTTAAAAATTTCTTATTTTTATAAGAAATTTTTTAAAAATTTCTTATTTTTATAAGAAATTTTTTAAAAATTTCTTATTTTTATAAGAAATTTTTTAAAAATTTCTTATTTTTATAAGAAATTTTTCAAAAATTTTTTATTTTTATAGGAAATTTTTCAAAAATTTTTTATTTTTATAGGAAATTTTTCAAAAATTTTTTATTTTTATAGGAAATTTTTCAAAAATTTTTTATTTTTATAGGAAATTTTTCAAAAATTTTTTATTTTTATAGGAAATTTTTCCAAAATTTCTCAGTTTTATAGAAACTTTTCAAAAATTTCCTATTTTCATAGAAAATTTTTCAAAAATTTCTTATTTTTATAGGAAATTTTACAAAAATTTCTTATTTTTATAGGAAAATTTTCAAAAATTCCTTATTTTTATAGAAAAATTTTCAAAAATTTCTAATTTTTATATGAAATTTTTCAAAAATTTCTTATTTTTATAAGAAAATTTTCAAAAATTTCCTATTTTTATAAGAAATTTTTCAAAAATTTATTATTTTTATAAGATATTTTTCAAAAATTTCTTATTTTTATATGAAATTTTTCAAAATTTTCTTTTTTTTATATTAAATTTTTCAAAAATTTCTAATTTTTATAAGAAATTTTTTAAAAATTTCTTATTTTTGCAAGAAATTTTTCAAAAATTTCTTATTTTTAAAGGAAATTTTTCCAAAATTTCTCAGTTTTATAGAAACTTTTCAAAAATTTCCTATCTTTATAGAAAATTTTTCAAAAATTTCCTATTTTTATAGGAAATTTTTCAAAAATTTCTTATTGTTATAGGAAATTTTTCAAAAATTTCTTATTTTTATACGAAATTTTACAAAAATTTCTTATTTTTATAGGAAAATTTTCAAAAATTTCTTATTTTTATAGAAAAATTTTCAAAAATTTCTAATTTTTATAGGAAATTTTTCAAAAATTTCTTATTTTTATAAGAAATTTTTGCAAAATTTCTTATTTTTATGGGAAATTTTTCAAAAATTTCTTAATTTTTTAGGAAATTTTTCAAAAATTTCTTAATTTTTTAGGAAATTTTTCAAAAATTTCTTAATTTTTTTAGTACATTTTTTAAAAATTTCTTATTTTTAGAGAAAAAATCGCTAAAATTTCTTAATTCATAAGATTTTTTTTACTTCTTTTTTCTCCCACAAATGTTTATTGAGTTATAAGCTTTTAAATCTTAATTAAATGCATAATAAGTATATAATTTTCGTTGATTTTGCCAATTCGTTATAATAATATAAAATCATTAATTATAATTTCTGCTACTTTTTTTTGTCAGCAACCGCAAAATCTGCTAAACTTCTTTGGTAGCAGATATTAAAAGTAAAATTATTTATTTAAACATTTTATTACTAAAAAGTGTTAATTAACAATAAAGTGTAATTTTATGCGTTACTTTAAAATTTAAACGTTAATTAATCACTAGTTTTTTCCTTTAGCAAATAAATGAAAATTATGGGAAGTTTATTTATTTAACTTAAGTGTTAAGGCGTTTAAATAAATCGTCAATTTGAACTGAGAAATTTTATATTTATTGTTAAAAATTCATTAAAAACTACAATTTTGAAAAATTTGTTATAAAAATATTTTCAAGGTTTTGTGTAAAAATTACATAGATCTCTCAAATAACATGGGAGTGTTTCAAATTGATGGAGTTTCAATGCTAGATTTTTATCAAATTATAACAAAAGATTTAAAAAATTTAAGTTATTTAGTGCAATATTTAATAGTTTAATTTATAACTAAGTTTTTACAAAATGTACTATTTATAGGAAATTTTGCGAAAATTTACTATTTTTAGGAAATTTTTCGAAAATTGATTATTTATAAGAAATTTTTTGAAAATTGACTACTAATAGGAAATTTTTAAAAAATATACCACTTATAGGAAATTCTTCAAAAATTGACTATTTATAGGAAATTTTTGAAAATTGACTTCTTTTAGGAAACTTTTCAAAAATTTACTTTTTTTAGGAAATTTTCGAAAATTGACTATTTATAGGAAAATTTTACTACAATATACTATTTATAAGAAATTTTTCGAAAATTGGAAATTTTTGAAAATTTACTATTTATTGATTTTTTTTAAAAAATTAACTTTTTATAGGAAATTTTTCGAAAATTGACTATTTATAGGAAATTTTTCGAAAATGGACTATTTATAGGAAATTTTTAAAAATTGACTATTTATAGGAAATTTTTGAAAATTGACTTCTTTTAGGAAACTTTTCAAAAATTTACTTTTTTTAGGAAATTTTTCGAAAATTGACTTTTTATAGGAAATTTTTTCAAAATTGACGATTTATAGAAAATTTTTTGAAATTTGACTTTTTATAGGAAATTTTTCGAAAATTGACTTTTTATAGGCAATTTTTCGAAATTTGACATTTCATAGGAAATTTTTCAAAAATAGACTTTTTATAGGAAATTTTTCAAAAATTTACTTCTTAAAGAAAATTTTCGAAAATTGACTTCTTAAAGGAAATTTTTCGAAAATTGACTTTTTAAAGGAAATTTTTCGAAAATTGACTTTTTAAAGGAAATTTTTCGAAATTTGACTTTTTATATAAAAAATTTTTCGAAATTTGACTTTTTATATAAAAAATTTTTCGAAAATTGACTTTTTATAGGAAATTTTTCGAAAATTTACTATTTATAGGAAATTTTTCAAAAATTTACTTTTTATAGAAAATTTTTCAAAAATTTACTTTTTATAGAAAGTTTTTCAAAAATTTACTTTTTATAGAAAATTTTTCAAAAATTTACTTTTTATAGGAAATTTTTCAAAAATTTACTTTTTATATGAAATTTTTCAAAAATTTACTTTTTATAGGAAATTTTTCAAAAATTTATTTTTTATAGGAAATTTTTCAAAAATTTATTTTTTATAGGAAATTTTTCAAAAATTTACTTTTTATAGGATATTTTTCAAAAATTTACTTTTTATAAGAAATTTTTCAAAAATTTACTTTTTATAGGAAATTTTTCGAAATTTGACTTTTAATCGGAAATTTTTTGATATTAGACTTTTTATAGAAATTTTTTTGAAAATTTACTTTTATAGGAAATTTTTCGAAAATTAATGTTTTATAGGCAATTTTTCGAAATTTGACTTTTTATAGGAAATTTTATGAAATTTGACTTTTTATAGGAAATTTTATGAAATTTGACTTTTTATAGGAAATTTTTGAAATTTAACTTTTTGTAGGAAATTTTTCTAAATTTGACTTCTTAATTAAAATTTTCGAAATTTTACTTTTTATAGAAAATTTTTCAATATGTGACCTTTTATAGGAAATTTTTCGAAAATTGATGTTTTATAGGAAATTTTTCGAAACTTGACTTTTTATAGGAAATTTTTCGAAAATTGACTATTAATAGAAAATTTTTCGAAATTTGACTATTTATAGAAAATTTTTCGAATATTGACTACTAATAAGAAAATTTTTCGCAAATGGACTTGAGAATTTAAAATTTTGTAAAAGTTTTCTTTGAAACAGAAACTTTTCTATAATTTTCTTTTAAAACAGAAAATATTGTCAAATTTTCCATTGAATCCTAAATGAAAAAATCCATTGTCTATTTTCCTGCAAAGAACCAAACTCATAGTTGTTATCACATATGAATGAGTCTGTGTCTGGGTCATACCCAAAAATATATGATAATTACTCTTAGTAAATAGCCTTAAACTTTAAATATACATATCACTTTATTTATAATAGTTATAAAAACTGAAAAGCTTTTCATTACCTCGACAAAAAAAAAAACAGCCTGAAAATATGCAACACATTTTTCGCTTATATTCATTCAAAAAAGTAACAGACAAAAATTTAGCAAGGACCTTGCAGGCATGACTGAATTCTTTTATAAAAATATCTCCAAAAATATAGAAATAAATATTTTGTAATTACTTTTTGGACAAACGAAAATAGACACGACAAAACTATAGAAATTTTGGGGAAAAAACAACCCTCAAAATTATATCAAAATTGCTAATCAAAAAACTAAACAAAACCCATAAAAAGGATATAATAATAATAAAGCGATTAGGCTATCCATCCGTTCAAACGTCATAATCCAAAGAAATGCTGCATATGAATATTCATAAATCATTTAAAGAAGCCCCGAGCAAAAAAAAATCATTGAAATCGACGTATTTTGCAAACATTAGGGTAACTCACAATACGATTTTTGAAACGAAAATGGTAAACAAAATGTGTGTTCCCTTAAAAAACTTTCTATTTTAAAAGAAACATTTTTGTTTTCAAAATTTTCTGTTTTAATAGAAAATTTTCCAAAAATGTGCTTCATTTGCTTGCTATAAAAGTAGCCTTGTGAATACCCCTACTAAAAATAATACGAAACGAGTCACATGGTCTTAACCATCATCAGCGAAAGACTCCCATAACGGAACAATGATTGAGCATTACTCGTTTCTACTCATTTCACGCATTTCATTTTCCCAAGTACTCACGAGGAAACATTTTCGAAGCATAACCCAAAACTCAGCAAAAAACAAAAGAAGAATGCGCGCGCACCACGTGGAGCTGGAACATAAATAAAAACAATAACAACATTAAGAGATATAACATGCCTGAAATATCAGGCAGCCGAGCCAAATGTTTACCCATCTAAGGAGTATCAAAAAAATTTCAAAACAAAAACAAAATTTTATGAGTTGTATTTATAAACTTACTCGTGTTTCTCAAACGCCACAGAGCTGAGATTTGGCAATGGGTCAAAAATTTTATTATACTCACCAGCTGTTTTTCCACTGAGGGAAATTTGCTGTGGAGTAGGAAGAATTTATGGTTCAGATTTATTAACTTGCTTTGGATTTTCAAGGAAATAAACATTGTTAACTGTTACTTGTTGAATTTGTTTATAGGGCAATAATGTTAAGACCCATTCCGATGTTAGTAAATTTTTGTAAAGTGGTGAAATAGAATGTCTTGAGCTTTAGTAATAAGTAGGGGAATTGTTATGGAAATGGAAGATTTTTATGATGTTACTTTCAATTATCTTCAACTTTGGAATACTACCTTTAGTTAGATGCCCTGAACTGTTAGTAACTGTTAGCAAAGACTCTATTTGCCGTATGGTCGTTTTAAAAAGTCCCTTTTACTCTAATTCGGAAACAAGTAATGGAAACGATTGGTGAATGAGAGAAAGCTAAGGCACACACACGTGGTCATGAAATGTATGTTTGTTTGTGCATTTTTTATTGTTCTTCATCCACTTTAATTTCACATTTGACAGAAAAAAGTATGGAGTGCAAAATCTTTGATTATTGTTTGCGTCTTTTGAATTCTTAATTTTAGTGAAGTTTTAACGATCGTAAGAACACACACATTTTGTATCTGTAATTAATCGCTAACGTTCATAAGAGCATCCTCACTTACTTGAATGGTCTTTATTTGCAACCTGTTAAGGTCAAAGACCGAGCATATTTAAGAATTCCATGAGCTTCGATCTTCTGCGTAATAATAATAATAATAATAATAATAATAATAATAATAATAATAATAATAATAATAATAATAATAATAATAATAATAATAATAATAATAATAATAATAATAATAATAATAATAATAATAATAATTTCCACTACAACATTCCAATTGGAACAAGTGGTACTTCTCTCAGACAATGAGCTGCATCCGATTCTATTTTTAGACTCACTGAAAGGGACCTACGTTTTAACTCCGGCTCCGAACGGCAAATGCATTAGTTAGAGAAGTTTTACATAGCCTAATACTCAGTAACCAGTGGCTAGCTGAGTTATGAGGTGACCACCGCTTTTTAGAAAATTTTTTTTTTTTTTCAAATGGGTCTGGCCAGAAATCGAACTTGGGACATCTGGATGACTATCCTGCTATACCACGGCGGATCTTGTGCGTATATTCCTCAATTTCATAGGTCAATCTTTTAAAGATTTTGTCTCTACTTGGTCTTTCCATGGAAGATTCGGAGGCTCTCTTCTAACATTAGAAGGCCGTTTTAATTATAATTTTAGCTTTTCATAGTAATTGTTTTTTTCTGGAGTGGGTTACCAGCCCGACAACCTAACCCATATTTTTACCATTCTTATGGGAGAACACGCGGCACATGTTAGCTCAGTACATTAACGTATGTTAATGTACGTCCTCTGATTGGTCAGTGTCCACAGTTGAGATGAACGATAACCAAGATAAGTCTGGACTTACCAAGTTAAGACCAATCAGAGCATTGCTTGGTATCCAACATCCCCTACATAACCCTCAACATTTCAGTAATACAAAAGAGATCCCCTATAAGAGTTTAAGACCTAGTTTCAAAGCGAACAAGTAAAAAAATTCTATATGCGGTCAATCCCGACCATATGATATCCTTCTTCACTGAGGTCAAATATCTGTTCTATTTCGTCTACCAAGACAAATATTTTTGTCATCATAAATACAACAATTTTTTCATGACTTGTATTTCCGTCATTGGAGCTTATATAAGATCGAGGTCAAATGTGGACCGATTATTTTGAAATTTGGCAATTGGATTCCAGTGTTTACATTAAAATTGCGTATGCAACAAATAAAGTCAAAAATTGTCAATTTGAAGATATACGATTATTCAGGTGATTTTCGTCTTATTTAGTGAGTTCTGATAGAAGACTTTGTATGGGAGCTATGACGGAAGAGTTTGTATGAAAGCTATGGTCCAAATATGAACAAAATTCAATGAAATTTTGGTACAGTGATTTCTGTGTACATAATCAGTATTTGTTTTAAATTTCATGAAAATATACTGTCACGAATTTTTAAGTTATCCGCCCCAATGTGCAAAGTTCACTACTTATAATTCTTCCCCTAGTTTTTGTCTCTTAATGTTTTGCTGTAGAGTAGAGCAACATTTTTCTCTTTATCTACGCTCTCTCTCTCCCTCTATTGCTGTTAACTTCAGATAATCCATTTGTACAACGTAGGGGTGAGTGTGTTCTCGATCAAGTGAGAATGTATTGGGACATGCATGAACATTCGTAAGCCGCTTTGTTAGTGTAATCGACGACAGCAGCTCTTTATTTACATCTGCAGAGAATGTTAGAAACTCTCATCTGTACTATAAAAGGTTGACGAACTGATCTTGTGGCAGAGTTTTAATTGAGACGCGTATAAGAGAACAGTGAGGCTAAGAATATTTGTAAAGCAATTTTTTTAAGTGTATTTAAGTGATTAACTTTAAAGTTAATAATAAAGATATAACATTTAAAAGCGACATAGTGTTTTAATTTTATTTACGGTTGTTTGCAAAAAGAATTCCTTCCACGTTTTTAAAGGAAAAACTTAACAATACTGATATTTGTGGCCAAAATGTCAAAAAATCCGGGAAGTGAGGCTTATGGGAGGTACTATATGAAATAAATGAACTATATTGACGAAAATCAACTTGTCTTTGGTACCAGAAATTAATATGCACCTAATTTCATTACTATATCTCTCTTAACCAGAGTCTTATCGTCATTTCAGTTGTTTCCGAGAGCATCTTTGTATGGAAGGTACTCAAAATAATGGACCTAAATCTAACTATCCTTGTCTTTGATATCAATAATAAACATGCACCAATGGTAAAATGTTCGACTGTTTCAAATAGAAAAACTATTATATATCGTGAAATGTGGCATCGCTATAAAACGACTTTTAAGAAAAAGGAAGATCCTCTTTATCAAGACAACGCACAGTGTGAAATATGAATCAAAATCAATGGAATTTTATAAATTCGGTTTTTAATTAAATCCTTATTCTCTAGCATCCCGATTATGTATAACAATTCCCTGCGAATGTTTAAATATTTCCTAGTTTCCCTTTTATAAATCAGAATAACGGGGGGAATTTTCACTTTTCCCTTATCAATATATATATATAAAAATGAATGTTTGTCCATTATATAACACTAAATTATGCATTTGATCATGTTATGATCTTTACTAAAGTTGTTGATTATGAGTCGAAAGAATATTATAATTTCGTGCGGCCGATAGATGGAGCCACTGAAAATTGTTAAAAATTAAATGAATCATTAGCAATGCATATTCATTTGGCCACTGTAATGCCATTGTAAATTATTTAAAATTAATTGAATCGTTAACTATGCATTTTATTATATCTTATAATGATCTTAAACAAGGTGGTTGTGCATGAAGTGAGGAATGTTTCTAATTTCTGAGACTAAATTTTCGCCAGATGGCGCCACTGAACATTAATCAAAATAAATTGAGTCGTAAACTATGCATTTGATCATGTGTTGATCGGACAAAATCAATAAAATGACTCAAAATGAATTAGATATTTGTGTAATGTCTTTCTTAAAATTTATTTTAGTTGATGGCGCAGCAATATGCGGTTGGTACAGCTACTTTGATATAAAATTCAAAAAATGAGAAAAAATTAAAATTTTAAATTGAAACTCCCTTTTTACATAAAATTATTCTTCCAGTTAGTTTATAATAGGGGAATTCATGAAAAATAAGCCCGCACGGAATTGAACTCACCGAAAATGTTTGTAATTAGGCTATAGAGGCCCTATGCTCCACTGGGAGTCAAGGATAACAGAAGAAGAAGGCTATAGATCTGGGTTCCAGCGATTCTTTTCTGTTATGGCTCCTTAAGAGAATGTTTCTTTCTAGCATTCTCATCTGGATTCTTATCGATGATAAGGCAGTCGCCAAAACTGAGATCTATTTTGATTGTAAATATAAATTGTACTATCAAAATCGTATCATAAAATTGTACGACCGCTATAATCGTTGTCTAGTCCACGAAGGCAAATATAATTATTCGATATTATCTATTTAGTATTGTTCTAGTACTAAGTAGGATATAAAAATTATGGAATTTTTTTGGTGGTATTTTAAGGATTTTTAACTTGGAAAATTTTAAATTAATTTAATATTCTTGTTTACAACCCACTGTGTAACATTCAAATCTATGTCTCATAATTTTAAAACAATTTTAATGCCTATAAAGGAATTTGGATTCATTTTAAAATTCTATATATTCAAAAATATCACCCAAAATTTTTCACGTGTAATTTTGCTCATCTACTTCGTATATATTTTTTTTTTATTTTTTGGATTGATGTCGACAGGCTCCAACAAAAAAAAATCAAACAAAAAACTTATTTAAAACTCATATCTGAAGTCTATACTATATATCTAGAGTATATATGGCCAAAAGTAGTAGATGGAAAAAGAAATTCGAGTAGTTTTAGTCTCTAGTGGTAAGGGCGCAGAAAAAGTATACACAAGTTCGGTCGTTATGTTAAATATAAAAACCGACAATTATTGCACGGAAGCAGCTAAAACAAAAATTAAAAAAAGGAAAATTTGAATGAAACAAAAAATAAATGAAATAAAATTTAATAAAATGAAATAAGGAAATTAATTAAAGAAATTCAGTATCAGGGGAAATTAAAGTGAAAACAAGGAAATAACAAAACAAAAAAATTTGATGAAAAAAAAAACGAAAGTTTTAAAGAAAATTAAAGAAAAATTATAAAAAGGCCTGAAAATTTGTTGAATTAAGAAAAGAAAAGTTTGGTGTTATTTAAAGGTCATAAAAATTTTTAAAAGAAAAATTAAAAGTTTTGAAGAAATAGTTTAATTAAAAAAAATGTGGGATATCTCTTTAAAACTAAAAGTGTTTGTGCAAATTTGTTTAACATTTTTTTTAATGGCGTCATTTAAATTTTGATTCCAAAATATTTAAAGATTTTTGTTATTGAGTGTGGGCTAATGCCAAGGATCTTTTGAATACATAAGTATATTTCCTAATTCCGTCCTTTCAACTTTTTTTGTAAGGCTGTGGAGCCGTGGAGCCATCAACATTAAAACGTCTCGGCTGTGCCGCGTTTTGTTGCTCCTTATCCAGATACAATTTAAGTGGAGATTCTTTTCGTTTATTGGCAAATCTAAAGTAAGTTTTTGTGAAATTTATTTGTTTTTACTCAAGTCGAATTAGACACACACACGCACATACACAATAACTCTCATACATAAACACTTTTTTATATAATTTCATATTTCCTGTTTCCTTATATGATATCCACGAGTTTGTTGGTTTTTCTCCAAAAATATTTTCCTTTATACTTATTCTCATATAGTATCTAGATACAAAGATATTATATATGGCTAGACATAACTTATTTAAAAAACTATAAAGCTCCCAAAGCAAACAGAAGACAAACTATCATAGTATAGTTTTTTTTTTGTCTTCTCTGCTGTCATGTCATTATTCTTGGCATTTTAAAAATATCAAAACTTTTGTTATTTTTACCAAAAAAAAAAAAAAGAAAAATTCTTCTTCAAAACTCTTTACAACCCCCGCCGCCACCCCCTTTTGAACATCCCAGCAGTTTGTTTTATTTTAAGTGATTTTTATTATTATAAACAAAAACCAAAAAAAGGTTAACATAGTTCAAGTACACAGCTTTTCCTATCTCTTATAGCAGTTACCAGTTTTATACTATAGAGATACTAGTATTGATAGTGTAAACAAGTCCATAAACGTACGAACTTGTGTACACACATGTACAAGACCGCCCTTATTTCGTTTGTGGTAGCGAAATTTTGTAAGTGATTTTTTCAATTGGGATAGGAGATTTGGGGTAATGGGAAGGAGTTTAGCACAATAACCAGTAGTTTTGTCGGTTAATAAGTTTGTTTAGCGGCTTCTTAGATCCATTTTTTTTAATATGTCTACATTATTTTAAAATAATTCTTTATTGGCCCTTAACAATCTATACCAGAGACAATTATCTACCTTACTACCACCAGGTAATCAATATTTTCGTGCAATTATTTTTTACAACTTTTATTTTTATAGGAAATTTTTCAAAAACTTTTTATTTTGATAGTCAATTTTTCAAAAATTTTCTATTTGTATAGGAAATTTTTCAAAAATTTCCTATTTTTATAGGAAATTTTTTAAAAAGTTCCTATTTTTATAGGAAAATTTTCAAAAAGTTCCTATTTTTATAGGAAATTTTTCAAAAAGTTCTTATTTTTATAGGAAATTTTTCAAAAAGTTTCTATTTTTTATAGGAAATTTTTCAAAAATTTCTTATTTTTATAGGAAATTTTTCAAAAATTTCTTATTTTTATAGGAAATTTTTCAAAAATTTCTTATTTTTTTAGGAAATTTTTCAAAAATTTCTTATTTTTAAAGGAAATTTTTCAAAAATTTCTATTTTTATAGGAAATTTTTCAAAAATTTCTTATTTTAATAAAATTTTTTTTAAAAATTTCTTATTTTAATAAGAAATTTTTTTAAAATTTCTTATTATTAAGGAAATTTTTCAAAAATTTTTTAGTTTTATAGAAAATTTCTTATTTTTATAAGAAACTTTTCAAAAATTTCTTATTTTTATTAGAAATTTTTTTTATTTTTATAAGAAATTTTTCAAAAATTTCTTATTTTTATAGGAAATTTTTCAAAATTTTTTTAGTTTTATAGAAAATTTTTCAAAAATTCCTATTTTTATAGGAAATTTTTCAAAAATTTTTAAGTTTCATAGGAAATTTTTTAAAAACTCCTATTTTTATAGGAAATTTTTCAAAAATTTTCTTTTTTTTATTGGAAGTTTTTTAAAAATTTCTAATTTTTAAAGGAAATTTTTCAAAAATTTCTTATTTTTTTAGAAAAATTTTCAAAAATTTATTTGTTTTTTAGATTTTTTTTTTAAATTCCATATTTTTATATATATTTTATTATTATATATATTTTTTATTTTTTAAGAAAATTTTTTGTAAATTTCTTATTATCATAGGGATTTTTTTCAATTTTCTTATTTTTATAGGAAATTTTTCAAAAATTTCTTATTTTTATAGGAAATGATTCAAAAATTTCATATTTTTATGGGAACTTTTTTAAAATTTCTTATTTTTATAAAATTATTTTTAAAAATTTCTTATTTTTATAAGAAATTTTTAAAAAATTTCTTATTTTTATAAGAAATTTTTAAAAAATTTCTTATTTTTATAAGAAATTTTTAAAAAATTTCTTATTTTTATAAGAAATTTTTAAAAAATTTCTTATTTTTATAAGAAATTTTTAAAAAATTTCTTATTTTTATAAGAAATTTAAAAAAAAAAATTTATTTTTATAAGAAGTTTTTAAAAAATTTCTTATTTTTATAAGAAATTTTTCAAAAATTTCTTATTTTTATAGGAAATGATTCAAAAATTTCTTATTTTTGTAAGAAATTTTTAAAAAATTTGTTATTTTTATAAGAAAATTTTTACAAAATTTCTTATTTTTATAAGAAATTTTTTACAAAATTGTTTATTTTTATAAGAAATTTTTCAAAAATTTCTTATTTTTAAAAGAAATTTTTCATAATTTCTTATTTTTAAAAGAAATTTTTCAAAATTTCTTATTTTAATAACAAATTTTTCAAAAATTTCTTATTTTTATAAGAAATTTTTCAAAAATTTCTTATTTTTATAAGAAATTTTTCAAAAATTTCTTATTTTTATAAGAAATTTTTCAAAAATTTCTTATTTTTATAAGAAATTTTTCAAAAAATTCTTATTTTTATAAGAAATTTTTAAAGAATTTCTTATTTTTATACCAAATTTTTAAAAATTTCTTATTTTTATAGGAAATTTTTCACAAATTCATTAGTTTTATAGGGAATTTTTCACAAACTCATTAGTTTTATAGGAAATTTTTTAAAAATTTCTTATTTTTGTAGGAAATTTTTCAAAAATTTCTTATTTTTGTAGGAAATTTTTAAAAAATTTCTTATTTTTATAGGAAATTTTTCAAAAAATTTTTATTTTATAGAAAAATGTTATGCCAAAAATGGAGGGATATGAGTTCTATTTCATTCATTTCTTACTTTAAATACAACTTTTTCTACATGAAAATTTAAATATTATTTCTAAAATTTATAACAAATGTTCATTCATTTAGTTACACACTTGCAACAATAAACAACAACAAGACAAGTAATGAAATTGAAAAGCAAAACAAAATATCCATTTACCAACAAAGCTCTCAAAATATCCTGACAGAATGCAGTCTATAATATTAATTTACGACCCTAAAAATATAATATGAAAATTCAACCCAAAACCAAACGAAATCAAGCCAATCCAACCAAATATAATATTAGTTTCTGTTGCATGAGGATAAAAAGAAAATAAAGTTTATTGATTTTTAATTCTTAATTTTTTTTTTGTTTCTAAGTAAAGTTCGAGGTAAAGTACAGTTTTGAAATAATTTCTATAATACGCTTATCATTTTGAAGAAAAAAAAAACAGAAATATTGTCAGTCTCGTTAGGATGTAAAAAGGAGAAAGATAAATGGTAAGACAGGCGAATAGACGGACAGACAGACGGACGGGCGGACATATATTTGGATAGACAGACACACCGTCAGACTCCCTGGGAAACAAACTATTAGACTTAGTGCCGGCAGATGTCAAGTTGCAAATGAGTTAAAATGCTCATAGTAATAACTCAAGTGAACATTTTCTCTGTCAATGATTTTCTTTCTTGTAATTACCAAGTAACATCCTTTTGTGTAAATTACAAAAACAAAAAAAGGAGAAATGTGCACTTGACACATTAAAAGGATATTATGGTAGTAAACGAGAAGGTTTTAGTAATTCCTTTCAATGATAGCAATTGTTGCAGGAAGGATTGTCTAAAGATTTATTGAGAATATTAGAGACAAAGGATACTTTAATGATGCCGATGATGGAATGAAAATCAAAAGAACTTCGAAAAAGAGAAATACATTTGACCTTAAAAGATTTTTTTTAAATTAACTATTTATAGGAAATTTTTCAAAAATTCACTATTTTTATATCAAAAAATTTCAAAAACTTATTATTTTTACAAAAAAACTTTTAAAAATTTATTACTTTTATAGGAAATTTTTCAAAAAATTTTTATTTTAATAAAAAAAATTTTCAATTTTTATAGGAAATTTTTCAAAAATTTTCTATTTTTATAGGAAATTTTTCAAAAATTTTCTATTTTTATAGGAAATTTTAAAAAAATTTTCTATTTTTATTGGAAATTTTTCAAAAATTTTCTATTTTTATGGGAAATTTTTCAAAAATTTTCTATTTTTATAGGAAATTTTTCAAAAATTTTGTATTTTTATTTTAAATTTTTCAAAAATTTTCTATTTTTATAGGAAATTTTTCAAATGTTTTACATTTTCATAGGAATTTTTTCAAAAATTTCCTATTTATATGTGAAATTTCTCAATATTTTATAAAAATTTACTTAAGTTTTCGAAAATTTACTATTTTTTATAGGAAATATAGGATGTTTTTTCAAAATTGACATTTAACTATTTTCCAAAATATTTAACTTTCGAAAAATTTCGTATAAATAGTCAATTTTCGAAAAATTTCCTGTAAAAGTCAATTTCAAAAAAATTCCTATAAATAGTCAATTTTCAAAAAATTTCCTATAAACAGTCAATTTTAGAAAAATTTCCTTTAAATATTAAATTTTAGAAAAATTTCCTTTAAATATTTAATTTTCGAAAAATTTCCTATAAATAGTCAACTTTTGAAAAATTTTCTATAAATAGTCAATTTTCGAAAAATTTCCTATAAATAGTCAATTTTCGAAAAATTTCCTATAAATTGTCAATTTTCGAAAAATTTCCTATAAATAGTCAATTTTGGAAAAATTTATTATAAAAAGTAAATTTTCGAAAAATTTCCTTTAAATGTTAAGTTTTAGAAAAATTTCCTTTAAATATTTAATTTTCGAAAAAATTTCCTATAAACAGTCAATTTTCGAAAATTTTCCTATAAACAGTAAATTTTTAAAAATTTTCCTATAAATAGTAAATTTTCGAAAAATTTCCTATAAATAGTAAATTTTTGCAAAATTTCCTATAAATAGTAAATTTTTGCAAAATTTCCTATAAATAGTAAATTTTTGCGAAATTTCCTATAAATAGTCAATTTTCGAAAAATTTTCTATAAATAGTCAATTTTCGAAAAATTTCCTTTAAATAGTAAGTTAATTTTCGAAAAATTACCTATTAATAGTAAATTTTCGAAAAATTACCTATTAATAGTCAATTTTCGAAAAATTTCCTATGAATAGTCAATTTTGACTATAAATAGTTAATTTTTCAAAAAATTTTCGAAAATTTTCCAATAAATAGTCAATTTTTGAAAAATTTTAAAATCTGTACTTAAGTTAACCACAATCTAATGCTTTCCCTATAAGGTTTTTTTTTGAAATTTTCCGGTTGTATTGTCCCCATAAACTCTAAAGCTACTTAAAGCATTAAGTCTAACTCAATGACTACATTGTGGAAGCCTTTAATATTAATAGCAGACACGATTTTATTCCATTTTTTTCACTCGGGTATAATTTACATGACCATTAAAAATGACATTTAATAATATTACAAGTAATTATCTGTAATAAACTCTGGGGCCTTAAGAACGATTTATAGAATCTTGTGCTTAGAAAATAAGAACTTTTGTTTCGAATGGTTTTTAGTTTGAAATGCAAAAAACCATAAAATTCATATCTGCGAGTATGAATAAATAATTTATTGGTTTTTATTGCGAAAACACTTAAATGTAAATAAAAAAAATATTTTCTAATTGCTTAAAGCCATCAAATGATATTAACACTTTTGTACAATATCATTTTTTTCTTATTATTTTATTGACTTAATTATTGAAATAATTATTTATTAATAAATAATGCTATATATATTAACAATATTTATTTATTATTTGTTTTTGTTGTTTTCTTAATTGTATTATAGAAAAGTTGCACAAAGTGTAGGAGATATTATTGTACAATTGGACGTATTCGACGAACAAAGAGAATGCGACGAAGCCCAAAGCCTACAGGGCCCAAATGGCATCAACCTAAACTCACATCTTGACGTCTTCTATGCGATATTGCGACAGGTAAGATATTGATAATTTTATTTGTTATTAGAATTAATTGAATTTTAAATGTAACAACTAGTTACGAGTTGAACACTGATGTCTAGTGTTACCGATCTTTTACTATGATCATTCCTTTTCATATTTTATAAGATCGATCTTGTACATAGACAAAATATTAATTTGTGAATCAATATTTTAAAATTGTTGACATTATCTTTAAAACCGCCATTAAACCGTTATTATTATTTTTATCACGGATCGTGAGGGAGAACTCAAGGTTCTCCCTCACGATCCGTGATAAAAAGCTCGATTACTTTCATTCGCAAAAACCCCATTTCATTACTAAAAGCTTTTACAATTGGACCAGGTGTAATTTTCTATTAATATTCCTATTTGTTAAGATGTAATTTATTTGTTATTGGTTTATTATTTAGAAATTATCTGTTGATTGTTAGCGAAATATATATCTCCATATTTTTTTTATACAATTTAAACAAAAGCAAAAAACTAAAAAAACGATAAATAGAATAAAATTAAATGTACATTAATATTGCACTAAAAGTACTTACTATTAAGCAGTTTGTAATTTATTTACCATATTAGTGCATAATTTGTCAAGGTTGCTGGTAACAAAACTTTTTCTAAAACAACTTTGACGACAAAATAGCGTAAAATGAATATACTTATAAATATATTGCAAATGTGTGGAGAAATAAATAAAAACAAGTACAGTGGGAGACAAAAGCTATATAAAGTAAAGCTTTCTTTCCTTAAGCTTCTTACGATCGGTGCTTTGGCTGCATATAATTTTCGTTAACAACCTACGATGAAGGCTTGATAAACTCTAGATTCAAATTCCTTAAACAACCTACAAAGTTCGATTACCTCGATGAAAGCTCAGTTACCTCCAGATTCAAGTTACTTAAACAACCTATAAAATAAAGTCGATTACCTTGGATTGAAATTGCCTTAAACAACCTACGATGGGAGCTCGATAAACTCTAGATTCAAGTTCCTTAAACAACCTACGGTTAAAGCGCCACAAACTCTAGATTCAAGTTTCTTAAACAATCACGATAAAAGCTCAGTAACCTCCAGATTCATGTAACCTACGATTAAAGCTCGGTTACCTCATGATTGAAGTTCCTTAAACAACCTGCGATGAAAGCTCGATTAACTTTAAATTCAAGCTCCTTAAACAACTACGATGGAAGCTCCGTTACCTCTGGATATAAGTTCCTTAAATAACCTACGATTAAAGCTTGGTTACCTCTAGATTAAAGTTCCTTAAACAACCTATGAATTAAGCTCTCTTACCTCTGGATTTAAGTTCCTTAAACAACCTACGATTAAAGCTTAGTTACCTCTAGATTCAAGTTCCTTAAACAACCTATGAATTAATCTCTGTTACCTTTTGGATTTAAGTTCTTTAAACAACCTACGATTAAATCTTGGTTACCTCTAGATTAAAGTTCCTTAAACAAGCTATGAATTAAGCTCTCTTACCTCTGGATTTAAGTTCCTTTAACAAACTACGATTAAAGCTTGGTTACCTCTAGATTCAAGTTCCTTAAACAACCTATGAATTAAGCTCTGTTACCTCTAGATTCAAGTTCCTTAAACAACCTACGATTAAAGCTTGGTTACCTCTAGATTCTCTCTGTTACCTTTTGGATTTAAGTTCTTTAAACAACCTATGAATTAAGCTCTGTTACCTTTTGGATTTAAGTTCTTTAAACAACCTACGATTAAAGCTTGGTTACCTCTAGATTAAAGTTCCTTAAACAAGCTATGAATTAAGCTCTCTTACCTCTGGATTTAAGTTCCTTTAACAACCTACGATTAAAGCTTGGTTACCGCTAGATTCAAGTTCCTTAAACAACCTACGATTAAAGCTTGGTTACCTCTAGATTCAAGTTTCCTAAACAACCTACGATTAAAGCTTGGTTACCTCTAGATTCAAGTTTCTTAAACAACCTATGAATTAAGCTCTGTTACCTCTGGTTTTAAGTGCCCTAAATAACCTACGATCAAAGCTCGGTTACCTCTGGATTCAAGTCCCCTAAACAACCTACGATTAAAGCCCTATTACCTCTAGATTCAAGTCCCCTAAATAGCCTTCGATGAAAGCTCTGTTAGCTCTAAACTCAAGTTCCTTGAGCAACCTACGTTTAAAGCTTGGTTACCTCTGGATTCAAGTCCACTAAACAACCTACGATGAAAGATCTGTTACCTCCAGACTCAAGTTTTTTGAACAACCTACAATTAATTACCTCTGGATTCAAGTCCCCTAAACAACACACTATGAAAGCTGTATTACCTCTAAACTCAAGTTCCTTAAACAAAATACGATGAAAGCTCTATTACCTCTAGACTCAAGTTCCTTAAACAAAAATCGATTAAAGCTCTATTACCTCTAGATTCAAGTTCCTTAAACAACCTACAATTAAAGCTCTGTTACCTCTGGATTCAAGTCCTACCATTAAAGCTATATAACATCTGGATTCAAATCCCCTCAACAACCTACGATGAAAGCTATGTTACCTCTAGACTTAAGTTCCGATTAAAGCTCGGTTACCTCTAGAATCGAGTTATTTAAACAACCTACGATTAAAGCTCGGTTACGTCCAGATTCAAATTCCTTAAACAACATTCTATTAAAGCTCAATTACCTCTTGATTTAAGTTCAAGTTCCCTAAAGAATTTAAGGTTAAAGGTCGGTTATTAATCGATTTAAATACCCTAAAGATTAAGACTCGGTTATCAATCGATTTAAATTCTTTAAATCTACAATGAAAGCTCTGTTTCCTATAGTTTTCAGTTTCTTCAACAATTTTATAGTAGCCAAAAATACTTTTCTTTCCCACTGTACTTCTAACAACTTGTTTGCATACCACTTATTCGCACATGTGATACTAATTTATGGTTAACGTTTCACCAGAACATTTATGTTTGCATGTCTCTATCTATGTGGACAGATCGTGTCCATAGACTAATTTATATTTATGGATTTTGAACAAAACGGAGCCACTGCTCTTAAAAGCCTTATAAGACAAACAGGTTTCCAAAAACAAACTTACGTATTTTAATGAAAGCTTTTGGCAAAAAAAACTAGAGAACTTTAAATTTATTTTAGAAATAAAAACACCAATAACTATAAATCAATTTTATAATTTATGAACTTTCCTTTTTCTACACTTTACATACATTTCTAGGTGGCCGATACACCTCAGGAAGTGCCATTCCTTAGTATACTACAGCATCTGCTGCGCATTGACCCCAAGGAGCCAGTGAGTGATGTGATCTGGGATACAACGGAAAAGCTTGTACACCGTGCTACACTACTCGAAAATCATGAAGATTCGGTGCGTTTATTACGCACCACAACGGCTCAGAAATTCACATGCCAAAATTGTCGCAGTGATGCTACCAGTCCGACGCGTAAACCAAATGGTCCTACACCTACACCTGCACCACCTCCACCACCACCACCCGCACCAGCTCCACCACCCAGTCCGCAGAATGCGGCTCTTGGTAAGGGAGCACCACCACCGCCTCCTCCACCTATGAAACTCTGTAATGGACCGCCATTACCACCACCCATACCCGGAGCCCCTCCAGCACCACCGCCTGGCGGTAAATTGTTAAGCGTTAAGAATTCTATGCCTGCTCGTTCTTTGACACCCGAACCCCGCGTTAATGATGTTCTGTTGCCGCAACAAGACACACCCGCCCCTAAGGCTAAAATGAAAACTTTGAATTGGGGCAAAATACCTCCGCACAAGGTCTTGGGCAAGCAAAATCTTTGGACTATAGTAGCTAATAATCATCAGGATAGCTCAATGGAAGAGTTGGACTGGAATGAAATGGAAGGCTTGTTTTGTTTGCAATCGACCAGCGCCCAGGGCTCACCAAAACTGGGAAGGGCCGATAGTAGTGGTAATAATGGCAATAGCAGTGGTTATGATACCTTGGATCGTAAATCGAAGAAGGAAAGTACAGAGATTAATTTGTTAGATGGCAAGCGGAGTCTCAATGTGAACATATTCCTCAAGCAGTTTAAGGGGTAAGTTGGGGTTTTGGGTTTGACAAATTTTGACAAGAACCTAAGGCTAAAGCTTTGTAACTTGAAAGTCGCCCAAAGCTTGGATACCTTTTGAATCTAGGTTACTTACGATAAAAGCTAGCTTATCTTTCGATTCAAGTTCCTTGAAGAACCTACGATTTAAGCTCTGTTGTCTATCGATTAAAGTTCCTTTAACAGCCTATGATTGAAGATCGGTTGCCTATCGATTCAAGTTCCTCAAAGAACATACGATTAAAGTTCGGTTGTCTATCGATCCAAGTTCCTTAAAGAATCTAAGATTAAAGTTTAGTTGCCTATCGACTCTAGTTCCTAAAAGAACCTACGATTAAAGTTCAGTTGCCCATCGATTCAAGTTCCTTAAAGAACCTACGATTAAAGTCGGTTGCCTATCGACTCGAATTCGGGTGCTAATCGATTAAAGTTTGGTTGCCTATAGATTCAAGTTCCTTAAAGAACCTACGATTAAAGTTCGGTTGCCTATCGACTCGAATTCGGTCTTTCCTTAAAGAACCTACGATGTAAATTTGGCTGTCTATCGATTTAAGTTCCTTAAGGAACCTACGATTAAAGTTCGGTTGTCTATCGATCCAAGTTCCTTAAAGAATCTAAGATTAAAGTTTAGTTGCCTATTGACTCTAGTTCGTTAAAGAACCTACGATGTAAATTTGGCTGTCTATCGATTTAAGTTCCTTAAGGAACCTATGATTAAAGTTCGGTTGTCTGTCGATTCAAGTTCCTTAAAGAACTTACGATTAAAGTTTGGTTGCCTATCAATTCAACTTTCTTAAAGAACCTATGATTTAAGTTTGACTGCCCATCAATTCAAGTTCCTTAAAGAACCTTCGATTAAAGTTCGGTTGCCTATCGACTTGAATTCGGTTGCCTATCGATTAAAGTTTGATTGCCTATCGATTCAAGTTCCTTAAAAAAACTACGATTAGAGTTTGGTTGTCTATCGATTCAAGTTCCTTAAAGAACCTACGATTAAAGCTCGGTTGTCTATCGATTAAAGTTCCTTAAACAGCCTACAATTGTAGATCGGTTGCCTATCGAATCAGGTTCCTTAAACAAACTACAATTACAGCTCGGTTGCCTATCGAGTCAAGTTTCTTGAACAAAATACTATTAAAGCTCTAGATTCGAGTTCCTTAAACAACCTCCGATTACAGCTCTGTTACCTCTAGATTTAAGTTTCTTAAACAACAAACGAGTAAGGCTCTATTACATCTTAATTCAACTTTGACCCTTTAGAGTTCTTACTATGACCTTAAGATTAAAATTTCCCAAGACAGAATTAACTAAATTTAATGAAAACTTTCTAGCTACAATTCCAATGAAGACATTGTTCAGCTGATACAAGATGGTAATCATGAGATAATAGGAGCTGAAAAGCTAAGAGGTCTCTTAAAAATACTACCCGAAGTTGATGAAATTGATATGCTGAAAACCTTCAATGGAGATCGTCAGCGTTTGGGTAGAGCGGAAAAGTTTTTGCTGCTGTTAATGGAGGTGCCAAAGTAAGTAGCTTTCTCCACAAACTCCAGTTCAAATTTCCTAAGAATAGCCTTTTTATTCTATCTTATTTTCAGCTATAAACTACGCATTGAGAGCATGTTGCTTAAGGAGGAATTCGCTGCAAATATTACATATCTAGATCCCTGTATAAATTCAATGATAGAGGCTGGTGATGGTGAGTTTGAGCTTCACGAAAAAGAAATTTATTTCCCTTACTAATTTGAACTTTCAACAAATTTCGTATAGATCTTATAAACAACAAAACCTTGCGAGAAGTTCTGTACCTAGTAGTGGTGGCTGGTAACTTCCTTAACTCGGGTGGCTATGCTGGCAATGCTGCCGGTGTTAAGCTTACATCTTTAACGAAATTGACCGATATACGAGCCAATAAACCGGGTATGAATCTTATACATTTCGTAGCCATTCAAGCGGAAAAACGTAATCCTGCCCTGTTGAACTTTACCAATGAGCTTAGTACTTTAGAAAATGCTTCCAAGTAAGTCATATTTTATATATTAAAAATTCCGAATCTGATGTTTTTACTGCCTTTCCAGAACCAATGTCGAACAAATCGGTATTGATATCAAGAATCTGGATACCCAGTTGCAAAAGATCAAAAAACAAATTGAGTTACCCCAAACCGATGAGGATATCAAAGACCAAATGATGGAATTTATACAAAATGCAGAAGGTGATATTGCTGTCCTCAAATCGGGCTTGGATGCCGTTGAATCCATGCGTTTGAAATTAGCCGATTTCTTCTGTGAAGATCCCGCCAGTTTTAGACTAGAGGAATGCTTTAAAATCTTCCAAACATTCTGTGATAAATTCAAACAGGCTGTTAAGGAAAACGAAAAACGCCAACAGCTGGAGGAACAGGCCAATTTAAGACAAAAGCAGAGAGAAGAACAGTTGGCTAGGAGAGCAAAATATGGTGGGTTGCGCAAATTTATCTTTAATGCCTCGTTTCATTTATTTCTTTTCCCAATTTTTTCTTCAAGCCAATCAAAATGGTACTCCCGTTTCGGATTATGAGAATCAATACTCTTTGGATTGCTCTTTTGATCCTCGAGCCAGCCCCGCTTTGTCCCGCAAACGTTTCGGTTCCTTCAACAATGGCAATATGGAAAGCAATAGTAGTTTTATACGCATGGAGGCCTCGAATGGTAATTGTGAGTCGCCTGATATTACACCTAATGGCAGTATGAGAAGACGCAGAAGTCGTGTTATGGCCGAGGAGGATGATCTTATGGAATTCTTGAGATCCTCAGGACAAGAGCGCAATAGCAGGGAACGCAAAGCAGCCTATGGAAGTTTGGGTAGGAGATGAAAGAATTTGGATGAATTGTCTGTTCTAATAACGATTATTTGTCTTAATAATTTCAGATCGTTCCTGGGCCAGACGGGCTCGTTCAGGTAGTTCTAGTCGTAAACGTCCAGAATTGTTAAATATTGACTTTGGGGCTGATCGTGAAAGAGCCGCTTCACCCTTACCAATTAATGTGCCAGAAAAGGCTTCGCCATTATCGCCCAGCAATGGGGAAATCCCACAAACAGCACAAGATGAAACAAAACCAAGGTGAGTTCAAAGCATAGGTCTGCACTCCTATTTTTAGAAGCCGGCAATTTGTCTTAATATTTAAAAACCAATTGCAGAAGCAAGACGAGGTTTAAGTCACGTTTTCTTTCTCTGGCAGTAAGAAAGAGAAAGAAGATTCTTTCTGTCGGCCGTTGGTTTGAAGAGATTCCTTGAACCAAAGATCGTTAGAAAGAAAGCTAATATGTTGCCTTGAACGAGGTAGTATATTGCTTGAATAATTGTATTCAATTTAGTTATTGATCTAATAATAAGGGCCTTGACCTTTTCTTTAAAGCTTTTCATATTTATATCTATTTTGCTTTCAGAATATCTCGTGAATGGCGCCAAAAGATCGAAACCTGGTTACAATCGAACGAAAACGATGAAAAACAAGACGAGGAATACAAACGTAAGCGACGTTTGGTTAACATCAATAGGCGTTCGCTTGAAAACGAATCGGGTATGTTCCATTTTACCTATTTTTATTATAGATTTGATTAATTCTTTTTGAAAAATTTGAATTCCAGAAAGCGAACGAAAGTTGGACACATTGCCTGAAGAGAAATTTGTACCAACCACCCCGAACACTTGTACTAATGATACTAACAACACTAATCATAACAACAACAACAACAATAATAGTCAGTCCAAGGATGGCTATAAACGTGTTTATCCCGATTGGAAGCCCTCCAAGACATTAGACACCGATGTTGTCGGTACGATACAAGCTATAGCAGGTACGTTAATGCTATTTAACCTCTGGTACCCATTAATCCAAATTCCTCAGAGAACCTACGATTAAAGCTTTGTTACCCACAGGTTGAAGTTCCTTAAATAACCTACAATTAAAGCCTTGGTTCCCATAGATTCATATTCCTCAAAGAACTTACGATTAAAGCTCTGTTACAAACAGGTTAAAGTTCCTTAAAGAACGTACAATTAAATCTCTGGTTCTCATAGATTTATACTCCTCAAAGACTTTACGATTAAAGCTCTGTTACCCACAGGTTGAAGTTCCTTAAAGAACCTACGATTAAAGCTCTGGTGCTCATAGATTTAAATTCCTTAGAAAACCTTAGATTAAAGCTCTGTTATCCATAGATTTAAGATTCTTAAAGAACCTACGATTAAAGCGTTGATATCTATAGGTTTAAGTTCCTTAATGAATGTTCGATTAAAGCGTCCTAGTACCTATAGAAAAGCTCTGTTACCAACAGATTAAAGTTTCTTAAAGAACCTACGATAAAAGCTCTAGTATCCACAGATTCAAGTTCCTTAAAGAACCTACGATAAAAGCTTTAGTTCCTTAAATTAAAGATCTTTTACCCAGAGACTTAAATTCATTAGAAAACCTAAGTTAAAGCTCTGTTATCCACAGATTCTAGTTTCTTAAAGAACCTACGAATAAAAGTTCTGTTATCTATAGATTTATGTTCCTTTAAGAGCTTAAGGTTAAAGCTCTGTTACACACGGATTCAAGTTATCTATAAATCTAAGAAGTTCCTAAGAGAGGGCGCTATTCAAAAATCTGAAATTAAAGCTTTTCCTAATCTAAAATAACGTATATCTTCTTCTCTCTTCAGATGTTAATAACGCTCGTGAAAATTCCTACAAACAAAGGGAAAGAACCATCACAAAGGATGAGGAAATGACATCCCCCTCAAAGACCACCAGCACGCTCTTAAATAACACTTCAAAATCTGACGACGTGGTCTATAGAAGACAACGTTCCACGGAGAACAATAACTCCCAGCTGGAATCTATAGCCGAAGAAGATCGCCGTAAATCTCTGATACAACAGCTGGGAGAACGAGAAGCTACGGATCGTTTGAAAATCTATATACGCTCTCCCTCCATTATGGAGAAGGATCAAACTGAAAACAGCAAACGTTTAGCGGGTTACGATAACCTAAGATCGCCACCGTCAACCGAAACAGCTAGTAGTACCAAAGTAAATGCCGAAAATCATATTAAGTCTCCCATATCCAAAAATCGTCTTACCAATAGTCAAAATAAATTTACTTTTGAAGAAGTTCCAAGTGAAGTCATTAAATCGGAAAGCAATACCTCAAGCATATACAATAATCAAACAAGTCACAAAAACTCAACGACGGGCTCAAATCGTAAGGAAATTGATGCTGATAATATAGAAACACCGCCAGTAACAAGAAGAATCATATCTAGTCCTACCACTACTCTGGTAACATTGAATAGAAGTGAGCCTTTGGCCACACAAACCAACAATAACAAATCGAAGGAGTTAATGGAGAGTAATAATGATTTGGAGACATCCGAGACACCGGGACACTTTGATCGTTATTCTATGGCCAGGCGTACTAGACGTTATAAACGTCCTACTGACTATAGTAGTGGTAATGAGGACCTAACTTCTACCAAAGATTCGAGTGAGGAGAATTCCTTAACACAATTAGCCAAAAGCGCAGAAATCCAAAAATCTCAAACCAAAAAAGATGACAAACCTTTAAAGAACCCCATAGCAGTGGAACAGAAGAATGGCGAAATTAAGAGCAAACGTGGAAATATTTCGGTTAAGACTATAACAAAACTAGAGAAAGTAGGACGTCATATTAGTTCTATTAATCAAGAGGATGTTCAGGAGGCTTTAAGAAATCTCAAATCACCCACAGATTGTCCCGAACGTTTATGGAGTCCGCCACGCGAAATCATGGCTCAAAGATCAGGACTCTGTAATAGCAATAGCACCACCACCACAACTGCCAATGGCACTACTTTGATCAAGATATCAAATCATGAACTTAACGATGAAGGTTTTGAGGAAACCCAAAGTCTAGTCTCCGATACACCCTCTCATGGCAAGGAGAGCACAAATTCTTCTTGCAATGAGGTCAATGAATTGCCCAAATTGGCGCAGAAAACTATGTCACAAAGAACTACACCTATACAGAAGATTTCCAGCCGTTTGGCGGATAGATTACAAATCTCAAGACTTCGTTCATCATCATCTTCCTCTAAGTCACAACCCGCAACAACACAATCCTCACCACGACGAACAGCTTCCTCATCGGTAGATCGTGCACGCTCAACTCGTATGCCTAATGGGCAATTGGTGCAAGGTCCCGCCAGTTCTACAGCGGCAGCCCATATGAGTAATTTTACCAACAATGCCATACGCAGAGCCACCTCAATGCGTAAGACTTTAACAAATTCAGAGCCTTCATCCTCGTCATCGGGTTCAACCAAGCGAGATGTAGAGCGCAGTAGCTCTCGTAACAGTTTACGTTCTTCACGCTCTTCCATCAATAGTGGCGCTTCCACACAAACCGTTAAACGTATGCCCATGGCTGGCAGTAGTATAAATAAATCTCCCTTACATACTGTATCCGTAGATTCCTCACCCAGTAAAAGACCCCTGACCACACAAAATCTGCGCAATAATCCCAGTCGTTTGACTGGCTCAACGGGTGGTGTACCCGCTAGTCGTTCCAGCTCTAGTGGGTCTAGTGTTGGACCCAGTATAGTGGTGGTCAGACGTCTGAACTCTCAAACCTCAAATCCCCGACACTCGTCTACTAGTAACTTGGGCAGCACTAGTTTCAAGGAGAATCAAACAAATGTGGGCTCCACGCGTTCTCTAAACGCTCGTTCCGCTTTAATGGTCAAGGCCAATGTTACGAATCCACAAAATACAACAAGAACCGTAACAGCACGCAGTACTTCGGCCTCAAGAGGTGTGAGTAGTTTTATGAGACCCACTACGGCTAGTGCTACAAAGCGTACAAAGTAAATAGAGAAGACGATTGTAGGGGAACAGGGAAGCATACGTTCAAAAAATAAAACATTCCAAAAACAAATTGAGATTAGATATACGTAAAATTGAAACATATTGAAGTGAAACAAAAATATAAAATTAAGTAAATGTTAGAGTTTTTTGTTGATTTTAAGATAAGATTTTTAAATAATTAATATACAAAAATCCGGGAAATATAGATGATAAGAGTCCATTAAAATTTAGATTTTATAATATTTTTCAAAAATTTCTTAGTTTTATGGGAAATTTTTCAAAAATTTCTTATTCTTATAGGATTTTTTTCAAAAATTTCTTATTTTTATATGAAATTTTTCAAAAAATTCTTATTTTTATAGTAAATTTTTCAAACATATCATATTTTTATAGGAAACTTTTCAAAAATTTCTTATTTTTATAAAAAATTTTTCAAATTTTTTTTATTTTTATAGGATATTTTCGAAAAATTCTTATTTTTATCGGGAATTCTTCAAAAATTTATTTTTTTTATAGAAAATTTTTGAAAAATTTCTTATTTTTATAGAAAACTTTTCAAAAATTACTTATATTTATAGAAAATTTTTCAATAATTTCTTATTTTTATAGAAAATTTTTCAAAAAATACTTATTTTTACAGAAAATTTTTCAAAAATTTCTTATTTTTATAGGAAATTTTTCAAAAATTTCTTATTTCTTATTTCTATAGGAAATCTTTCAAAAATTTCTTATTTTTATAGGAAACTTTTCAAAAATTTCTTATTTTTATAGAAAATTTTTTAAAAATTTCTTATTTGTATAGGAAATTTTTCAAAAATTACTTATTTTTATATGCAATTTTTCAAAAATTACTTATTTTTATTTATCTTTTTTTTATAGAAAAATTTTCAAAATTTTCTTATTTTTATAGGAAATTTTTCAAAAATTTCTTATTTTATAGAAAATTTTTCAAAAATTTCTTATTTTTATAGGAAATGTTTCAAAAATTTCTCATTTTTATAGGAAATTTTTCAAAAATTTCTCATTTTTATAGGAAAATTTTCTCATTTTTATAGGAAAATTTTCTCATTTTTATAGGAAAATTTTCAAAAATTTCTTATTTTTATAGGAAATTTTTTCTAAAATTTCTTATTTTTATAAGAAATTTTTCAAAATTTTCTTACTTATATAGGAAATTTTTAAAAAATATCGTATTTTGAAGAGAATTTTTCAAAATTTATAGAAAATTTTTTAATTTTAGTGGATTCTTATATAATATTTCCCTAGAAAACCAAAATCGTTTCCATAACAAATCAATAGTTTAAAAAATCTATAAAAAAAGTTAAATGTTTTATTTAAATAGAAACCAAAAATCAAAAAACAAAAATACCTTGAAAACAACAAAAACGTCCTTAAATGTTAAAAAAAGAATATAAAATCTTAAATTAATTAATTAAAAACCGTCCAAAATCAAATAACAAGAATCTTTAAAAACTTACAAAATAACTTATTTTTGAAATCAAAAATTAAAAATATTGAAAATATTAGTATCTAAATGAAAAGTAGCAATAAATCCAAAATGTCTTAGAACTTTTCAAACAAAATAAAATCAAAAGTTATATATTTTTATATAGAATCTGTAGCGATTAGAACCCCAAGAACCTCGAATAAACTTTTTAAAAGAAAAAAACACAATATGGCCTTAAATTGTATAAATAAAAGCAGTTTCAAAATTTATAAAAATATGCACAAGTTTTGATATAATTTTTCCAAATTAAAGGTTTCAAAAGCCAAAATAAAGAAACTTAGATTTTCTTTAAGGAAATCTTAAGAAATCGAATCAGATTTAAAGCAATATTGTGTATTTTTGTCTCCCCTGTAGAATTTATTATATTAACTAAAGAAAAATGTTTTTAACAATTTAATACTAAATGTTTAAATAGGAAAATAGGTAAACAAAAATAAAACAAAAAAGTGGTGCCTCTAACACCAACAAGTCACAAATTTTGAAAATCAATTAAAACTTTAATCAATAAAACGAAAACAGGCAATGTAACTGACATTAACACAAAAAAATATTTGAAATTCAAATAATATTGAAATATGGACAATTTTCTTTAATAAAATTGAAATTCAAAAATCTAGACTTAAGACACTCTGTCTCACTCTCTAACATTTTTTAATAATTTTACACAAAAATACTAAAAAAAAAATTTTTCTAGATTTTACTTTATAAAAAATATAACAAAAATACTTAACTAAAACTAAAATTTAAAGAAAAAATTTAAATAATTTTAATACTAATTTATAACTAATTTTTTTAAATGACATAAGTTTTCCTTAATCTATCAAATAAATAATTTACTTTAGTTTTTAAGTAAATTTAAACCTTAAAAATAGTTAATTAATTATTAAAAACTGACAACAAAAACACAATGTTAACAACAACAAAATAATTCAAAATATTTTAATTTATTGTTTTTATATGTTTTATCATTTTTTAAAAAAAATAATTAAATAATAGAATTATAATATTTAAAATTAAGAAGTTAAAAACAACAAAATATATAAGAAGAAATTAAATAAAATAATATTAAACAATAAAAAGAAAAACTTTCTTTCATTTCAAAAAATATTTCAAATATTTCCAATAGAAGTAAGAAATTTTTGAAAAATTTCTTATAAAAATAACAAGTTTTAAAAAAATTTCTTATATAATAAGAAATTTTTGAAAAATTTCTTATAAAAATAAAAAAGTTTTGAAAATTTTCCTATAAAAATAGGAAATTTTTGAAAAATTTTCTATAAAAATAAGAAATTTTTTAAAAATTTCCTATAAAAATAAAAAATTTTTGAAAATTTTCCTATAAAAATAAGAAATTTTTGAAAAATTTCCTATAAAAATAAGAAACTTTTGAAAAATTTCCTATAAAAATAAGACTTTTCTAAAATTTCCTATAAAAATAAGAAAGTTTTGAAAATTTCCTATAAAAATAAGAAATTTTTGAAAAATTTCCTATAAAAATAAGAAATTTTTGAAAAATTTCCTATAAAAATAAGAAAGTTTTGAAAAATTTGCTATCAAAATAAGCAATTTTTGTAAAATTTCCTATAAAAATAAGAAATTTTTGTAAAATTTCCTATAAAAATAAGAAAATTTTGAAAAATTTCCTATAAAAACAAGAAATTTTTGAAAAATTCCCTATAAAAACAAGAAAATTTTGAAAAATTTCCTACAAAAATAAGAAATTTTGAAAAATTTCCTATAAAAATAAGAAATTTTTGAAAAATTTTCTATAAGAAATTTTATTAAAAATTTCCTATTAATATAACAAATTTTTCAAAAATTTCCTATAAAAATAAGAAATTTTTGAAAAATTTGCTATAAAATTAAGAAATTTTTGAAAAATTTCCTAAAAAAATAAGAAATTTTTGAAAATTTTCCTATAAAAATAAGAAATTTTTGAAAAATTTCCTATAAAAATAAGAAATTTTTGAAAAATTTCCTATAAAAATAAGAAATTTTTGAAAAATTTCCTATAAAAATAAGAAATTTTTGAAAAATTTCCTATAAAAATAAGAAATTTTTGAAAAATTTCCTATAAAAATAAGAAATTTTTGAAAAATTTCCTATAAAAATAAGAAATTTTTGAAAAATTTCCTATAAAAATAAGAAATTTTTGAAAAATTTTCTATAAAAATAAGAAATTTTTGAAAAATTTCCTATAAAAATAAGAAATTTTTGAAAAATTTCCTATAAAAATAAGAAATTTTTGAAAAATTTCCTATAAAAATAAGAAATTTTTGAAAAATTTCCTATAAAAATAAGAAATTTTTGAAAAATTTCCTATAAAAATTAGAAATTTTTGAAAAATTTCCTATAAAAATAAGAAATTTTTGAAAAATTTCCTATAAAAATAAGAAATTTTTGAAAAATTTCCTATAAAAATAAGAAATTTTTGAAAAATTTCCTATAAAAATAAGAAATTTTTGAAAAATTTCCTATAAAAATAAGAAATTTTTGAAAAATTTCCTATAAAAATAAGAAATTTTTGAAAAATTTCCTATAAAAATAAGAAATTTTTGAAAAATTTCCTATAAAAATAAGAAATTTTTGAAAAATTTCCTATAAAAATAAGAAATTTTTGAAAAATTTCCTATAAAAATAAGAAATTTTTGAAAAATTTCCTATAAAAATAAGAAATTTTTGAAAAATTTCCTATAAAAATAAGAAATTTTTGAAAAATTTCCTAAAAAAATAAGAAATTTTTGAAAAATTTCCTAAAAAAATAAGAAATTTTTGAAAAATTTCCTATAAAAATAAGAAATTTTTGAAAAATTTCCTATAAAAATAAGAAATTTTTGAAAAATTTCCTATAAAAATAAGAAATTTTTGAAAAATTTCCTATAAAAATAAGAAATTTTTGAAAAATTTCCTATAAAAATAAGAAATTTTTGAAAAATTTCCTATAAAAATAAGAAATTTTTGAAAAATTTCCTATAAAAATAAGAAATTTTTGAAAAATTTCCTATAAAAATAAGAAATTTTTGAAAAATTTCCTATAAAAATAAGAAATTTTTGAAAAATTTCCTATAAAAATAAGAAATTTTTGAAAAATTTCCTATAAAAATAAGAAATTTTTGAAAAATTTCCTATAAAAATAAGAAATTTTTGAAAAATTTCCTATAAAAATAAGAAATTTTTGAAAAATTTCCTATAAAAATAAGAAATTTTTGAAAAATTTCCTATAAAAATAAGAAATTTTTGAAAAATTTCCTATAAAAATAAGAAATTTTTGAAAAATTTCCTATAAAAATAAGAAATTTTTGAAAAATTTCCTATAAAAATAAGAAATTTTTGAAAAATTTCCTATAAAAATAAGAAATTTTTGAAAAATTTCCTATAAAAATAAGAAATTTTTGAAAAATTTCCTATAAAAATAAGAAATTTTTGAAAAATTTCCTATAAAAATAAGAAATTTTTGAAAAATTTCCTATAAAAATAAGAAATTTTTGAAAAATTTCCTATAAAAATAAGAAATTTTTGAAAAATTTCCTATAAAAATAAGAAATTTTTGAAAAATTTCCTATAAAAATAAGAAATTTTTGAAAAATTTCCTATAAAAATAAGAAATTTTTGAAAAATTTCCTATAAAAATAAGAAATTTTTGAAAAATTTCCTATAAAAATAAGAAATTTTTGAAAAATTTCCTATAAAAATAAGAAATTTTTGAAAAATTTCCTATAAAAATAAGAAATTTTTGAAAAATTTCCTATAAAAATAAGAAATTTTTGAAAAATTTCCTATAAAAATAAGAAATTTTTGAAAAATTTCCTATAAAAATAAGAAATTTTTGAAAAATTTCCTATAAAAATAAGAAATTTTTGAAAAATTTCCTATAAAAATAAGAAATTTTTGAAAAATTTCCTATAAAAATAAGAAATTTTTGAAAAATTTCCTATAAAAATAAGAAATTTTTGAAAAATTTCCTATAAAAATAAGAATTTTTTAAAAATTTCCTATAAAAAAATAATTTTTTGAAAAATTTGTTAAAAAAAATAGAAAAATTTCCTATAAAAAAAAGAAATTTTTGAAAAATTTCCTATAAATAAGAAATTTTTGAAAAATTTCCTATAAAAATAAAAAATTTTTGAAAATTTTCCTATTAAAATAAGAAATTTTTGAATAATTTATAAGAAATTTTTGAAAATAAAAATTCCTATAAAAATAAGAAATTTTTAAAAAATTTCCTATAAATATGAGAAATTTTTTAAAAATTTCCTTTAAAAATAAGATATTTTTAAAAAATTTCCTATAAAAATAAGAAATTTTTAAAAATTGCATAAATTATATTTAGTCTCCCCACAATTTCGTCTATGAATATCAAAATTTTTCTGAATGAAAACCATTTTAATAGTAATTTTAAAAATTATTTGTAATTCTATCGTACACAAAAATAAATCTAGTAGATACGCGTTTATATAAACTTTTGATTTCTTATTATAAAGTAAAACCTCAGATATAAATTTAGATCCTTAGCGGAGTCATAACTTTCTCGTTTGTATTACAAATTCTAAACCATTTCGTTTTATAGACGTTTAGTTCAGTTTTTATATCCCCAACAAACGGATCTCTTTTTTTTAATGACACGGGTCTTCAAACGGAAACGAAAAAATTATGGAAAATTTGAAAAAAGATTTAACAAATGAAAATTTAAATAAGTGGGTATAATTTCGGAATAAAAATATCACTTAAGACAAGTTTATTAAATAGAAATCAGTTGATGAAATTAAGTGAAACAAGTTAAATTTAAAACTAAATTTAGTTCGAGTGAAAATGATTTAGAGTGATTGGATTTTTGATTCTTTCAAATCAAATCTACAAAATGCGTCATTCCATTATTAAATTGTGAAATTGGAAATTTTTGTTTCAATTTTCCAATAAACATTACTAAAATTGTAACTGCGGCTTGTTAATCACATTAATCTCTATTTATACAGTCATAATTGCTCAGTTCACAAGCTATTGTATCTGTTGCATGTTGTAAATTATTACAAGAGTTGTATTATTCTCTTCATTATTGCCGGTTTTTGTTTGAAATTTAAAAATAAATTTGTATATCTATTTTGAAACATTATGTCAATTCGATTTTATGGCAATACTTTTTGATAGGATACCTTGTGAATCCCCCAAATAGTTTTATAAATATACAAAAAGTAACCACAAATTGTGACTTAATATTGAAAATATTATGATAAAATATTGAAATAAATATCCATTTAATGACTCAATTATTATACAATTTGAAATGAAGTGGAATATTGTAAATCTGGGAACATAAACATTTTCTTACACTTATAAGAAAATTTTCAAAAATTTTCTTGTTTTTATTGGAAAGTTTTCAAAAATTTCTTATTTCATAAAGAAATTTTTCAAAAATTTATTATTTTTACAGGAAATTTTTCAAAAATTTCTTATTTTTATAGGAAATTTTTCAAAAATTTCTTATTTTTATAGGAAATTTTTCAAAAATTTCTTATTTTTATAGGAAATTTTTAAAAAATTTCTTATTTTTATAGGAAATTTTTTAAAAATTTCTTATTTTTATAGGAAATTTTTCAAAAATTTCTTATTTTTATAGGAAATTTTTCAAAAATTTTTATTTTTTTAGGAAATTTTTCAAAAATTTCTTATTTTTATAGGAAATTTTTCAAAAATTTCTTATTTTTATAGGAAATTTTTCAAAAATTTCTTATTTTTATAGGAAATTTTTCAAAAATTTCTTATTTTTATAGGAAATTTTTCAAAAATTTCTTATTTTTATAGGAAATTTTTCAAAAATTTCTTATTTTTATAGGAAATTTTTCAAAAATTTCTTATTTTTATAGCAAAATTTTCAAAAATTTCTTATTTTTATAGCAAAATTTTCAAAAATTTCTTATTTTTATAGGAAATTTTTCAAAAATTTCTTATTTTTATAGGAAATTTTTCAAAAATTTCTTATTTTTATAGGAAATTTTACAAAAATTTCTTATTTTTATAGGAAATTTTACAAAAATTTCTTATTTTTATAGGAAATTTTTCAAAAATTTCTTATTTTTATAGGAAATTTTTCAAAAATTTCTTATTTTTATAGGAAATTTTTCAAAAATTTCTTATTTTTATAGGAAATTTTTCAAAAATTTCTTATTTTTATAGGAAATTTTTCAAAAATTTATTTTTATAGGAAATTTTTCAAAAATTTCTTATTTTTATAGGAAATTTTTCAAAAATTTCTTATTTTTATAGGAAATTTTTCAAAAATTTCTTATTTTTATAGGAAATTTTTCAAAAATTTCTTATTTTTATAGGAAATTTTTCAAAAATTTCTTATTTTTATAGGAAATTTTTCAAAAATTTCTTATTTTCATAGAAAATTTTCTTCAAAATTTCTAATTTTTTTTGGAAATTTTTAAACAATTTTGTATTTTTGTTTTTTTTTTTTCTTATTTTTTTAGGAAAATTTTCAGAAATTTCTAAGAAATTTTTAAATTTTCAGAAATTTCCAGGAAATTTTTAAAAATTTTTTAAATTTTCTTATTAGTATCGAAAATTTTTCTAAAATATCTTGTTTTTATGAAAATTATTAAAAAAAAAAAAAGACTATAAAATTTTTCAAAAAATTTCTTATAAAAAGTCTATTTTCGAAAAAATTCCTGTAAATAGTCTATTCTCGAAAAATTTCCTATAAATAGTCAATTTTCGAAAAATTTCCTGTGACTATTTATAGGAAATTTTCTTATAAAAAGTCTATTTTCGAAAAATTTCCTGTAAATAGTCAATTTTCAAAAAATTTCCTATAAATAGTCAATTTTCAAAAAATTTCCTATAAATAGTCAATTTTCAAAAAATTTCCTATAAATAGTAAATTTTCGAAAAATTTCCTATAAATAGTCAATTTTCGAAAAATTTCCTATAAATAGTCAATTTTCGAAAAATTTCCTATAAATAGTCAATTTTCGAAAAATTTCCTATAAATAGTCAATTTTCGAAAAAATTCAATAAAAAGTCAATTTTCGAAGAAAAATTTCCTTGAAAATTCAAAATTCGAAAAAGTTCCTATAAAAAGTCAATTTTCTCAAAATTTCTTTAAAAAGTAAATTATTAAAAAATTTATTTGCAAAATACCCTAAAACTATTTCAGAAAAGCTTTACTTGATATCGATGACATTGTCTTTGATGAACCGGATGGCGAACGGGGCACTAAAAGACCGAGACCAATTAGCACAAGTAGTATTAATTTGAATTCACATTTTGAGGTGTTTCAGGCGATTTTGCAAAAGGTATTTAACAAAAATATAATATTTCATTCAGATAATACTTTAAACTTTTAATAGGTCTCTAAAACCTCAAATGAAACGATATTTCTTAATATCCTCTATCATCTGCTAAGTATCGACCCAAATGAGACATTGTGCAATGTCATGTGGAAGGTTATAGAAAAATTGGTACATCGTGGAACTCAATTGGAAAATACAGAAGATGCTAAACATTTGCTGCAGGCCTCGATAACGCACACATTTTCGTGTCAAAAGTGTAGTGCGGATGACAAGAAAAGAGCAAGCGAAGATAGTGGTATAGTTGAATTTGATGAGAGTTTGCCCTCGCTGAAAGTAACACCTCCACCAACCCTATCATCTTTACCAACACCTCCAGCTCCTCCACCTCCGCCACCTATTGGCCCACCTCCTTATCCTGCTCCTCCTCCGCCGCCTCCACCTGGTGGTCTGCTACCACCACCACCGCCCTTACCTCCTGGAGCACCTGGCTTGCCGCCTCCACCCCCACCTATCGGCTTCGGAGGCGGACCACCGCCTCCTCCTATACAATCATCACAATCACCGGCTTTTCCACAACAAAACATTCCAAAAGCCGGTAAAAAGCTTAAATCCTTTAATTGGACTAAAATTGCGCCGCATAAAATCATGAACAAATTGAATATATGGACCAGAATGGCTCTAAGTTCTTCGGACAAATATATTGTAGCTATAGATTTCAAAGAAATCGAGGAGTTATTTAGTTTGCAGTCGTCGAATAGAATAAGCAAAGCTCCCGATGAGGTTGACGGAAGTAGTAAGAAGGACACCAAAAAGATTCAACTGTTGGATGCTCAGCGTAGTCTTAAAGTTAATATATTCTTAAGCCAATTTAAGGGGTAAGTCCAAAACAAGCCTTATTATATCCTGACAAATAAAGGCATGATATTCGCAAATTGTTCTAGGTACTGTTCCGAAGATATTGTAGAGCTTATACGTAGAGGAGATAATAAAGTCCTGAATTTGGAGAGACTTAAGGACTTGAGAAAATTTTTGGAAAAGGAAGAAGATATTGAAGCAATAACAAACTTCGAGGGAGATTACCAGCGTTTGGCAAGTGCTGAAAAGTTTTTAGTTTTATTGCTACAGGTATCTTGGTAAGGCTTCACGAAGGTCGTTTATTAAACATTTTCAATAAAAATAAGAAATTCTTAAAAAATTTCCTGTAAAAATGAGAAATTTTTAAAAAAAATTCCTATAAAAATAATATATTTTTTAAAAATTTCCTATAAGAATAATAAATTTTTAAAAAATTTCCTTTAAAAATAATAAATTTTTGAAAAATTTCCTATAAAAATAAGAAGTTTTTAAAACATTTCTTATAAAAATAAGAAATAAAATTTTTTTATAAAAATACGAAATTTTTTAAAAATATCCTATAAAAATTTTTGAAAAATAAGAAATTCTTTAAAAAAAAATTTATAAAAATAAGAAATTTTTGAAAAACTTTTTATAAAAATAAGAAATTTTTGAAAAATTTCCAATAAAAATAAGAAATTTTTTTAAAAATTTCCCATAAAAATAAGAAATTTTTGAAAATTTTCCATAAAAATAAGAAATTTTTAATAAATTTTTAAAAATAGGAAATTTTTTTTAAAAATTTCCGAATTTTCGAAAAATTTCCTATAAATAATCAATTTTCGAAAAATTTCCTAAAAATAGTCAATTTTCGAAAAATTTCCTATAAATAGTCAATTTTCGAAAAATTTCCTAAAAATAGTCAATTGAAGCATAGCCGCGAATAACGTTTTAAACGTCGATTTTTACAAAACCTGTTTTTTTGCAGATTACAGTTAACTTGACTCTTTTACATTGCTCAATCACCAAATCAGCCAAAATTATGCACCTTATCGCTATCAAAATACAATTAGAAAAACAAATTATCTATATATTGCCTGCTACTTTAAAAACGTTTTTTACGAATTGCGAACAATTTTAATTTTGTCGCTTACAACGTTATTCGCGGCTATGCTTCAATTTTCGAAAAATTTCCTATAAATAGTCAATTTTCGAAAAATTTCCTACAAATATTCAATTTTCTATAAATAGTCAATTTTCGAAAAATTTCCTTTATATATTAAATTTTCGAAAATTTTCCTATAAATAGTCAATTTTCGAAAAATTTCCTATAAATAGTCAATTTTCGAAAAATTTTCTATAAATAGTCAATTTTCGAAAAATTTCCTAAAAATAGTCAATTTTCGAAAAATTTCCTATAAATAGTCAATTTTCGAAAAATTTCCTAAAAATAGTCAATTTTCGAAAAATTTCCTATAAATAGTCAATTTTCGAAAAATTTCCTACAAATATTCAATTTTCTATAAATAGTCAATTTTCGAAAAATTTCCTTTATATATTAAATTTTCGAAAATTTTCCTATAAATAGTCAATTTTCGAAAAATTTCCTATTAATAGTCAATTTTCGAAAAATTTCCTATTAATAGTCAATTTTCGAAAAATTTCCTATAAATAGCAAATTTTCGAAAAATTTCCTATAAATAGTAAATTTTCGAAAAATTTCCTATAAATAGTAAATTTTCGAAAAATTTCCTATAAATAGTAAATTTTCGAAAAATTTCCTATAAATAGCCAATTTTCGAAAAATTTCCTATAAATAGTCAATTTTCGAAAAATTTCCTATAAATAGTCAATTTTCGAAAAATTTCCTATAAATAGTCATATTTCGAAAATTTTCCTATAAATAGTCAATTTTCGAAAAATTTCCTATAAATAGTCAATTTTCGAAAAATTTCCTATAAATAGCCAATTTTCGAAAAATTTCCTATAAATAGTCAATTTTCGAAAAATTTCCTAGAAATAGTCAATTTACGAAAAATTTCCTATAAATATTCAATTTTTGAAAAATTTCCTATAAATAGTCAATTTTCGAAAAATTTCCTATTAATAGTCAGTTTTCGAAAAATTTCCTATAAATAGTAAATTTTCGAAAAATTTCCTATAAATAGTAAATTTTCGAAAAATTTCCTATAAATAGTAAATTTTCGAAAAATTTCCTATAAATAGTAAATTTTCGAAAAATTTCCTATAAATAGTAAATTTTCGAAAAATTTCCTATAAATAGTAAATTTTCGAAAAATTTCCTATAAATAGTAAATTTTCGAAAAATTTCCTATAAATAGCCAATTTTCGAAAAATTTCCTATAAATAGTCAATTTTCGAAAAATTTCCTATAAATAGTCAATTTTCGAAAAATTTCCTATAAATAGTCAATTTTCGAAAAATTTCCTATTAATAGTCAATTTTCGAAAAATTTCCTTTAAATAGTCAATTTTCGAAAAATTTCCTATAAATAGTCAATTTTTGAAAAATTTCCTTTAAATATTAAATTTTGGAAAAATTTCCTATAGTCAATTTTCGAAAAATTTCCTATAAATAGTCAATTTTCATAAAATTTCCTTTAAATAGTCAATTTTCGAAAAATTTCCTATAAATAGTCAATTTTATGTCTAATGTATTTTACTTCAGCTATAAATTACGCATTGACAGTATGATATTCAAAGAGGAATTTATTATGCATATTACCTATTTGGAACCGTGCCTGAATGACATTATTAAAGCTGGAAATGGTAAGTTATTCCTTAAACTTGTAATCCTTTTTGAATATGCTACAAACTTTTGTTAGATATCATGGAAAGTGAAACCTTGCAAGAGATTCTGCGTTTGATAATAACTATTGGAAATTTTCTAAATTCCGGTGGCTATGGCGGTAATGCGGCTGGCATAAATTTATCGGCCCTAAATAGTTTAACCTCTATCAAAGCTAATAAACCGGGAATGCATTTGCTGCACTTAATAGCTTTGGAAATTGAAAAGAACTACCCTCAATTATTAGAGGTGTGCAATGAGTTTAAGTTTTTGGAAAGTTTGTCCAAGTAAATATTTAAACCCTTTAAAATATTATATTTCAAAAACCCTAAAGCCTTTCTTTCAGAGTCAGTATTGATGAAATGGAAAAAGATATTAGGGAAATAGAAACAAATCTGGTTCTGATCCAAAAAGATATACAATTACCCATTGTCGAACAGGATATCAAGGAACAAATGCTGGAGTTTTTGCAGAAAGCTGAGGAGAAACGAGAGTTTTTAGTAAAACAAATGGAAGAATTGCGTTCGTTACGTGTTACAATGGCCGAATATTTCTGCCAAGATTTGGCCACCTTTAAGGTGGACGAATGCTTTGAAATATTCCATAAATTTATTGTGGATTTCAAAAAAGCTCTTAAGGATAATGACAAACGAAAAGAATTGGAAATGAAAGCTAGCTTAAGGCAAAAACAGAAGGAAGAACAACAGCTAATGAAAAAATCGGGCGATGGTATGTACTTCTATTTTAAAGGTCAAAGTTCATTTCTTAAAAGGAGTTTATTTTTAGGGAACAAAGGATGTTTATCTAATCTCAGATCTTCTCAGACTTTGCCGGCAAAACGTTTGCGTTTTGCTAATGATGATATTAATAGAAAATTAATTCGGAATGAATCCAATCAATCGAATATTTCAAAAAAGAATGAAGATGATTTAATGACATTTTTGGAAACATCCTCGATATCTTTGGATAAGAAAGGTAACTAAAAAATGAATTACAAATATATATAGCCTTCAGAAATTTGCAACATTCGATACTTATCGAAATCTGAGAGATTGAAGAAAACTATCAAGCTTTAAACAAAACATCTTTGTCGTAATTTTCGTTTAATTTCTCTAAAGAACTGTCGCGTAATTTCTTGATTTGACGCTTTCAACTGGCCGCCTCGTTCTTGTGATTTAACACATTAAATTTGTCAATCCTTTATATCAGAGCCGTCTAGCTCTACAGCAAAATGTGCGAAATTTTACAAAAGTGCTTTTGAGCTTTCACACCGACACACTTTGTATGAGCGAGAAGCAACTATGTTTGTCCGCTCACACTTACGTAAAATTATCTTTGCAAAGTCTGTGGTCTTTTCAAAGTCAGTGCTGCCAGATTAGAATTTTTTGCTCGATTATATAAAGAATGCTCAAATATGTGAAGAAAAATGTAAATCTTGTAATGTATGTGTTTTTGGACATTGATAGTTCTTCCAAGTTCTTGCTGATCCATGACTCTTGTTTTTAAATTTTGCTTAAAGAATCTACTTTTTATCTCAAATGGAGAAGCTCGACTCTTTGTTCGCATTGCCAAACTGTAGAATCATGGAATCGTATATTTTTTCATAACTCGGCCATTAAATCCGGTAGCTTAACATGTGATCGTTAGATTTCGGAATGTTGTAACAATGTTCTCATTTTATTGCCAACCACAAAGCAATGTATAGTCGAATATTGTTCAGATAGAGTTAACTATCGTGTACCTCTAATGATCCGACAATTTTTGTTTAATCTTGGGGTTGGCTTATGGCTTCTTGACTTCCAAATCCAAAATTAGTTTCACTGTTTACATAGGTAGTATATCAGAACAATTTTTCTGACAACTGCTGAAAAATATGGTATTCATTCGCATAGATCCATAATTCTAATTCTTTTACACACTTTTCGAGCTTAGTTTGTCGTTCCTTGTTCTCGATTACAAAATCGTCACCACCAAATCACGATCGCCACAAATAATTCAGATAGAGAGTAGTTTAGCTTCCAAATATAAGTAACTTCGGTCGCACTGTTCATCACCTTAAGGTCATTCGATTAATGTTTAGATGGAGTTAACTATCTACTCATCCAATCCCAATAATTCGGGCAACTTTCTCGACTTCCAAATCAAAGTCGCATCTTTTAAAGCGACCAAGTAATTCCCAATCTTCTGCAAACTTTTTGGATTCAGCTTGTCATTCCTTGTTCTTTTATTGAAAACTAACACAGCCAATTGGACACTTGAGCTCAAATATCTTATTCTCCATCTAACTTTCAAATCCGAGAAACTTCGAACGCATTTTTCTTCATATTTATATAACAAAGAAGACTTTTCCACTTCTAATAATTCTAATTCTTTTATACACTTTTCGAGTTTAGTTTGTTGTTCCTTGTTCTTGAGTTCGAAATCGTCACCACCAAATCACGATCGCCACAAATAATTCAGATCGAGAATGGTCTAGCTTCCAAATTCAAGTAACTTCGGAATGACATTAAGGTCATTCGATTAATGTTTAGATAGAGTTAACTATCTACACATCCAATCCCAACAATTCGGACAAATTTCTCGACTTCCAAATCAAAGTCGCCACTTTTAAAGCGACCAAGTAATTCCCAATCTTCTGCAAACTTTTTGGATTCAGTTTGTCATTCCTTGTCCTCTTATTAAAAACTAACACAGCCAATTGGACACTTGAGCTCAAATATCTTGTTCTCCATCTAACTTCCAAATCCGAGAAACTTCGAACGCATTTTTCTTTAAATTTCTTCGCCACTTTTAAAGCGACCAAGTTTTTCCCAATCTTCTGCAAACTTTTTAGATTCAGCTTGTCATTCCTTGTCCTCTTATTCAAAACTAACACAGTCAATTGGACACTTCAGCTCAGATATCTTGCTCTCCATCTAACTTCCAAATCCGAGAAACTTCTAATTTTTTGACATCGTGCAGTTAAGGGGATCGTAATGAATCTTAACATAAACCAGTTATCAAGGCTGGAAGGCATCCCAAAAGCAGTGTTCTTCGACGCTAGCTAATCAAACCCGGGAACTTGCCTATGTGTGGGGATGTTGCTAATGTATTACCGTTTTCCAAAAGGGTGAGGCTAATAACTTACTAGCATTTCAATCGGAAAAGTAGAGCCGTTCGCTCCACGGTTTTGGCGAAAGCAATGTTATGGCTTTAGATATTTAGAGTGTACCATGGTACACTTTTGTCACAACTAGCTTTTGGCGTCGAGAATAAATTCTTTAAGCTTCCTCAGTAATCGCAGTATAATGGTTTTGGAAGATGGAATCTCAATAAATATGTTCAATATTAATTCAGGGTTTAAATATTCTAGAATCAGGCGCTTTTGATGTTCAGATCATGAGAACTCAATGCAAAGATCTTTGAACTAAACTCAGTGTCGGAAGAAGTTTTCAAGTGCCTAGGTTTTTGAAAACGGAGTATGAGATTCTTCACTGTAGATGATCTCCTTAAAATCTACAAAACCTAAAGCCGCCAGAAAATAGAATACAAATCTTATGACTAACCTGCTATACCACGGCTGTTCACTCTATCGATACTACTTTGGAATATATTCTAACGAAATCAGGGATCTCGTTCCCGAATACCAAACATTCTTGCGCAACACTCGTCTAACCTTAACATCACATCCATTTGTAGTCAATTCGACAGTGAAACGAATTGCACTCTTCAAAGACAATTTGTTCATTAGCCTTGCAGTACCAATTATACCAAAAACCTTTAAAATCTCTCAGATTTCGAGTCCTCGTTCGGTCCAAATTTCTCTAAAAACAATAACATTTTTTATCTTCAGATATTAATCGAAAATGTCGTAAAGCTATGCCAGATTTGCTAAATTTCAACAATCAAAATGAAAGAGAACGATGTTATCAACAAGTTCTGGAAGCTAAGAATGAAGTCCAGTTTTTATGCAATGAAGCCATATCCGAATCCCAAACATTTAGTGAAACGAAAGTTGGGAATATGGTGGAAGAAGCTTTAATGGAAGAAATGGGACTTCATCAAGGTCAGTATATAAATTTATATACTAAGCTACAGGCTTTGCAATTTATTTTTTATTTCTTTTTAGAATCTCAACTTAAAGATGAAAGTCATTTATCGGGGATTTCATCCAAAAATGAAGAAGATCCCCCATGTTCCAAAACTTCTATGGATACTACAGCAGATGTAATAAGGAATAAACCCTTAAAGAAAGATCCAACAGTATTGACAATTCCACAAAATTCCGCTGAAAGTCTGAACACAGAAAAGCCACTAGAATTCAAAAGCCCAAAAACTATACCCAACGATTTATCAGAGGCAAAACCATTAAATTCGGAAACTTCTCAAGACTCTAAGGAAAATCTAAGAGAAAGTTTAAAGAATCCCTTGAATTTGAAAATTAAAGTTGGCCATGAATCGCGAAGAGGAAGTGAGAAAACCATAGAAAATGTTAGACGTCTGGGACGACGTTATAGTTGCATCAACGATGAAGGTCTCAAGGAGGCCATCAAGAATCTGCGTACACCAAGTTTAGAGCCCACAAAATTTGGTTTCAGTCCCCGTATTTTGGCACCTAGAAGTTCGTTGGCATTTAGTCCAACTCGAACAGGATCGATTAATGTTGGAGACCAAAGTAAAGAAAATTGTGGAGAGTGCTTAAAAACATTAGCGAATGTTAGACGTCTTGGGCGTCGTTATAGCTGCCTCAATGATGCTGATCTTAGGGAAGCCAAAAAAAGTCTGCGTACACCTACTTTGGAGGCTACAAAATTCTGTTTTAGTCCTATACGAGCTTTGCCACCGAGAAGTTCTTTGGCTTTTAGTCCAACTACAACAGAACCTATTGATTTTCATAGCAATTCTGAATCAGGGTTTTGCCAATCTGATCCAGTATATAGCGAAAATAATGAAATCAATGGAACAGGTGAAAATTGTAGAGAAAATACCAATTCTGAATCCAGGATAAGTATTGAATCTTATGAAACAACTCAAGCTTCCAAAGAAAATCAGGAGAAAGTTCAGCAAAGTGATTTAAATAAATCCAGTGATTCCGGTTTCAAAGTTCAAACTAGTAAATGTAATAAAGCAGATTTGGGCCTTAAAGAAGATCAAAAAGACCAGCTTAACGATTTAAAGAAATCCAAAGTTTCCGATTTTAAGGAAATGGAAGAGAGCAAAAATTACAATTCTAAGAATGAAGATGTTGAAAAGCATCAATTGGAAATTTCAGAGCCCAGCAAGTTAACAGCTGATTGTGATGAATTTAGTCCCTTAATTCTACCCTCTCCAGAAACAGTTGAGTTTAAAGAAAAATGTTGCAACATAGAAGTTCCAACTAACCTCCGCTCTTTTATGGTACGTATGTGGAAAAAGGGTTTTTCGAAAAGAAAGAAACAAAAAAATATTTGAAAATTGGATAAATTTGTATCGTAATTTGAAATTAACTAAATTCTGCTATTTTTTGTGGATTCACTAATAAAAATTTATGTTTTTATACTCGTTTCATTAGCACGTTTGTCATTTTTTTTGTACTGTACACATTTTATTATACCCTACACCAGCTTAGTTGGGCATTGGGGTATTATTTAAATTATGTTAGATTTCAAATAATTCGTTAATGCTTCCAGAGATCTTAAGCTCCTTGAAATGTTCGCAACTTTTAAAATCGAGCAATACTTTATCCAAGGACTACAATATGAAGATTTTGCACTTCCATACATTGATTTGACATATAGTCTTCTCGATAAGTCCCATAAAAAAGAGAGTATACCGCTTTTACTCCATTTCAGAAACAACTTATGGAGACGATTATCCAATGAAAGCTAAGGTACACATACGTGGTCTTAAAATGTATGTTTGTTTATGTGTTTTTCATTGTTCTTTATCCACATTTGACAGGAAACAAATGTATGGAGTGCAATATCTTTATGTTATAGAGTGTTTGCTTCAACTAAGAACTAAGCTGTGTTCGTTTAGAACTAGAAGAACCCTCAACTGTAAAGGCTAATCTAGATCGCGAAAACGAGAAATTGTTAGACATCCTTTTAATATTTCCTCACTGTCAGTAAGGCTTTGCTCTGCGTTTGTTCGGATCGGCAGGGAATCATCAACTATGAGCTACACCCCTAAGGACAACCTTGTCAAAATTAGAATCGCAATGAGAATTAGACGACGAATTCCGCGTTCAAGCCAGAATTGAGTGCCAGAAAGGTTTTGCTCTGTAAGATTTGCAAAAAATCAGTAGAAACAGTAGATGATTCTTTGCAAATCTTACAGAGCAAACCCTTTGTGGCTTGAACGCAGATTTCGTCGTCTAACCTTAGAATCGCAATGGGAATTAAACGACGAAATACGCGTTTAAGCCAGAATTGACTGCCAGAAAGGGTTTGCTCTGTAAGATTTGCAAAAAATCATCTACTGTCAATGGAAGAGGAGTTGTCTTTCGTCAAGATAACGCCATCCTAAAGACTTCTATAGTTATTCGAAATAAGTTTTGGGAGTTAGTTAGGGAAGTTCTTATGCATCCACAGTATAGTCTGGACTTAGCACCAATTGATTATTATTTGTTACTGGCTATGACAAACGATTTTATTGATGAAAAATCGCTTAATAAGAGATTTGCGATTAGGGTATTTATAAAAGAGGTATAATGAAATATTCTCTGAATTCGCAGACAAAGAACAAAATAGCGTATATTTAACATTTGTAAAAGGGATAATAATTCTAACTAGTAAATAAATGGCTGACAGATTTCCATGAAGTATTAACCCTATTTATTCCTTATTGCTATGTCAAGCTATACCATGATGACCTTATGGAGACGATTTGCCTAACCGGTTGGGGTTCAGCAGAGTTTCCCTAAGGAAAATCTTTGATGAAACTGGAGATACAAAGTTCGTATAATCTAGATCGCCACCTACAACTCGCCAAAGTCAACATTTTATCAAAGTTGCCTAAATTTTTCTTATTGTTGGTTTGTTTCTACGGAGTTTCTATCGGCTAGACTTTAAGTTTTCGTAGTGTATCTGAGTCAACAAATGTTTTGAAAATATCGCGTCAGTCATTTTAAAGTTTTAAAGAAGGAGAATATATCCGGGAAAGAATGATAAATGCTTACAAACTAGGTCATAGCTTCCTCAAGAGTTAAATCTTATCGACGTGTTACATATTTGTCTCAGTTACTCACGTCAGCTGTTCAGACCAGCCTTTAAGTTAAGTTTCAGAGGGAAATTGCAACAGATTTTGATATCTTTTTTAACAAAGTAATGCTTATTTAACAAAGGGATGCTTATTTAACAAAGCTCTGCTTTGTTCAATGATCGTAGATTGAATACCCGACAACTAAAACTAATAATTAAGAGCTTTGTAGTAGCGCCCTCCATCGGTGGGAAATAAAAGTATAAATTAAAAGCTTCCCCGATGTTAAATAACTGCAAAAGGTCTGCTATATACATAAAGCTTTTCATACTATGACTACAGAACAGCAGATGGCGCAGCTTTCTCTATAATTAAACTTTACAAAACGTACAATTACAGAAAAGCTACTTTACGTTCATGTTATATTCAATAGTTTATCAGATCTAAAGATTCCTGACCATTAAAAGATAATTTTTATTTGTATTAGCCAAGCCCCTTATTAACCATCAAAAGTTCAAGAACGGTTTTTAAATTTGACAAACGTTAAGAATGAAACGATGCAGTAGATGACTTCAAAACTCAATCTAATTTATATTTTCAAATCCAATTTAGCCACAAAATGATAAACCCCCAAACTTGTCCCAACGCCTGGTAAATAAGTTACAAAAGAAATTAAGAGCTTTATCACCATTGGGACTCGGAACGACAGAACAAGCTCCAAGCAACCAATATCGACGCAATACAGAAAAGTCTCAGCCAGGTTTTAACAATACCAATAGCATACAAACTCAGTCATTAAATGATGATACAGGAGAAGAAACCGAAAATGAAATCAATAAATTTGCTATACCAACTATTGATAAGGATCAAAAGGAAACAATAGCTTCTAATGCAAATAAAGCTGGCCAAAGAGAATGCTTCTCCAAAAACATGGTAAATCGCCTTCAAAGAGGTCTAAGAGCTCTTTCACCATTCAGATCACAATCGAAGACTGCAAAGCCAAAGGAAATTTCGAGTAATAAAACAAAATCTCAACCCAAAACATCCACATCAAGTCGTCGAGCTTCTCTAACAAAAGAAACCGCCCAAGAAATGTACAAGGAAGTTGGTAAAGTTAAACGAAAATCGAGTATGGCAAAAGAGGAGATTGAAAGGGATGGCATTTCTCAAAACAAAAGCGGAAGTCAACAAAGACTATCACGAGCTAGTTTACGATCTTATTCAAATCTTTCAAAAAGCAGTATAAGTTCCTCAAATGCAATTCAACCCAGAGCAAGCATAAGTTCGTTAAACTCCTCGGTGAGTTTGCAAAAACGACGAACTAGCTTACAGCTTTCAAAAGATTCAATTAATTCTAAAGCATTCAATAAAAAAGATTCATTGACCAGTCCAGGAAATGGAAAGGAATTGTCTAACAATCAAAGGAGATCCAGTTTACCAGCGATACATACATCAACAAAGGCCAATCAGCGAAAAACGAGCCTAATATCCAGTCGTTCTTCTGTTACATCCCCAAAGCCTTCGGAGTCTAATAAAAGTAATGCCAAGATTTCAGTTAAAAGCCCAATTAAGCAGGATTTTTCGACATCTACAGGAAGATCTGGGAAATCGGAATCAAATGCCTCCAAAAATTTATCCTGTCGTTCTGCAACTAATTCTTCAAATCTAGAAAAACATGGAAAAAGTCAAATGGAAGCTTCATTAAACTCAAATGTAAAATCATCTTTGAATCCTAATAATATTTCCAAAGCCTCATCAGTTGATCTACCACGTAGAGGAAGTATAGCAACATCTAAACACACTTCCAAATCCTTAAATCCTGTCACACGTAGAAAAAGCCTTGAAGCATCTTCTTTAAGTAATTCTAGTTCTACTACCAATGCTAAACTCTATAAGACCAAACCAAACAAGACAACAGAAAAATCAGAAATATCCAGCTCTTTATCACGTAGAGGTAGTAGCATGCAAACATCCCAGAATATCTCTAGCTCTTCAAATCCTGTAGTACGAAGAAAAAGCCTAGAACCCTCTTCATTTGGTAATTCTTCCCCTGCTACCAATATCAAACTCTGCAGAACTACTAATGCCAAAGCAAATAATAAATTTGCACAAGCTGAGAACAGTTCTGGGAAATCATCCATATCTCGAAGAGGTAGTGTAAAAACGTCTGGTATTTCTGCTAGCTCCTCGAATTATAATGCTCGTAGACAAAGTTTGGAATGTTCTGCTTCAGTGGATTTTTCATGTAAAGTTAAATCTTCTTTATCTCGAAGAGGTAGTGTACAAACGTCTGGTATTTCTGCTAACTCCTCGAATTATAATGCTCGTATACAAAGTTTGGAACCAGCTGCTTTAGGGAATTCTTTCTCTACAGTTAAATCTTCTTTATCTCGAAGAGGAAGTGTGCAGTTGCCTGATACTTCAGCAAACTCCGCGAATTCAATTGCTCATAGAAAAAGTTTAGAACCTTCTACCTTAGGAAGTTCTTCTTATCCTAGTCCTATTAAAGCTACCACAATCAATAAAACCCAATCTAATAAAACGCCAAAAACTTCAAGTAAAAATAGTTCAGATCATCCAAACAGCTCTGGTAGAAATGGTCAGCAATCATCTCGACTTTCTTCAGGCACTTCCAACCTTGCTTTACGTAGAAAAAGCCTTGAACCAACTTCGTCAAGAAGTAGCATTAGAAAAGCTCCCAGCTTAATCGCTAACATAAATTCTTCAGGTCAACGTAGAAGTTCCACGACAGATTCTTTACAGTCATCGCATTCTTCGGTAAAGCTTCTTAGCTCCGCTTCTCGTAGAACTAGTCTAGATCCCGGATCCAGTTTATCAGACACTCCTACTGCTTCAATGCGGAATGTCAATGCTGTAAAAAGTTTGCGAAACTCTTCCAGCTCTACAAATACAACAACGCCTCGTCGTAACAGTCTCGGAAAATCTTCCAGCTTAAAAACTTCAGCTTCGAATATTTCAAAGTCGCAGAGTACCTCAACGATGGCAAATAGTGGCAAACTTTCAAGAAAGTAAAGTATTTTTAGATAAATTTTGATATAAGCATTTGATATGAAAGACCGGGAATGTATTACCAATATAAAAGTGAAGCAGATTCCGGGCACCATGATCATTAATTCTTCCTAACATTACAGATTATTAAGAAGGATTAGGTATTGAGCAAAGATCCCTAACACCATGAGTCTTTTCCATTGGCATCATTCAATACATTTTCGCAATAATTTAGAGAGACGCTTAAATAGTATAAATTCCATGAACATCTGGAGACCAGAAGATGTTCATTGATTTAAAAAGCCAACTCCTTCGTAGAAGTTACATTGTCCTGTTTAAACTTTAGATCTCTATGCAAATCGTTTAAACATACCACCGCAGAGGAATCCTCCAAGCTTTAACATCACACATTTGATGTCTATTCCGAGAAATATCAAATTTACAAGAAGATCATTTACAGATATTTTGGCGATTGTTTTAATGTCACCCCGTTTACCTAGCGTTTATCGACTTATTCGACAGTGTCAATAGGAGGTATCTATGGAGAATTTTAGAAAACCGTAAGATGCCAACGAAAATTCTGAACTTAATTCGGGCAATGTACGTGGATTTTAAATGTCGGGTCCTACACAAAGGTAAATAGTCAAATCCGTTCGAAGTTACTACTGGAGTAAGACAAGGATGTATCCTCGTAATCGGCAACATAATGCGCACGGCTCTAAATTGTAGACACGGTATCCAACGGAAACCCTTTAAACAACTCGAGGACTTGACATACGCTGACGACGCATGTCTTCTAAGCCAAAGCTCAGGTCACCTTCAAGAAAACACTAACGCTATCACTGTTTAATCTCGAGCAGTTGGGCTGGAAATCATTATTTCCAAGGCAAAGATTATGCCTGGAGGCTATGGAACAAACCCTTTGACATCTGGTATCTACAAAACGTATCCCGTATTGAATCCCGTATTAATACGCAAAATCTGCATTCGGCATTCTCCGAGCTATTTGGAAATCTCGGCAAATATCAACAACTAAATTACGAAAATACAACTCGAATGTCAAGTACATCTTCTATTACAGTTGCGAAACTTGGAAACGCACAAATGCCATCGAAAGCGCCTACGAACCTTTGCGAACAAACGCTTGCGGCAAATCCTAAATATATGGTGGTCGAATCGCATAAGAAATGAAGATCGACACACGACAAACCAAATCCCTGCTTCCGTAGAGTTATGTCAACGGAAATGGCGGTGGATAAGGCCACACGCTTCGAAGGCTAAATACCAACATTGCTCGATAAGCGCTTCGTTGGAATCCACGGGAAAGCGGTTGTCGTGTTGGTGCACTTGCCAGAACGTGGAGAAGGTCAATTGATGCGGAAATGCGATTGGAAAATTATTTATGAAATGAAATAACACCTCGCAATTGAGTTCGCTATAAAAGGCTTTATACTCCAATGGGAGTCAATGATACCAGATGAAGAATTATATGGAGACTTTGAATTACAAATTCTTCAAACATTTCGGATTAGAAGACCATCAAGGTCGAACTGAATTTGTCTCAGAAAGCAAAAGATATACCTACACATTTATCCGTTCTTACAAGCCACGCATACCCCTATAATGTGGGCTGGGTCTCCAAGCAACATTTGAAATTTAAAGGAATCATTCTTCCGAGAAATGCCTAGTTCACGAGAATATCATATGCATATTGACGATTGTTCTGATAGCCGTAATGAATCAGTCACAGAAAGCAAAAGACATTCCCACACAATAGGCTTAATGCTTACAATCCACGCATTCCCCCTCATGTGGTATGGGTCTCCAAGCTTCATATGTTATACAAAGGAATCACTCTTTCGAGGAATGCCATTTAAACTAGAAGATCATATAGACACTTTAGCGATTGTTTTGATTGCCGTAATGAATTTGTCGCAGAAAACAAGAGACATTTTGAAACATTTATTCGTTCTCAGCAACAGACTTAATGCTTACAAGCCACGCATTCCCCTTAACATGTGGTCCAGGTCTCCTAAGCTTCATATGTTATGGAAAGGAATCATTCTTCCGAGGAATGACTGATATACCAGAAGATCATATAGATACTTTGACGATTGTTTTGATGAATCTATTGCAAAAAACACGAGATATTCTGGTAATTCGTATTCCACAATAAATTGTATGCTTACAGGACACGTATATACCCAGCATGTAATCAGGCTCTCCAGTCTCTACAAAACGCTTCACATCTCACATCTCCACATCGGTACAGTCTTTCTCATTAAGGGATTAAAACTTTTAAATCCACGAAAATAATCCCTATTTTAAACTGCGAGATGACAAAGGCCGAAAATCTCTTCCACAGCATTCTACGCCGGAGCTGCTGAAGATTCTTATCTGGAAGATCTGGATAACATCCTCCATATCAACACGAGCAAACATAACGTCCGAGGCACTCGTGAGGAAATCCTCAATTTAAAAGAAAAAGGTGGAACTGGATCGGACACTTTTTGAGAAAACACTCAATTAAAATCTGTAGGCAGGCTCTTCAGCGGAACCCTTAAGTCAGCAGAGCACGATAATGTCCATAACAGGAGGGTTACTGCGTATTTCGATTCGAATCGAGATACGCAGTAACCCCCTAGATATGAAAACGAACAACAGAAGAGGATATACAATTAGGATATTCCTTAAAAAAATATAGCAAAGAATCGGAATAAATAGCGAGCTTTTATTGAGAACCTAAGCTCCACAGAGAGCCAAAGCACAAAGGAAGAAAAAGAAGTTTATACAACACAGACTTCCCAAGATTTAAAGAAATACTTACATAACAGATTCAGCCTATGGATATAGCTGAATTTCTTTTCTGACAAAACTTCCCGAATAACAGAACTATTCTAGGTACTAGAAGTACTAAAAAAATTCCCTGCAGTAAAACTGGGATCATGTGTCTCCATGTCAACACTTTGTGTGATATCAATTCAAATGTCCCCAATTTTAGTTCAGTACTGAAATAGTGAATATATAGAGACTACTATTCTAGTATATATCAGGTGACATTGTCAACGAATGTGTCAACATATATGTATATCAATAGGAACCGATTTGATCCCAATGTCTCCATTTGGACCAAAAGAACTACAAAGTCAATACTAAGTAAATAGTGGTAATGTCTACTGGTACATTTCGTAGGAACTCTAAATGTTAAATGTCAATAGTAGATAACATTGGATGGGGCAAAATAGGCAAGTAGTACTGGAGACATTGTCAATAGCAAAATAATATTGTTTCTCTGACGGCATTTACTGCAGGGTTCTTCAAAGATTTCATTTCAACTACAATTTATTGTATTGATTAAGTATTACAAAAATTATATTTAAAAAAAATTATATGTACACTTTAAATAAAACTAAAATAAATCTAAAATACTTTTAAATTAATTACTTTCCATTTAATCTATTTCAAAAACGAGGCTATGAAGCGACACTCTCCACAGGTGTTACCATGGTTGTTGCCGCAGTTACTACAGGGTTTGATGATATTTCTTCATTATTCTGCTGCTGATGCTGTTGCTCTAGGGAGGCTTCTTGTGCTGGTGCTGCGATAGTGGATACCAATTCTGCTTCTTCCGACTTTGTAGTATCTGTTGATATGGTGGTTGTTGTTTTCCTAGTGATAATGCCTCGTACATAGTTGTCTTCATTGAACCATTCCTTGTGTGACTCCAAATAACTAAAATTCGAATTTAAGCCCATATGTTTATTAAATAATGGTTAGGGTAATTCAAAGTAAGAAGGTGTTAGAGGTGAGTTGATTGATGATTTAGTAAGGTATTAGAGGTGAGTTGATTGATGATTAAGTTTGGTTATTTGTAGTTTAGAAAGTTATAAATATGATATTTTGAACACCAAAAACATTTTAATAATTTTGTATAATTAAAGAAAAAAAAATATCTTCACCGTTATAATCGCTTAAAAATTCTTATCCTTATTTCACCATTATTTCGAAACGGTAGCCATTTCAAAAACTTCATTAACGATTCAAACAACTTAGCGAAAACTTTTTCGTATATATATTTTTGATATATTAGGCTATGAAATAGACTAAGATATAGACTGAGACATATACTAAAACAAATTTCCTATAAATAGTCAATTTTGGAAAAATTTTCTATAAATAGTCAATTTTCGAAAAATTTCCTATAAATAGTCAATTTTTGGAAAAATTTCCTATAATTTCACAATTTTCGAAAAATTTTCTATTAAAGTCAATTTTCGAAAAATTTCCTATAAATTTTCAATTTTCCAAAAATTACCTATAAACAGTCAATTTTCGAAAAATTTCCTATAAATAGTCATTTTCGAAAAAGTTCCTATAAATAGACAATTTCCTATAAAGTAAATTTTCGAAAAATTTCCTATAAATAGTCAATTTTCGAAAAATTTTCTATAAATAGTCAATTTTCGAAAAATTTCCTATAAATAGTCAATTTTCGAAAAATTTCCTATAAATAGTCAATTTTCGAAAAATTTCCTATAAATAGTCAATTTTCGAAAAATTTCCTATAAATAGTCAATTTTCGAAAAATTTCCTATAAATAGTCAATTTTCGAAAAATTTCCTATAAATAGTCAATTTTCGAAAAATTTCCTATAAATAGTCAATTTTCGAAAAATTTCCTATGAATAGTCAATTTTCGAAAAATTTCCTATAAATAGTCAATTTTCGAAAAATTTCCTATAAATAGTCAATTTTCGAAAAATTTCCTATAAATAGTCAATTTTCGAAAAATTTCCTATAAATAGTCAATTTTCGAAAAATTTCCTATAAATAGTCAATTTTCGAAAAATTTCCTATAAATAGTCAATTTTCGAAAAATTTCCTATAAATAGTCAATTTTCGAAAAATTTTATATAAATATAAATTTTCGAAAAAAATTCCTATAAATAGTCAATTTTTGAAAAATTTTCTATAAATAGTTAATTTACAAAAAATTTCCTATAAAGTCAATTTTCGAAAAATTTCCTATAAATAGTCAATTTTCGAAAAATTTCCTATAAATAGTCAATTTACGAAAAATTTCCAATTTTTGAAAAATTTCCTATATATAGTCAATTTTCGAAAAATTTCCTATAAATAGTAAATTATCAAAAATAGTAAATTTTCGAAGAATTTGCTATAAATAGTAAATTTTCGAAGAATTTCCTATAAATATTCAATTTTTGGAAAAATTTCCTATGAATAGTCAATTTTTGGAAAAATTTCCTATAAAGTCAGTTTTTGGAAAAATTTCCTATAAAGTCAATTTTTTGAAAAATTTCCTATAAATAGTCAATTTTTGGAAAATTGAAAAATTTCCTCTAAATAGTCAATTTTCGAAAAATTTTATATAAATAATCAATTTTCGAAAAATTTCCTATAAATAGTCAATTTCCGAAAAATTTGCTATAAATATTCAATTTTCGAAAAAATTTATATAAATATCAATTTTCGAAAAAATTCCTATAAAGTCAATTTTTGAAAAATTTCCTGTAAATAGTTAATTTTTAAAAAATTTCCTATGAAGTCAATTTTCGAAAAATTTCCTATAAATAGTCAATTTTCGAAAAATTTCCTATAAATAGTCAATTTACGAAAAATTTCCAATATTTGAAAATTTCAATTTTCGAAAAATTTCCTATAAATAGTCAATTTTCGAAAAATTTGCTATAAATAGTCAATTTTCGAAAAATTTCCTATAAATAGTCAATTTTCGAAAAATTTCCTATAAATAGTCAATTTTCGAAAAATTTCCTATAAATAGTCAATTTTCGAAAAATTTCCTATAAATAGTCAATTTTCGAAAAATTTTATATAAATATAAATTTTCGAAAAAAATTCCTATAAATAGTCAATTTTTGAAAAATTTTCTATAAATAGTTAATTTACAAAAAATTTCCTATAAAGTCAATTTTCGAAAAATTTCCTATAAATAGTCAATTTTCGAAAAATTTCCTATAAATAGTCAATTTACGAAAAATTTCCAATTTTTGAAAAATTTCCTATATATAGTCAATTTTCGAAAAATTTCCTATAAATAGTAAATTATCAAAAATAGTAAATTTTCGAAGAATTTGCTATAAATAGTAAATTTTCGAAGAATTTCCTATAAATATTCAATTTTTGGAAAAATTTCCTATGAATAGTCAATTTTTGGAAAAATTTCCTATAAAGTCAGTTTTTGGAAAAATTTCCTATAAAGTCAATTTTTTGAAAAATTTCCTATAAATAGTCAATTTTTGGAAAATTGAAAAATTTCCTCTAAATAGTCAATTTTCGAAAAATTTTATATAAATAATCAATTTTCGAAAAATTTCCTATAAATAGTCAATTTCCGAAAAATTTGCTATAAATATTCAATTTTCGAAAAAATTTATATAAATATCAATTTTCGAAAAAATTCCTATAAAGTCAATTTTTGAAAAATTTCCTGTAAATAGTTAATTTTTAAAAAATTTCCTATGAAGTCAATTTTCGAAAAATTTCCTATAAATAGTCAATTTTCGAAAAATTTCCTATAAATAGTCAATTTACGAAAAATTTCCAATATTTGAAAATTTCAATTTTCGAAAAATTTCCTATAAATAGTAAATTTTCAAAAATAGTAAATTTTCGAAAAAATTTCCTACAAATAGTACATTTTCGAAAAATTTCCTATAAATAGTAAATTTTCGAAAAATTTCCTATAAATAGTCAATTTTCGAAAAACTTCCTTTAAATAGTCAATTTCGAAAAATTTCCTATAAATAGTCAATTTTTGGAAAAATTTCCTATATATTCAATTTTCGAAAAATTTCCTATAAATAATCAATTTTCGAAAAATTTTATATCAATAACCAATTTTCAAAAAAATTTCCTATAAATAGTCAATTTTCGAAAAATTGTATATAAATAATCAATTTTCGAAACAATTCCTATAAATACTCAATTTTTGAAAAATTTCCTATAAATAGTTAATTTTCAAAAAATTTCCTATAAAGTCAATTTTCGAAAAATTTCCTATAAATAGTAAATTTTTGAAAAATTTCCTATAAATAGTCAATTTACGAAAAATTTCCAATTTATGAAAAATTTCCTATATATAGTCAATTTTCGAAAAATTTCCTATAAATAGTCAATTTTCGAAAAATTTCCTATAAATAGTCAATTTTCGAAAAATTTCCTATAAATAGTCAATTTTCGAAAAATTTCGTATAAATAGTCAATTTTCGAAAACTTTCGTATAAATAGTCAATTTTCGAAAAATTTCCTATAAATAGTCAATTTTCGAAAAATTTCCCATAATTAGTCAATTATTGAAAAATTTCCTATAATTAGTCAATTTTCGAAAAATTTCCTATGATTAGTCAATTTTCGAAAAATTTCCTATAAATAGTAAATTTTCGAAAAATTTCCTATAAATAGTCAATTTTCAAAAAATTTCCTATAAATAGTCAATTTTCAAAAAATTTCCTATAAATAGTCAATTTTCAAAAAATTTCCTATAAATAGTCAATTTTCAAAAAATTTCCTATAGTCAATTTTTGAAAAAATTTTCAATAAATAGTCAATTTTAGATAATAAGAATAGCTTATTAACTACTTAAATTGTATTTTTTTACTCACTTAATTTACCATTAAATTCCTATTAAATTACCAAAACTCAAATCCTACAGAGACACCACCTCTAACACGATAATAGTTTATGATTTTAGAATTATTCGGTAATAATTCTATAGATATTAAAACATCGGTAGACGGAGGATTTTGTAAAAAATTTGCACGCACTATTACAATACAATAAAGGAAAAATAAACTCCAAATAAAAATTAAGCCAAAATTAAACATTTTCTTGAGTTTTGCAATAAAAATAAACAGGCGACAAAAGATCTAAATGAACTACTAAAAATTAAAAGCTGATAGAGCAAAAAAATATTTTTAAATTGTATATATTGAAGTAAAGGCAAAATAAATAAACCAAAAATTTAAACAAATTTAAACAGGTGTTAGGGCTTTAGAGATACATAAACTTTTAAGTGTGTACTTACTTGGTAAATGTGTCTAAATGTTGCAAAAGAACTTTTAACTTTTCATCAGTCATTGAAGAGGCATTTAAAAATTCTGGCAATTTCACTAGATATTTTTGAAAACAAAATATTTTTAAATTAAAAATGTTAAATAAAAAGATTCCTTTCATAACCTACCTAATAATCTGGCTAAATGAGGTGCACCAAATATCATGGCCGGCGCTGGTACAGCATTTGTGGGGAGGAGACGCCAAGATAAAACATTTTGAAGAAAATCACGTATTTGAGGTGAAATGGGAGGCAATGACTTAAGATAGTTTAAATGTGAGACCGGTATGTTGGAGTGCAGAGGAGTCGAGGCCCCCGAACTAGTACTAGCAATACTTGATAAACAATTCTCCAATGTCAGATCACAATCATCACTACGATGTGAACGTAATTTTCTACGTTGTGGTTGATCTTCCAGAGAGGAGGAAGCATTTGTTGCATTAGTAGCTGTAGTATTAGAATTATTTGCTGTTGTGTGTAAATTTGGATTGGTTTCCGCTGCAGCATTGGCTGATGGAAGGCCAGTAGCTGCAGCAGCATTAGCATTGTTGGTTTCATTTATAACTTCTGGAATAGTATTGGACACATTTGAAGTTGTTTCTGTGGAGTCTGTTTTTGTATTAAACCATTCCATGCTAAAGGCTGGTGTTGCTACATAAGTGAATGTTTTTAAATTCTCTTCACACAAATAAGAGAGGGCATACTCCTCCTCCTCTTTGTAGAGGAGATAATCGGTTATGGTGAAATCAAAATAAATTCGAAGACCATCTGCCACTTCTTTGAGTAGAGTTATACTGAAATAATAAGATAATACAAGGATTATAATTTGATTATAATGTATTATTATAAGATTATATGTTATAACGCATTATAATGAAAGATAATAGCATTATATGGCGACTATAATGCGATTATAAAGTATTATTATGCACTATATTACAATGTTGTAATGCGGCTATAATGTATTATAATCCGATTATAATGTGATTATAATATATTAAAAGACAATTTAATGGAGTTATAATGTAATGCATTAAAATACGATTTTAATATATTACAACTCATTAAAATACTGTTATTATAATGTATAATAATGCATTTTAAAGCAATGATAACGTATTAGAAGGCATTATAATGGAGTTATAATGTATGATAACGCGTTATAATACGTTTATTACATATTATAACTCATAATGCTGTTATAATGTATAATAACGCATTAAATTGCTGCCATAGTTTATAAAAACGCTTTATATTGCGAAAATAATGTATTATAATACGATTATAATTTGTTAGAAGGCGTTAGAATGAGGTTATAATGTATTATAATGCCCTATAATGCGATTTTAACACATTATAAAGCGATTATAATGTATAAGAAGGAATTATAATGGGGTTCTAAAGTATAATAATGCGTTAATATACGATTTTGACGTATTACAACTGTTCTATAAAATAGTCTTTCTATCGTCAACTTTTCTATAGAAATGCCTTCCTATCGTCAACTTTTCTATAGAAATGTCTTCCTATCGTCAACTTTTCTATAGAAATGTCTTCCTATCGTCAACTTTTCTATAGAAATGTCTTCCTATCGTCAACTTTTCTATAGAAATGTCTTCCTATCGTCAACTTTTCTATGGAAATGTCTTCCTATCGTCAACTTTTCTATAGAAATGTCTTCCTATCGTCAACTTTTCTATAGAAATGTCTTCCTATCGTCAACTTTTCTATAGAAATGTCTTCCTATCGTCAACTTTTCTATAGAAATGTCTTCCTATCGTCAACTTTTCTATAGAAATGTCTTCCTATCGTCAACTTTTCTATAGAAATGTCTTCCTATAATGTCTTTTCTATAGAAATGTCTTCCTATCGTCAACTTTTCTATAGAAATGTCTTCCTATCGTCAACTTTTCTATAGAAATGTCTTCCTGTCGTCAACTTTTCTATAGAAATGTCTTCCTGTCGTCAACTTTTCTATAGAAATGTCTTCCTGTCGTCAACTTTTCTATAGAAATGTCTTCCTATCGTCAACTTTTCTATAGAAATGTCTTCCTATCGTCAACTTTTCAATAGAAATGTATTCAAGGATAACATAAAACGCTTAGAAGACATTAAAATGGGGCTATAATGTAAAATAACGCGTAATAATACGTTTATAACGAATTATATTGTATTATAAAGCATTATAATGCATATTATAATGTTTTGGAATTTATAATATTGGGGTTATAATGTTTTATAAGGCATAAAAGGGATTATAATGTAAAATAACGCATTAAATTGCTATTATAATGCTTTTTAAATGCTTTATAATTTATTAGAGGGGATTATAATTTATTGTAACGCATTATAATGCAATTATAAAACTTTTTAACACATTTTAATGCAATTATAATGTATTGAAAGGCATTATAATTGAGTTTTAATGTATAATAACGCGTTATAATTGTAATGTATTTTATTACGAATATAATAAGTTATAATGCCATTATAACGTATAATAATTCATTAAAACGTTGCAAAAGTTTATAAAAACGCTTTATAATGCTATTATAATATATAAGAACGCATTTAAAGCAATTATAATGTATTAGAAGACATTATAATGGGGTTATAATGTATAGTAACGCGTATAGTAACGTATTACAACACATTATAATGCTGTTATAATGTATAATAAAGCATTAAAATGCTGTAATAGTTTATAAAAATGCTTTATATTGCAATTATAATATATTATAACGCATTATAAAGAGATTATAATGTTTTAAAAGACATTATAATGGGGCTATAATATATTATAACGCATTATAATGCGATTATAATGTATTGCAACGCATTACAGTGCTGTTATAATGTATCCCCCTTATTCATAAACCAATTATAAAATTATGAATGGCTTATTGTAGGAATTTTGTATGGAAAATTTGAATTATAAGCTTGTCATAGTTTTATTTATCGTTTATAAATTATTGGTTATATTTATATTTTTTTTTTTTTTCAAAACATAATAATGCGATAATACATCATTACACCACTGTAATATATTTTAAAACTATTAAACATAACTTACGTATTTATAATTTTATCCACATCCTTTTCCTTTTTATCTGCCGTCCTCTGTTGTGCTGTACGTCTTCGCGTAGTACCAGCTTCACTTTGATTATTGCTAAAGACCATTTTTAAGGCGGTCTGTTTAACAAAATTCTCCAAAATAGCAATAATAGGAATTCGTGAGGGCAACGCATGTTGTTTGCCATACTTGACAATCATGTCATGATCATATTCCAAATATTGACGCAAACGTTCACTGATACGCAACATAACACGATCTTCATCATGAAAACTTTCGACCGAACTGCAACAGGAATCGGTTTCACAGTCTACAAAGAGGAGAAAAATTAAATAAACTTTAGTGTTTTTTAGAAATATTTAATTAACAATTTTTAAATTATACTTTTAGGCATTAGTTTTCGGAAAATTTTGGTTATTCACACAAAATTTTTGAAGGAAATAAGCAAGAAAAAGCTTTAGACCGTTACCACGGTTTGCACTAAATTGCAATAATGTTGCTACCGCATACATAAATACAAGAATATCTAAAATATTTGTACGAATGTATGTAGTTAGTAAGGGTGACACAGATACGATTTGAAGTTGTGAACAATTTCATATTATATTGTTGTTATTTCTTGTTTTTTTAGACGTTTGTGCGCACATTGACCTACATTTAACAAACATAAGTATAGATAGACATAACGAATAATATGTATACAGACAGACAGACGGACCACGTTTATAGAAGAAATTCTATGCAAAAAGTTCATTGCACCAAATACATACTATATGTTTTCCGTTTGGAAAAATCATACAACATAAATAGTTAGATGTGTTATATAAATTTTAGTATAGACAAGTATAAAACACACCCACCCACCCTTATTGTTGCAAGCTTACTTAAATACTTTCCCTTATGAGGCCTACAACAATTAATACAAAACAATTGTACAAATTTTACTTATTTTCTATTTACCGTTAAAGCTCTCTAGAACTTACCATCATCTTTCATGGAGCAATTTTCATTTTTCTCAAATGTACTACCCGAACTACTTAAATTATCCTCAGATAAACCGCGAGGCCTTAATTTGGTTGGTGAATTGCTGGCATCTGCAGAATCTTCAGAATTGACTGCAACTAATTTTCGAGAACGTTTTTTGTTTTTCGTATGCTCTTTTCGATACAAATAAGCTCCCCTAAGGAAATTTAAATTAATATATATTAATAATAAATTTAAATATGTATTTTAAGTAATAAACTTACAATTGCAATTGTGCTTTTTCGGCTAAATCACGTTGTAGTTGTCGATTTTCTTCGGTGTCTTTAAGCACAAAATCAGAGCTTACTTTACGATCCCAAGAGCTGCTCCAGCCTTGAAAATGTATTTTATATTGTATTAATTTGCGTCCTCTTCTATCTTTAGTTTCGTAAGTTCCTAAAATCTGGAAGAAAAAAAAAAACGGGTTTATAACAAGTTTTTTTAAATAAATAATAAAAAACGCATTTTCAAAATAATTTTGTTAGAAAAAAACTACCCCCTAAGTTGAAGGGACAAGAATTGGTTTTGATGAATTTTTAAGATTTCACATATGCAAAAACTTTTGAATTAAAAAATTTGATATGTATGTATCTCGCTTTGATAAGGAAATAAACTTTTTTATCAGGAAAAGCATGTTTGTATCTGTGCAGAACTTTTGGCTATTGCAAAAACAAAAAAATATCCATAGGCTTTGTTAACTTTTTTATGAAACTTGAACAACATTTTCTATTTCAGGCAAAACTGATCCATAGTGCAACAATTTTTTTCAAAATTGTATCTTTTAAAGATGTACATATATACACCCTTGTTTTAAAATCATAAATTGGTTACTTCGTTCGAATACTTTTGTGCATGAAGAGAAAGCTTACATTCTGCTAAGTCATATAAAGTTTAGAAAGTTCCAAAAGGCAATTCGGTAAAGAACGTAAAAGCAAAAAAATGCATGTAAAATTTTATAAAAGAAAAAAAAACACCTCTTATTTGATGGAACTAACGTAATGTATAGAACAGAGTGCCTACAAAAATGTCTTTTACCGGTAACGCAAAATACCCTACATATTTCTTATATTGAAAGTAAATAATAATAATAATTTCCACGACAACATTCCAATTGTAACAAGTGGAAAGTAAATACATTTTTTTTAAATTCTTACAACTTTATAGACCTGAAACGCGCCAGTCCGGTCAATCCATATTTCGGAGGCTTCTACATTTTTAACTTTTTACATCTACAATCCGGACAAACAAGTTTTTAGTGCTAATAGGTCAAGCTCGACCATACGATAACCTGCACCTCCAAGTCCAAAGGTGTTCTTTTTGCTGTATAAAGACAAATAAATATTTGCTTAATTTTGCCATCATACAAGCGTTTTCTCAAAACTTATATTATTTAAGCTTTTTCCGTCATTTGGACTTATATGAGAGCTAGGGTCAAATGTGGACCGATTATCTCGAAATTTGGCAAATTGATTACAGTTGTTACTTAATTTTATATGTGTACAAAAAATAAACTGATTTTTGTCTGATTTAGTGCGTTTTGACAGAAGAGTTTGTATGGGTGCTATGATCAAATGTGGACCGATTTCAACGAAATTTGGTACAGTATTTTTGGTTGACATAAGCAGTATATGTTTTAAGTTTCATGAAAATATTGATTTTTGTGGCCAAAATATCAATTCCGAGAAGTGGGACCTATGGGAGGTACACTAAATAATGGACCGATTTTGACGAATTTCAATAGCAATGGTCCCACTATCAAAAAAATTATCAGTGCCAAATTTTATCAAATTATATTTAGAATTGCGACATGTACTTTGATTACGTGGTTTACATGGGGGTCCAGCCAGACGGACGGACGGACTGACATCGCTAAATCGACTCAGAAAGTGATTCTAAGCCTATTAGTATACTAAAAGTGAGTCTAAGACAAATATTTCTATGCGTTACATACATCATCAGGGTATAAAGAGTGTTCTAAAAAAAATATGCATTTACTATTTTAGACAAAATTTATCCATAGTGCAAGAAATAATTTATTTTTTGATCAAGTTAGTTTCTATAGATATGTCAGATACTATTATTTTAAAAATTATTAATTTTCAATTGTTATTTCAATCAAAATGGACTGCGAAAAAAAAGTTCGTGAAAATATAATTAAAACTTTTCAAAAAAATCCGTCATGGACTTTTAAAAAAATAGCTAAAAATTTGAAAGTTGACCCTCGAACGGTTTCTAATGCCATCAGACGGTATAAGGAAAACCTGAGCATTGAAAGAAAACCTGGATCAGGGAGGAAAAAAGGTCCTACAGATATTGGTAAGGCAAAAGAAGTCGAGCGACTCTTTCGAAGAGCGCCTAACACTTCTTTAAGAAAAGCAGCTCGTACGGTGAAATGTTCTACGAATTTTGCACATAGAGTCAAAGCTTATGCTGAACTGAAGACATACAAAGTCCAAAAGGTTCCAGATCGCAATGTTATAAAGAACTTAGAAGCAAAAAAACGAGCGAAAAAATTGAAGTCTGATTTTATAAAAAAATACACCTGTTGTGTGATGGATGATGAAACATACGTACTGGCAGACTTTTCTCAACTTCCTGGTCAAGATTTTTATGTTGCTGATAAACGGGGCAATGTTCGGCAAGAGTTTCGCACAAAAAAACAAACAAAATTCCCTAAGAAGTTTCTCGTGTGGCAAGCTATTTGCAGTTGTGGCAAAAGAAGTAAAGTATTTGTGGCATCTGGCACAATAAACACAGAAATTTATATAAAGGAGTGCCTACAAAAATGGTTGTTACCCTTTTTAAGAGAGCACAGAGTGACTACATTTTTTTGGCCCGATTTGGCATCATGCCATTATGGAAAAAAGGCACTTGAGTGGTACTCAAAGAATAATGTCATTTTTGTACCACGAGAGGCAAATCCACGTAACTGTCCAGAACTTCGGCCTGTGGAAAGGTATTGGGCTCTGGTAAAAAAGGAATTTAAGAACACAGGAAAGATTTCCAAGAACATGTCCGATTTTAAGCGCAGGTGGAACACATGCTCCAAAAAGGTATCAGAAGCAACTGTAAAATCTTTAATGGGAGGGTTTCCGAAAAAAGTCGATAATTTTGCAAAACCCGAGTACTAAGTAAACATTTTAATGCTAAATGATTTTGTATAATATGTCATTATATTTGCGTATTTTGTAGAGTTTTTATATTAAAAGGTTTGATTTTTATTTAAGAAAATCCAACTACAAATTTTATTTAGAGCACTCTTTAATTAATCTATTCAATTTAAACAAAAACGAAGAAGTAATCAACAATAAAGTTCAAAATGGGAAACTCAAATTTGATCCATTGCTTCCAGCGAAAACGTCCGCTTGGTCGATAATTTTTTCAGCTTTTATATTCCGGACAACTCGATTATCTTTACAAGCCTAAAAGTAATTGTCCAGATTACTGAAGTTGCGCTATACTTATGTTCCATTTTTATCGACGACCTTTCGGCATTTTTTTGGCAACTTTATTCTTCCCATTCATAAAACTTCTTATTTTTTCCTATAAAAAACTGAACTAAATGCGTTTCCACAGTCATCATCTTTAAAACAAAAAAAATTCCCAGCCAAGACCAGTCGGTTTTTGGCGAGTGACCAAAGATGTAAATATATGGGATCTAGTGTGTAATGGTGTAATATGACGCCTTTGCTATTGACCAATTCTATTTTTTTTATGGCTGGCAAGAACTAATCAGTTCACCTTTTAAATCTCAAAAAATTGACAGCATAACCGTCTCCATTTTTTTTTTTCAGTTTTACTAGCGTTTTTGTTGTTGTTGTAACTGCGATATTATTGTTAATATTGCAGAAGTGGCAGTCCTTGGTCGGAATCCTAAGACTTCCGTCATTTCGGTACGAAGAACCGACTGAGGTGGGAACGTAGCGTTTTTGTGATTTACGTCGCATTTAATCAACTTTTGGCAGAATGTCGACCGAGACCAAAGAAATATGTCTTCTAAATTTCATATTTTTCTGAAATTTGTGCAAAAATCTTAATTGCTGGAAGTCAGAGCTATGGTAAATATACGAAATAAGGGACTGAGTTCAAGCCTAATTCTACAGCTTAGGTACCACTACCAAAGCAAATATGTGTACCAAATTTCATCAACATATGTATCTTAAAAAATGCAATATGTTATTTGATTACAAGCTTATCAGGTATGTGATGGAAAACGATCGTTTTCAAATCGATCGATTTCAGATATATTTTTGAGATAATTTTCGGTTGTTTTCCCAAAAAATTCAAACCAAATGAAAGATAAAATATCAGTCAAAAGGATTAAAGCCAAAATTTTCATTTTTTTGGGTGAAATAACCGAAAATTAGCTAAAAAATATGTCTGAAATCGATCGATTTGAAAACGAAAAATGTCCATCACATACCCGTATATTTAATAATAACAAGACGGACGGAAATAGTTAAATCGATTTAAGTATTGATTCTGAATCCATCGGTAAGTAGTCCATCGGTTTAAGTAGGTTTGTCGCAGACGCCTACCTATGGCGGTTGTACCCTACACCAAGAGTACAAAAAGAGTTCAGATAAATGTATATTTCCTAATTCAATAATGTTTCTAGGATTTGAGCTAAACAACACCGACCGAATACTAATGGTAGCACTCCTTTATGAGCTTAAGTATCTATAACAAGAGTCCATAAGCTTTTTATGCTTTAGATTTAAATATAACATCCATGTGACGTTTCACTTCACCCTTGCCCTTACAGAATAGTTTATAATACATATTAACAACAATCGTTGCTATGGATAACTCATTGCTCAAAACATTAAACTTAAAGATTAACGAAGCAGATTAGCAACATTTTTTTTACTTATACTCGAATCAAAATCATCAGCAGCTGCTCATGGTTAAGTGATGTTAACCTAGGTTAACACTTTCTAGAAATCGTCATTTAAAGATACATATTTTGTTTTATTATGATCTTAATATTTATAAGACTTTGTTAGTCACAGTATGATGCATCTTACAGTAGCTGGATCATCATCGTATTACTACAAAAATGACTGACGCCAAAACATTTCTTTCATTTACCTTCGAATCATAGAGAACTTTTGCTTTCGAGGGATCTGGTTCATAGCACAACACTTTTTCACCCTTCTCGAAATAACGAGACTTTGGACCACGTGTTGAAACCATATTAACATAAATTATTCACACACGAGTCTAGTTGCCATAAACAAATGCAAATATATAATTAAAAATATGATAAGTTAACCGCCAAAAATCACCAAATTAAGGAAATTTCTAGTAAATTGCACCGCAAAACAAAAAACTACGCCATTAGGATAAACAAAAGAAAATTAAAAACAGCTGTTAACAGAAGGGTTGATTGGTTGTGTTTACCTTAAAATGCCGTAACAGGGAAATCGAAATCGCCAAAAATTTCTTAAGATGAAAAATTTACTAAAAAAAATTTCTATTAAAATAAGAAATTAAAAAAAATCTATTAAATTAAGACATTTTTAAAACATTATTGATATATGAAATTTTTGAAAAAAAAAATATTAAAAAAAAGAAAATTTCAAAAAATTTTCTTATTTAAATATTTTTTTTAATATATATTATATTAAAAAATAAAATATATAAATTATTTCAAAATTTTTTTATAAAATATCTTTTTTTAATTTTCTATTAAAATAAAGAAATTGTTTAAAAATTTCGTATTAAAATAAAAAATTTTAAATTAAAATAAAAACTTTTTAAAAAATGTTCTATAAAAAAATTTAAAATATTTCCTAAAGTAAAAAATTTTTGGAAAATTTTTAAAAATTTCCTATAAAAATAGTAAATTTTTGAATTTTTTAAAAATTTTCCATAACAATACTAAATGTTGGAAAAAGTTCCTATAAAAATAATAATTTTTTGAAAGAAATATTTTAAAAATAGTTAATTTTTAAAGGATATCCCATAAAAGTAGTAAATTTTTGATATATTTTTAGTAAATTTTATAAAAATTTCCAATCAAATAATAAATTTTCTAAAAAAAAAGTAATTTTTTTAGAAAAAAAATATAAAAATAGGATATTTTAAAAATATTGGAAGTTTCCTAAAATTTGAAAAATTTATTGTACAAAAAGTGGTTTTTGCAAAATTTCCTATAAAAATTAATATTTTAAAGCTTTACTATCAAATAATTAAAAAATGAATTTTTGAAACATTTCTTATGCTAGGGAAAATGTTGAAAAGTTTACTTTGGAAAAAAAAATAATTTTCTATAAAAATAAAAATTTTCTAAAAAATTAAATCTAAATTAAATTTAGATTTTTTAAAAAATGTTTATTGAAATATTAAAAAAAAATTCTTATAAAAGACATAAATGTTTGAAAAGGTTCATATAAAATTGTAAATTTTTTAAAAATTCTCTATAAAAATAGTAAATTTTTTAAAAATTTTCTACAAAAAATTAGTCAATTTTTGAAAAATTTCCTATATTAATTGTGAATTTTTGAAAAATTTCTATAAAAAACGGTAAATTTGTAAAAAAATTTGAAAAATAGTAAATTTTTAAAAAAATTCTTATAAAAATAGTTACTTTTTTAAAATTTTCTAAGAAATTATATTTTTATAAATTTGCTATAAAAAAAGTAAATTTTTAAAAATTTCCTATAAAAGTAGTAAATTTTTTTAAATATTTTTAATTTTTGAAAAATTTCGTATTAAAATAGTAAATTTAAAAAAAAATCCTATAAAAAATAGTAATTTTTTAAAAAAGAGTATTATAAAAATAGTATTTTAATTATAAATTTCCTATTAAAATTGTAATTTTTTTTTAACTTAACTATTAAAATAGAAAATTTTGAATTTTTTTTTTTATAAAAATAGATAGGTAAAGTTTTTAAAAATGTCTTATAAAAATAGTAGATTTTTAAAAATTTCTTATAAAAATAGTAAATTTTTAAAAATTTCCTATAAAAACAGTAAATTTTTTAAAAATTTCCTATAAAAGTTGTAAATTAAAAAAAAAATCCTATAAAAATAGTAAATTTTTGAAAAATTTCCTGTAAAAATAGTAAATTTTTTGAAAAATTTCCCATAAAAAAGTCAATTTTTTAAAAATTTCCCTTAAAAATAGTAAATTTTTAAAAAAGATTCTTATAAAAATAGTAATTTTTTTAAACTATCCTAAATTTTAATTTTAATTTCCTATAAGAATTGTAATTTTTTCAAAAAATTCCTATAAAATTAGAAATTTTTTTACAAAAGTAAATTTTTGATAAATTTCCTATAAAAATGGTAATTTTTTTAAAAAAATTTCTTATAAAAATAATAAATTTTTATAAAATTTCCCATAAAAATAGTAAATATATGAACATTTTTTTATAAAAATAGTAAATTTTTGAACACTTTTCTATTAAAACTTCTAAAAAAAAAGTAAATTTTTCTGTAAAAATAGTAATTTTTTGAAAAATTTTATATTGAAATAGTAAATTTTTGAACACTTCTATAAAAATAGTATTTTTATACCCTTCATCACCATAGGTGGAAAGGGTATTATAAGTTTGTGCTGATGTATGTAACGCAAAGAAATATTTGTCTTAGACCTACCTTTTAGTATACCAATAGAGTTAGAATCACTTTCTGTGTCGATTTAGCGATGTCAGTCCATCCGTCCGTCTAACTGGCTGGACTGTTGGCTGGCTGGACCCCCATCTAAACCATGTAATTAAACTACAGGTCGCAATTCTAAAGATAATTTGATGAAATTCGGCACAGATAATTTTTTTGGTAATGGGACTATTGAAATTCATCAAAATCGGTCCATTATTTATGGTAACTCTCGTAGGTCCCACTTCCCGGAATTTATATTTTGGCCACAAAAATCAATATTTTTCATGAAATTTAAAACATATACTGCTTATGTAAACCAAAATTGTTGTACCAAATTTCGAAATCGGTCCACATTTGACCATAGCTCCTATACAAACTCTTCTGTCAAAGCGCACTAAATGAGACAAAACTCAGTAAAACGCTCGTAAATCTGAAGATAATAAGAATTTTGAGTTCATTTTTTGCATACATATTATTTGTAAAAACTGTAATCAAATTGCCAAATTTCGAGATATATATATAAGTTCAAATGACGGAAAAAGCTTATATATATAAGTGTTGAGAAAATGTTAGTATGAAAGCAAAATTTCGCAAATATTTGTCTTTATACAGGAAAAAGATTATATTTTACCTTAGTTGTGAAGGGTATCGTATAGTCGTTCTTGACCGACTATAGTACTTTCTTACTTGTTTTTCAATTTTTATGTAAATATCCTATAAAAATAGTAATTTTTTTTAAGAATTTCTTATTAAAATTGTATATTTTTTAAATTTTCTTTTTTTAGGAAATTAAAAAATAATTTAAAAAAAAATTGGATGAATATAGAATTTTCTAATTAGTTTTTTAAAAAATTCCTAAAAAAAATTGTTTTAAATTTTCTTTAAGAATTGTATTTTTTTTTTAATTGCCTATAAAAATACTAAATTTTCATTTTTTTTTTGTTCGAGTTAAAAATTTCAAATTTTCATGTATCAATTGTTGTGCAATTTATTTCCCAAAAAAAACTATTATGTTTCTGACTTGGCAACTCTGGGGATTAGTTAAACATCTGCTACAACGCGATGAAAAGAAAAAGTAATAATGCCCCCTTTTGACAATGAGAACGAGAGAGTATTAATGAGTTTGATGAACAAAAAATATTGCATATTACAAAGAATGATTTGTATTTTTTCTAAATAAAATAGATATTAATTATAGTATACAACTAAAATGTAAATAGAATGAAAGTTAAGACATAAAGTTATACCTTTTCATTCATAACTTTGCCATTGTTAAAAATATAGGGGCACCTTTTATTGCGAAAGAGAAGCCATAATTTATACGAAGAATTGATTATTAAATTGTATGAATGAATGAATTGTTAAAACACAGTTTTATAACAAATATTAGTCACTAAAGCTTGAGATGAAATCTTTATAATATCAGTTTTGTATAAAGAACGTTAACAAGTTAGTAACTTCTAGAAGTAATTAATATTTTTACAGAAATTATTGATTCATGATTTAGCAAATGTCATATAGAACAAGAGAGGATATTTTGGCAGAAAGCAGAGATGCAATTTTTTAGTTTGAGTCTTTGCCATGAAATACAACCCTGTGTGGGCATTTATCATGTAAGCATATCTGATATTTCTCTTTTGTTTAGAATTTTTGCTTAAAATATAACAAAATCTTGACATTTTTATTAATATTATTTCAATTAGAAGTAAGAGTTTTCTTATAAACATATTTGCTTAAAAGTTTTCTTAAATTTTATCATAATAAACAACCACATGATGTTTGTTAAAGCCTACGGAAGTAAAGGTAGTTTGTTCCAGAACATTCGAGTGTTTTCCTTTGTTTGTGTATTTTCGTATAAATTGCCTGCATGACCGTCAACCGGCATCAGTCTTGAAAGAAATTTTGTGCAAAAAACAGCGAGAACTCCAAAAGGGAGAAAGTACAAAGCGTTTAATTTTTGAAGTGCTATAAAAAAGGAACTAAAGTGTGGTTGAGTTAAATCAATTGCAAAAAAGAAAGAATATTTTCATAATTTATTTAATTTCATTTATTGTGAATATATAAAACAGATCCAAGGTAAGTTTAAAGAAAAGTTTTGAAGAAAAATAATAATAAAAATAAATTTGAGAAAACTGTAACAGACAAAATGGAAAATTTTGCAAGAACTTAGAAGCTGCGATAAACTATAATTAGATTGATTAAAATTATAGAATATTTGGTTTTTGAAATGGTCTATGGAAAATAAAATCGATATTTTCCATAAGAAAAACCTAGTTTCTGTAACCATGACATCAAAATCTATTATTCACCTACTTGGCTTGGATACCTAAAAAAAATTGTAAGAAATTTCTAGCATGAGATTTTTTTTTTTTCACAAGAATTCGAAATTTCTAGCAGTTTTTTCACAAAAAATTTTTGAAGTTTCCTCCATGTTTCTTTACAAAGAAAAAAATTAACAAATTTTTTGAAAAAAACTCATGCTAGAAATTTCATATTCTTTTTTGTGAAAAAAAATCTCATGCTAGAAATTTCTTAAAATTTTACAATCAAATAAAATTTTTAATCTAAAAGTTTCTAAAAAAAATTTTAATAAAGAATTTCTAAAAAAAATTTGTAATAAATTTCTGAAAAAAATTTTTAATAAATTTCTGAAAAAAATTTTTAGTAAGAAAATTTTCATAGAAAATTTAATATTTTATTAAAGAAAAAAAAAATAATTGAAAATGTCCATTTTATTTATAATTTTTCTATACAGAATTTTTCCATTTTAAGAAACCGCTTTGTTTTGCTTTACAAAGAAAAAAGCTCTACTTTTTTTTTTCATAATTTTACTTACAATTCTCTCCACCTCTTTCTCTACCATTTTTTTAGATGCCCGAAGAAGTTGAAACTTTTGCTTTCCAAGCTGAAATTGCTCAGCTTATGTCATTGATCATCAACACCTTCTATTCAAACAAAGAAATTTTCTTGCGTGAATTGATTTCCAACGCTTCCGATGCCTTGGATAAAATCCGTTATGAATCGTTGACAGATCCCACCAAATTGGACTCTGGCAAAGAGCTCTACATTAAATTGATCCCCAACAAAGAGGCCGGTACCTTGACCCTCATTGATACTGGTATTGGTATGACTAAATCTGATTTGGTCAACAATTTGGGTACCATTGCCAAATCTGGTACTAAGGCTTTCATGGAAGCGTTGCAGGCCGGCGCCGATATTTCTATGATTGGTCAATTTGGTGTAGGTTTCTACTCTGCCTACTTGGTTGCCGATAAGGTTACCGTTACCTCGAAACACAACGATGACGAACAATACGTTTGGGAGTCATCCGCTGGTGGTTCATTCACAGTCAAACCCGACAACTCGGAGCCTTTGGGCCGTGGTACCAAGATTGTTTTGTACATCAAGGAAGATCAGACTGACTACTTGGAAGAGTCCAAGATTAAGGAAATTGTCAACAAACACTCTCAATTCATTGGCTACCCCATTAAATTGTTGGTCCAAAAGGAACGTGATCAAGAGGTCAGCGATGATGAGGCTGAAGATGAAAAGAAGGACGAAGAGGCCAAAACTGATGAGCCCAAGATTGAAGATGTTGGCGAAGATGAAGATGCCGACAAGAAGGACAAGGATGGCAAAAAGAAGAAGACCATCAAGGTTGCCTACACTGAGGATGAGGAATTGAACAAGACCAAGCCCATCTGGACTCGTAATCCCGACGATATTACTCAAGCTGAATATGGTGAATTCTACAAATCCCTTACCAATGATTGGGAAGACCATTTGGCTGTCAAGCATTTCTCTGTTGAAGGTCAACTTGAATTCCGTGCTCTCCTCTTCATCCCCCGCCGCACACCTTTCGATCTCTTCGAAAACCAAAAGAAACGTAACAACATTAAATTGTACGTACGTCGTGTCTTCATCATGGACAATTGCGAAGATCTTATTCCTGAATATTTGAACTTCATTAAGGGTGTTGTCGACTCTGAAGATTTGCCATTGAACATTTCTCGTGAAATGTTGCAACAAAACAAGGTCTTGAAGGTCATCCGCAAGAACTTGGTTAAGAAGACCATGGAATTGATTGAAGAGCTCACTGAAGACAAAGAAATGTACAAGAAGTTCTACGATCAATTCAGCAAGAACTTGAAATTGGGTGTTCATGAAGATACCAACAACCGCGCTAAATTGGCCGATTTCTTGCGTTTCCACACATCTGCTTCTGGTGATGATGCCTGCTCCTTGGCCGATTACGTGTCTCGCATGAAGGAGAACCAAAAGCACATCTACTTCATCACTGGTGAATCCAAGGATCAAGTTGACAACTCTGCCTTCGTTGAACGTGTCAAGGCTCGTGGTTTTGAAGTCGTGTACATGACTGAACCCATTGATGAATACGTTATCCAACACTTGAAGGAATACAAGGGCAAACAATTGGTGTCCGTCACCAAGGAAGGCTTGGAATTGCCCGAAAACGAGGATGAAAAGAAGAAATTCGAAGAAGACAAGGCCAAATTCGAAAACCTTTGCAAATTGATGAAATCCATTTTGGATAGCAAAGTTGACAAGGTTGTTGTATCTAACCGCTTGGTAGAATCACCCTGCTGTATCGTTACTTCCCAATTCGGTTGGTCCGCCAACATGGAACGCATCATGAAGGCTCAAGCTTTGCGTGACTCCTCCACCATGGGCTACATGGCTGGCAAGAAACATTTGGAAATCAATCCCGATCATGCCATCATCGAAACTTTGCGTCAAAAGGCTGATGCCGACAAGAACGACAAGGCCGTCAAGGATTTGGTTATCTTATTGTTCGAGACCTCCCTCTTGTCATCTGGTTTCTCATTGCAAAGCCCTCAAACTCATGCTTGCCGCATCTACCGCATGATCAAACTTGGTCTTGGTATCGATGAAGATGAGCCTATGACCACCGATGATGCCCAAAGCGCCGGTGATGCTCCTCCATTGGTCGATGATACCGAAGATGCTTCCCACATGGAAGAAGTCGATTAAACACGCTTACCCCAAAATTGTAACAACAATTAGAGTTATAAGTAGTTTTTAGGTTAACACACAACACCACCTCCTCGAGCTTCTACCCATTGACGAAGCAGCATTACGTTGATGGACTAGATTTTGGGGGATGTTCGACTTTACATTAAAACTCATTAATTGAATGTTTGTCGCGTTCTAAGCGATAAACATGAAATCATTAAATCTTCATAAATTTCGTTTTATAATTTTATTCTCGTAAGCAGCAGTTGTAAGGTTTAATTTAAAACAAATTCCAAGCATCCAGTCATAGCTTAATTTTAAAAAGAATTTTATTTTTCGTTTCCTTTTTTAATAATTTGTTCATCACTTGTTTGTAATTTTACATGGTTTAATCTCTGTCGCATTAGTACATTTAAATTGTAATTTAATTTGGTAAATGTATTTATGTTAAGGATATTCCATTTAACTAGATATTTTTTAATATTAAAAAAACATGAACAAACTATATTGTTAATTTTATTAATGATGTAATTTGTTGCCAATGAATTTAACTTAAAAAAGAAAATGAATATAAAAAATAAAAATCTACAAAAAACAACTTAATTTTTTTGTTTCTATTAAAGTTCGGGTGGAGGAGGTTTTGAAAAAGTCAGCCTTATTACGGTTGTCGAATATACGATAGTTTTATAAAAATATTTTCTATAGAAAAATTGTGGAATAAAAAATTTTTCTTTAGAAAAATTTTTAATAAAAAATTTTCTATTGAAAAATTTTTAATAAAAAGTTCTATAGAAAAATTTTCTATAGAACCCTTTTGATAAAAAATTTTCCTTAGAAAAATTTTTGATAAAGTTTTCTTTAGAAAAATTTTTGATAAAGTTTTCTTTAGAAAAATTTTTGATAAAAAAGTTATCTTTAGAAAAATTTTTAATAAAAAAGTTTTCTTTAGAAAAATTTTTGATAAAAAAAGTTTTCTTTAGAAAAATTTTTGATAAAAAAAGTTTTCTTTAGAAAAATTTTTGATAAAAAGTTTTCTTTAGAAAAATTTTCTATAGAAAAATTTTTCATAAAAAATTTTTGTTAAAAAAAAAAAAAATTTAGAAAAATTTTTGATAAAAAAATTTCTATTGAAAAATTTTGATAAAAAAATTTCTATAGAAAAATTTTTGTTAAAAAAAATTTCTATAGAAAAATTTTTGTTAAAAAAAATTTCTATAGAAAAATTTGTTATAGAAAAATTTTTGATAAAAAATTTTTTATAGAAAAATTTTTGATAAAAAATTTTTTATAGAAAAATTTTTGATAAAAAAATTTTCTAGAAAAATTTTTAATAAAAAATCTGTAAAAAAAATTTCTTTAGAAAAATTTTTGATAAAAAATTTTTTAGAAAAATTTTTATAAAAAAATTTCTATAGAAAAATTTTTGAAAAAAAAAAATTTTTTAATAAAAAAATTTTTGACAAAAAATTTTCTATAGAAAAATTTTTGATAAAAAAAATTTTCTTTAGAAAAATTTTCTATAGAAAAATTTCTATAGGAAAATTTTTGATAAAATATTTCTACAGAAAAATTTTTGATAAAAAAATTTTCTATAGAATAATTTTTAATAAATTTTTTTTATAGATGCTCTTAAACATTGCGAATCACTATCTATCTTCGTTTCAACTAATAACAAATACTTTTTGTATAGATGTATAATTCTTTAGGATCTTCCTCCAGGTGCTCTACAAACTTGATTCCAATAGACAGCATGTCTATATCGACTTTCTTCCTGCCGATTCTAAGTCAATTATTTTCATGTGGATCGTTTTCATATTCTGGGTTTCGAATCAAAATTTTCTCGATTCATTTTGATTGTATTTATGTGTTTGCGATCGGAGAAAAACTGAGATATTTCGGTAGCTTTTTTGTTAACGGAGATTTTTTATATTTTTATTATATTAAGTATAAAAGTAATTAATTAATGTAATAAAGTATAAAATATAGATACGTACATAAATATATAAATATAAATTTATACAAAATAACAAATTTTACTTCTTTAAAATAGAAGTTTCATATAGTTCATGGGCATTTTTTAAGGCTGCTATTAAGTTAGTAAATATATCTCGAGCTCCGTCATAATCTAAAATACCAATGCAACTGATGGAGGCTTTTTTATAAAGAAAATAGGCCAATTGACGTCTTCGAAATGCAAATACTACTGGAACATGTTGATTATTGCATACAGTTTTAATGGTTTCAATAGTTTCATCTATGCTAACTAAAAGAAAATATTAAATATTATTATTAAAAAATTTAAATATTTTATTTCATGTCTAACCTTCTCCTTCATTGTGCTCACAATCTGTAGCTATTATAACACATTTCACTTTATTGATTTGCAAATAGTTCTGTACTTGACGAAATCCCACAACAAAACGCTTTCGTGCTCTGGCCTTAATTTCATTTTGAGCATATGCTCGTCGCTGAAAATGATTGAGTTCTCGTATAAGTTGTTCGCAATGCTTTTTTAGATCTGGAGTCGTACAACAATTGCAATATCTATAAATTGGATTAGATATCATACAAAAATTGTCGAACAAAATTTAGTACTTTATACTATAAAGTTTATACCTTACACCACCATATGAATAAAGAATAATCCGGTATGTGATGGAAATCGATAGATTTCTGATATATTTTTGAGATAATTTGGGTATTAATCCTTTTGATTGATATCTTATCTTTCATTTTTTGTGAATTTGAATTTTTTGTGGAAATGTGGAAAATTATCTCGAAAATCTATCTGAAATGAATTGATATAAAAACGATCGATTTCCACATACCGGAATAAAAAAGAATAGCACTCTCACATAGCATTAATAATTTTTTGAGAATTGGTATAAATAAGCTCTAATTAAGAGGTAGATTATACATAAATCAAAATACATTGGACAGTGTGTTAACTTTAAAACTCTTTGAACCTTTTCTATACAAAATTCTATCCGTTTAAAACTTCAGGCTTCTGAAACTTTTCTTGTCGTTTTGTTAGTCAGGTTAGTCTAGACAGACTAATCTTGAATTATAGTGTATGATGCGATGAACCCTGACGATAGGATTATACAGCTGTAAGGCGATATCATCTAGTTGGCCAAAGAGCTTAAGCGAAACTGAGTGTTAGAGCACTTAAAAGAACGGCAACTTAGGCACTCGAAATGACAAGATATGATCCAGTTAAATTTCCCTCGAACCCAAGAAAAAAGTTTGATCATACCACGATAAAATATACCGACAACACTATTTCCGAACAAAAAGTATACTCTCGTCTTTTATGTATAAAGCATCCTAAGAGAGGCAAGTCAAAAGCAAGTCTACATGACTCCTACATCTAATGCCACGACGAACTTCCATTTTAAAAAACCTAGGCGAGCGTAGGGTCAAGTTCCGGACAGGTGTCCCTAATCTGACAGTAATGAGCTTCGTCTTGTTGAGTGTCGAAAAGACATTCGAGGCTCTAGTCCTCCATTACACCAGTATCATGTCAACATTGCTTAAGGCTTGACTCAGCAGTGACCTAGTGAAGGAATGTCACCCACGTCAAGAACATACTGCAGCTCACATTGCTAACATATTCAATATTCTGATCTAAGATCCTAAGTTCCTTCCTGACATGCCTCGAGGAGATCTAACTACCTAAGATGGTGGTTCGGATGAATTCTCGAATGACATTCCTACAGGAATTGCCTTTTAGTATTTGGCTATGGCTCTTAAGTGTTAGGTTCATCGTCTCCTTATGTAGATGACTTTCTGAGTAAATTTTTAAGCAGTGTGTTATTGTCCTGGGGCTGCATTTGTTTCGCTCACACTTGGAGACCACACAGATGCAGTAAAATTTTCCACTGACCGTCCAATTGCTTCATACCTCTCATGAAGGGTTTCTATGTATTTCCTCCAAGTGCTTGCGGCTAGCTACTTGAGGACGTTATTCCTTCTGTTGTCGTATGTCAATCCCAATATTTTAAGGCGTGTTTTGTCAGTATTTTTACAGCTTAAATTATAAATATTACAGCTTTTAGAACTTACAGAGCGAAAGACTGGTGTGCATGACAACCCTCACATTTATTCTTCTTAACTTTATAGTTTTCTCATTGAATTTCTACTTTGGTTGTAAATCGTACCAAATTTAAGTTTTCTACCTCAAGTGTTATGTAGTTCAATCGATTTCTGTATGAAATCTCCGAGTCTTTTTTTAATAAAGCTTCCTTTCAAATTCTACAGGATTGCCCTTATTTTAGTTCCTCAGGAAAGACTATGGTAAATCAATGTGGTGCTTAGGAACAAATAAATATATAATTTTATCCTAAAAGAAAAAACGTACGATCGAAATTTATTTGAATGCAAACCCAATGTCTTAGTCTCTCCCTCTCCCTTATCTTCCTCTTTTGCATCGTTTACTTGCAAGTTTGTTAGGCTTTTTATGGATTCCACCAGTTGCAATTCAACTTGTGCCTGTTCCCGTTTCTTTTGACGATATTGTAAAATGGACCGTTTGAGTCGGCTACGCTTTTTTATTTTGCCATTTTCCCGTTGCTTTCCCTTTTTCTTTATGATGACATTACGTGCATCAACAAGGCGCCTTCGTACTGGAGCTTTCCTTTTTAGTCCGCCCGAGCGACCTCTTTGTTTTTCTTTGACAAACTGGAACAGATTGAATTCAACGCCGGTGGCATGCATACGTTTGTATTTAGAATTGCGTATTTTATGGTTGGCAGTTGAAGCAGTTCCAGCTGAAGTACTGCAACTTTGTTGCATTCTTTCGAAGGTGGCATTATCAATAACTTTAAATTTGTCCGACATTTTTTTCACAAAACAAAGAGTTATTAAAATATTTTATTTACGTTTCCGTTGTCAACTTCAACAACAATAACAAAAGCAATAAAACATGACATATGTTGTAAAGTAAGTGTTGCTAAGTGATTTTATATTTTCAGTTCTGTAAAACGTCAAAAATGAATAAAATTAACCCAAAAACAAAGTTACCGTTATAAAGTTTTTAATTTAAATTGTGAGTTAATTTATGTGAATGTTAGATTTAATAAAATTCAAAATGTAAAGCCTCCATATTAATATGTTTAATTATCTTTATAAAACTTTTAATTATTTTTTCGTAACTCAGTTGTTAGAGCGGTAGAAATTGTGCTTGACATGAGACTTTTCAATGACGTTGTGGTGGTTTCCAGTTGTTCTTCTGAATCCACACCTGATGTACGATTTGAGCTGTAACTATTATTGGCTTCTTTTGCCTGTTGAGCTGCTAAATTAAATTGTATCAAAATGATCAAATAACTTGTTATGCCACCGCTTATCTAGAAAAAAGAAGAAAGATATAAAACATATTAGAACTTATTTTGTGTTTAAACTTGATCCGTTAAAAATTACTCCATATAAAGTTTCCATATTTAGGGAAAAGAAACCACAGGCTGTAAAGTCAACTGTATGATTTAATAACTTTAACGATAAGTGATTGATCTGTAATGATATATATTTTGGTTATTCTTGTATAAAAGTTCCTAAATATATAAATTATTACAATTTCATAGAGTTCATTATTATCGGCCACTACACCACATTTATGCAAATAGATGCCAGTACATTTGGATTCTAAAGATGTCTTCCAACTTAGGTAAATTAAATAAATACACTTGCCTGAGGTGTAGACCAAGAATAAAGCCGTAATGAAAGCATTTTTAGCCGATAAAAATAAAGATGGTATGTCCTAAAATATAAATACATATATAAACAAGCAAACAAAATAATATAGTAGGTCAAGGCCGACCAAATGATACCGGTAGACTAGAAACTTTAAAAATTTATAATTATTAGAAGTTCAAATTTTTATTGAAAATGCAGATTTTTACCAAAAAATCGGCTAATAGCTCAGTTCTGGGAAGTCAGATATATAAGTGGCACTTAAAATATTGGACCGACCAAACAAAATCAAGTCATAGTACAAAATTGCATCGATTTAACTTAAAAATTGCAACCTGCATTTTGATTATACTTTACACGGATATACACCGACTTGGAAAGTGATTCTGAGTCTATCGGCATACTAATTTCTATGCGTTACAAACATTATTTCCCACCTATATGGGTTTAGGGTATATTAACTTAACCAATTTTATAGACCAACCTGTCCCTGTGTAGCACAATACAGAAAATACAACTGAGCCGTGAATATAAGAAAACCGTAGGCCATTAGCACAAGTATCGGATAGCTCCATAACTCATTCAGCATTTTACCAATTTCACACAACTCATCGTGCAATTGACAAAAATTATTCAACTTATCTTCGACTTTGTTCACGTTGTTCAACTGACTCTCGTACATGATCTTTGCCTGATTACTTTTCTTCTTGGACGATAATTGATTGAAATTATTTAAAGAAGTCGCCACTGCTGTCACCGGTATTATACGATTTTTACCCATTTTATATTTAACAATATCGTTTGCCGCATTCGCACCTCTATTCAATTCGGCATACAAGTAATTCAAATTTTCCTCCCGTACATCTCGCATAAACTCTTTCATCATTAGATTTTGATTTTTCAGAGCCGAATTGTGATCGGCACAGTTTTTGAAACGTTCATGTTCCTCGACCATATCATTTAAGGCATTATTTATGGCCGCAAAACGTTGTTGCAATGCCAGAAGTGTCACTGAAAACCAGATTTTATCTAGAGAATTATAAAGAGTCGGAAGGCAGGAAAATATCCACAGTAGGGATTTCCATCTGCTATGATCGATCAGAACTACATAGCTCGATATCATTATAGTCAATTCGCAGACAAATACCAATACAATCATAATGTTAATACGCTTGCGCAACATTGTATTGTCAATCAAGCAGCCCTCTTTTAGCAGACGTTCGTCAACGACACGTATACGATCGTAAAGTTGACCCAAACTATTTTGATTACGTATAGCAGTAAGCTGATCGGTGGCCATCATTACGAGACCGATATAGGTCAAAAATATGCCGATAACAAAAGTTAGGGTACCTAAAATTTAAATTTTTGTTTTTATAAAAATTTCTTATTTTTAAAGAATTTTTTTCAAAATTTTTATAGGATTTTTTTTTAATTTCTTATTTTTGTAGAAAATATTTCAAAAATTTCTTATTTTTATAGGAAACTTTTTAAAAATTTCTAATATTACTTTCATAGGAAATTTTTCAAAAATTTCTTATTTTTATAAGAAATTTTTCAAAAATTTCTTATTTTTATAAGAAATTTTTCAAAAATTTCTTATTTTTATAGGAAATTTTTCAAAAATTTCTTATTTTTTTTAGGAAATTTTTCAAAAATTTCTTATTTTTTTAGGAAATTTTTCAAAAATTTCTTATTTTTTTAGGAAATTTTTCAAAAATTTCTTATTTTTATAGGAAATTTTTCAAAAATTTCTTATTTTTATAGGAAATTTTTTAAAAATTTCTTATTTTTACAGGAAATTTTTCAGAAATTTCTTTTTTTTATAGAAAATTTTTCAAAAATTTCTTGTTTAATAGGAAATTTTTAAAAAATTTCTTGTTTTAATAGGAAATTTTTCAAAAAATTCTTATTTTTATAAAAAATTTTTCAAAAATTTTTTATCTCTATAGGAAATTTTTCAAAAATTTTTTTATCTCTATAGGAAATTTTTCAAAATTTTTCAAAAATTTTCTATTTTTATGGGATTTTTTTTAAAAATTTTCTTATTTTTATAGGAAATTTTTAAAAAATTTCTTATTTTTATAGGAAAATTTTCAAAAATTTCTTATGTTTATAGGAAATTTTTAAAAATTTTTTATTTTTATAGGAAAATTTTTCAAAAATTACTTATTTTTATATGATTTTTTTTTAATTTCTTATTTTTATATGAAGTTTTTGAATTTTTTTTAATTTTCTATTTTTAAGACATTTTTCACAAATTCAATCCTAGATTTTCTTACTTACTCTGGGAGGTTTTCAATGTGTTATCCTGTTCAGAAAACGAAAATATTAGCAAATTATAGAGAACAATGACAACAACCATTGCCAAAAGAACACCAATTGTTCCGATTGTCGATTTTTTCAATTCACGATAATTTTGAAAGATTTGCAAATTATAGGGATAAATACCCAATATTTTACATAAAATAAATAATTGAGAAAAATAAAAAAGTATTGATTGTACCGAATACTGAGACATTGCGATTACGCTTTTGGGAATGCTATAACGATTAATACTTTCAACTTACTGGGCAAAGGCCAGCCAGGTCACATTAATAGAAACTTTAGTAATATAAAATATTAATAAATAATATATGTATTAAGAAAAGCACTTATTTAAATTAAATTTATTTGTAAAGAGGGTTGAAAAGGTTATAATCAAATGATAAGTGTGAATGATAAAATATATTAATAAAATAAAGAACACAGACAGATTGGTATCTAAATTAATAAATGAAATAAACAGAAAGCATTTATTAATCCAACTTAGTTTTATTCGGTTTTATAATTTCAAAATAAAACTATTATACAGAATTTGTTTCATGTAAATAAATTTAAATTATCATAAATAATTATGTTTTATAATTTCAAGGATTTAATAGAGATAATAACGTGTTAACAAAAAAATATATGTATAATTTTAATTATCCAAAGGTTTCCCATTTATTTATTAGCTGTCAATAGCTTTAATCAGTTATTCCCTTCTTCTCTTCTAAACTTTTCTTATGAAAGTTTTATTTAGATTTGTTCAGTTTAATTTAACGGCGTTTACGTTCATCTTCACGTCTACGTTCCTCCTGAAAGAAAAAATAAAATTTCGAGTTTTAGTAGATATATACAAAGAGTAAAAACAAAAACAATCGGTAAGCCCGACATATGATACCCTACACCACTGAGATGATATGTAGACCTTTTTTAGTGCTTACAACCACAACAGGTGATGCTTTTCACTACAAAACAAGTAAGGAAAGCTATAGTCGGTCAAGCCCGACTATATGACACCCTTCACATACTACGGTCAAATGTGGACCAACAATTGAACAAGTTTTTCTTTGTCTTAGAGACATACTCTCGTATGTGCTATTGTTTTTTTTTTTTTTTTTGAGATTTTAGTAGATTTATGCAATTTTCTGCTGAGGACCTGATATGGGAGCTAGGATCATTTGTGGACCGATTGTTACCAAATTTCGGTTATCGGCTAACATTTACGAAATATTTATATGTGCAAAAGTTTTACGCCAGGTATTTTAATACTTGTCTTCAATAATTTTAGCGGTCAAATTAATTTTTTATACATTTTTTATAGGACGATTAGTTTTTAGACTCAAAAAATACTCGTTGTTGTAACAGCTCTAACATTTAAAATTTTATCATTTTGTTTTTATGAGGGATCTGTTTGGAGAAATTATGATACTTCTACTGGATGAGTCCACAAATCCTCAGGACTAAGTGAAGTAGGGATGGCGGTATCGTTGCAAATGTGGGGGTATCATAAGGACCCTGACCACAAACTGGGCATATGTTGGGGACGGCATGGTCTATGCGGGACCAAAATATATTTAATATGTTGCTCCATCCCCATCTCAGTTAAGCCAGAACGACTCTTGTTTTCCGTGATAGGTTCTTTTCTTCTTCGGCTATGGGCGGTGGGGACTGTCGGAATTGGTACACCATCGATCTCGAAGCCACTTCTTTTGTCCAGGTGGTAAATACTGTAGCTGAGGATTTAGTTGGTTGTATCTTCAGGTTACGTTCAGTGAAGAAATTGTGGATGATACCGAGATAACGATTCACCTTACCGCATAGGCCTTCCACATTATGGCCGGTTGTCAATATCGTGCAGTCGTCCGCATATGATATGACTTCAACGTCTTGCGGTGGAGCTGGGAATTTAGAGGAATGAAGTTAAACATGAGTGACGACAGCACTCCGCTCTGGTGAACTCCCTGTTTGACTCTACGATGTTTTAAGCGCTGGTCTCTAAACTCTACGAACGACTGACGACCACTCAGATAATTTACTATCCATCTCTTCAAATTTGTTGGCATTGTGGACAGCCGGATGTACTGGAAGATGGTAGCGTGGCTTACCGCGTCAAAGGCTTTTGACAAGTCAAGCGCAACAAGGACTGTTCTTTCACATGGCCTCTGCTGGTTTAAGCCTTGTGCGATCTGAGTGGTTATGGCTGTTAATGCTGTGCATTTTGCGGAATCCATGCTGGTGGCGAGCTGCTGGTAGTTGGCTGGTCAGCTGGGGGAGGAGTAGAGCCCCGAGTGTTTTCGCGAGTTTTGACAGGAGGGATATCGTCCTAAACGATGATCCAAGATGGCGCTTCAACGCCAAAAATAGAATTGAGTATATGGATTTTAATTCAATCCATGTCATAAGTTGTAAAAAAAAGTATTTTTTATGTTACTGGAAATGAATCAAAAACAAAACTGATTGTTTCTTCAGGCAGACAAGACAGACCACTAGAATTGGATCACATGTGCCCGTAGAAAACTATAGCTTCGAAGTTGTAAAAGAATTTATATACCTTGGTACCGCTGTGAACATCAACAACGATATAAGCTTTGAAATTAAACGTGGAATAATACTTGCTAATCGATGCTATTTTAGCCTAAGCAAACAGGTAAGAAATAAAGTCCTCTAAATTACGCTCTATAAAACGCTTATACTACCCGTGTACTGTATGGTGCAGAATCAGGGGTACTTGCACAGGCAGATGAAGCTATCCTTGGAGTGTTTGAGAGGAAAATCCTACGAACAATATATGAACCAGTCTGCGTCAACAATGAGTATCGACGTCGAATGAATCATGAGCTGTATGAGTTATACGCTGACATAGACATTGTAAAACGCATTAAGCAACAGCGGCTACGCTGGCTAGGAAATGTTGCGCGAATGGATTCAAATACTCCGGCAAGAAAAGTATTTGATAATGATCCTGAGGGAACTCGTAGAAGAGGGCGCCCAAAACTTCGATGGAAAGACCAAGTAGAAAAAAATCTTTCAAAACTTGGCATAAGAAATTGGAGAATATGTGCACAAGATAGAAGCGCATGGAATTCTAAAATATGCTCGGCCTTTGACCTAAACAGGTTGTTACTATAGGCCATTTAAGTAAGTAAGAAAGGAAACAACATTAATAGCGTTGTTAGATGTGCAAAGTTTTATATACATCTTAAATTTTCTTCAGATTTATAAGCTTTTTTATGATGTTCGGAAAAGTAGAAATTGGTAAAAGTGGATGGTATTTTGGATAGTGGCGTATACTTAGATTTATGGAAATATGTATAATTAAATGTGTAACTTTAACAATTCTGTGAATCAGTCCCAATGCATGTACCCAAATTAATGGACCAATAGTGAAAGTCTCGAAAAAGTTTCGGTACTTTATTGGTTAAGTATCAAAAAGTTCGACTTTTACTTTATGTGAGCGGACGGACGTTATTAAATCACTTAAGAGAGTGAAACCAATATTTCCATGCGATACAAACCCACATAGTGGTGTAAGGTATGACAGATTTTAAATTTCTTTACCAAATTTTTAAGTATCTTAAAAAGGTATCTTGAATTATTGCATATTTTTTTTGTTTTCGATAATATTTCTGTTATAGTTCTTATGTATTTATTACAATATATTTTAGCTGAAAAAATAAATTTATAAATTCTTTTAGACAAGAAATACTAAATTTCCAAAACATTGTCGAAGATTTATTACTTTATTTCTTGAATCTTGCAAAGTCGTAAATTCCAAGAAAAAGACTCTATAATATAAAGATTTTGCACTTCCATACATTGATTTGCCGTATGGTCTTTTCGATAAGTCCCATAAAAAAGAGTATACCGCATTTACTTTAATTCGGATACAACTAATGGAGACAATTATCCAATGAGAGAAAGCTAAGGCACACACACGTGCTAATGAAATGTTAGTTTTCTGTGGGTTTACGTATTTTTCATTGTTTTTTATCCACTTTAATTTTACTTTTGACAGAAAACAAATGTAAGTGTAATATCTTAATATTATAGAGTCTTTGTTCCAAGCTTTAACTAAAAATCATATTTTTGTTGAAAATGGTGTAAATAAAAAAATGATTTAAAGTTTTTCACTTTTGTAAGATTAAAATTGGTTACGTAAATAACCCACCCAACCCATTTGTTAAGTTTATTTCAAAGCATTATTATTATTATTACCTTTTGGGTTAAAATGATAAGCAAACGTCTAAACATGCTTAAAACATCAAAGAATAGATCCAATGAATGTTGCACAACATCCCGATTTCCATTGCGTACTTTTTCTATAATACATTGGGTATCGAATAGAACAAAAGCGGCCATAACGAATACGCCAATATAAAGTTGTCCCTATAATAAAAGAAAACATAAAATAAAATTATGTCTTGCATTTAAAAAATTCAAACAAACGAAAAACTTACCATTTGTACAATTGTAGATTTAAAGAACATATTCAAAATGCTCAGTAAGGTCATGGTATTAATGACACTGACCAAAATACCACCCAGGAATAGAAATTGTCCGCGTTCTGCCAACAAAGCAGCTATCGAGAGAGATGCAAATGTTACCATAGTTCCGACTAATGCTGTCACTATAATTGATGGATTAACACTGACAACATATTGCAATAGTGGCCCCATAGTTTGTCCGGAACAAAAACCAAATGCGTACAGCATACCAACACGATGGTAATAATTTTTTCCATCGTCACGATAGAAGTGTAGACCCAAAACCAATATTAACGATCCAATAGCAGCAAATAAACCCAAGTCAAGGATGTTTTTCATTTGTAGCAATGATCCGGTGGCTGTTATGGCGGCAGTGCCGCACAACATCATATAGACTTTGGCAAGATGTTCACGAACATGGGGTTCACTGAAAAAAAAAAATTTGAAAAAATAAAATATTTACTTTAAATAAAGATAAGAATTTTTTTAAATCTCGAGATTAATTCAATAAATTAAAAAAAAAAATTTAAATTAAAATTCAAAAATGACTCGTTTTTTTGTCATTTAAATTTTCAGGAAGTCTTTGCTTTTTGTTGACCAAATTTAAAAACTTGGAATTAATATTTTATTTAGTTTAAAAGTAATGATATTTTTTTCCTTATCATATAAAAATTCTTATCCGAGACTAATGTGGGGTTTATATAATTCAAGCGGCTGACGATTGAGTGAAATTTATATGTGTTTTGTTATTGTAACAAAAACAAAATACATGTAAATTTCATTCAATCGACAGTGAGTTATATAAAAACCACATAAGAGTTATATAAAAACCACATAAGATTTTTGAAAGGCTGTAAGTCATCTTTCCAGCCGTATATTGACCTGTTTGTATACAGATCTCTGTTCTGAAATTTCATTTATGTAGCTTTAACCGTTTAAAAGTTACGGGGTTATTTCTAAAATAACTCTTAAAAAAAACCTTTGTATATCATATTTTAAATTGTTTAAAACTTATATTTTTACGTTAAATAATGTTTCCAAAACAAACCGTCATTATTTTTTAAACCCGTCTCCATACGAGTATTATTGACAATAAACTTGGTGCATTTTTAAAGGTTAAAATTTTTGCTCAAAATTTGTACGGTAGTTAAGCTCTTTTGGTTTCAGAAAATATTCGCAATTGCTTACAACTAAACGCTTTTCGCCATTTTAGTTTTTAGAGTTTTTTTTTGCTGATTGCCAATTCCAAAATTTGGATTTAATGTTCCTTGTAGTTTAAAAGTTATCACGTTTTTTGCTTCTCCTATAAAAAAACCCCTAGAAATGTAGTAACACTCTTTTGCATTTCAGGTGACGATATACAGGAACAAGGGGTACTTCTCTCAGACAATGAGCTGCATCCGATTCTATTTTTAGACTCATTGAAATGGGCCATATTCAACATTTCTTGAAAAATCTTTGTATTGTACCTGTGTACCTGCCAGTTTAAAGAACGATAGCGCCTAAACGAAAAGAGCTAGAGCAATAGGTTAGGTTAGGTTAGGTAATAAAGGAGGTGTCAAAGACACCTACACTCGGAGACCCCAGGGGTCCATTGTGATCCTTTAACAGAGAGGGAGAAAAGAAAGAGTGAAGAAAGAAAGAATGAAGATAGGGAAGAGAAAAGTAATAGAGAGTAGAAGAGAAGACTACCCTATCTAGGCCAGTTGAGACCCGTGATGAACCCTACAATATCAATTAACCTACACTGTTGTAGATCCTGTAGGTCAGCAAGGAATCTGCTGCCTAGAAGTTTAAGTCTTAGGTTTTGCAGCCTTGGACAGTGACAGAGAATGTGTTCCACCGACTCGGACGAATCCTCATCTAGACATAGTCTGCAGAGGTCTGAAATGCTGCTATCCCACCTATGTAGCCTCGAATTTAAGGCCCAATGTCCCGTAAGGAACCCTATACATCTTCCTAAGCTTGACCTATTTAGACTTAATAGAAGCTTTGTGCCATTACTGTCCAGTTTAGGCCATATAGCTCTAGATGTCCTACACGTGACCATGTTACCCCACAACCTTGTGGTTTCCTGACTAGTCCAGGACTTAATGCCTAGATAAAAGTGACAGATAGGCGGAGCCAAATCCAACACTCTTTGGCCTAAGTCCAGACTTGAGCCGTGTCTGGCAACTTCGTCCGCAACTTCGTTACCAACGATGTCACAATGACCCGGAACCCAGCACAATCTAATCCTATAGCAAAGTGATAGCTCATGAAGAGCTATCCTACATTTTTTGACTAATTTGGAGGTAACCCCATAACCCCGCAGCGCCTTGAGCGCGGCCTGGCTATCGACATAAATTGTCACCTCACTGTTAACAGCTATAAGACCCTGAATGAGCTCTGTAGCCTTCCAAATGGCAAAAATCTCTGCCTGGAAGACACTGCACTCATCCGCGAGTCTAAAGGATTTCCTAATATTTTGATCCCACAGGAAAACTCCAGAACCAGTCCCGCAATCCATTTTTGATCCATCCGTGAAGATCGAAAAGCCTTGAAAAAGTGCTGTTTGCCCATTCCAGTCGGATCTTTCGGGGATTACGATCTCTGGAGCTGAGCTGAACAGTAGTTCCTTGACTAAATAGTCAGATCGTGGTAGACCTGACTCCAAGCCCCGGGAGCCTGTTAAGCTCAGAATACTGGAGTGTCCCACATGTCTAAACCTAAGCATACCCGCCTCGTACAGCCTTACTAGACTTCTCATAGCCATCCCCTTAATGAAGATATCAAGGGGGTATAACGACAGCATGATGTCTAGGGCTGCCTGAGGTGTGCTTTTAAGGGCACCGGTTATACCAATACTGGCACAACGTTGTACCTTGTTGAGAGAAGTAAGAAAAGAACCCTTGCTAACTGCTTCCCACCATACTGCGCAACCATATGTTAAAACAGGCCTTACAATTGTTGTGTAAATCCAATACACAACTATCGGTCTTAAGCCCCATTTTTTACCCACGGAATTCCTGCAGAAGTAGTATGCGTTTAGCCCTTTTTTCATTCTTTCCTGAGTGTTTCTCTTCCAAGATAGCTTACTGTCCAAGATAATCCCTAGAAATTTGGCTTCCTGCGACAATCTCAGCTCTACACCATTCAGCACAGGAAGTTTAAACCTTTCAACCTTGTACCTTCTGGTGTAGAGGACCAACTCCGTCTTGTCGGGGTTAATCCCCAGTCCTTTATTACTGGCCCAGGAGGAAAGTTCTCCTAGAACCGTTTGCATAATATTACTTATTGTATCTGGGAACTTGCCAGATACGAGCAATACTAAGTCATCGGCATAGGCTACGACCTTTCTCCCTAGTTGGTCAAGTCTTCTTAGAATGACATTGACGGCCAGTAACCACAGCAGTGGTGATAAAACCCCTCCTTGTGGAGTACCCCTAGTTACTTTCCTACGTAAACTACAGTCACCTAGATTTGAGTTGATGATCCTACTGTTAAGCATATTCACAATCCACTCTACTAGGAAGCCCTGTATATTTAAGTCCTCCAGTGAACCCCTGATTGCTTCAATGGTAATGTTATTGAAGGCACCCTCGATATCGAGGAAAGCGGCCAAAGTATATTCTCTGAATTTCAGGCCCTTTTCAATAAAACTGACCACATCGTGCAACGCACTCTCAACAGATTTACCCTTGAGATAAGCATGTTGAGCGTTGCTAATAATGCGCGTACCTAAAGAGTTCCTAAGAAATAGATCAATCAGTCGCTCGAGTGTCTTCAAGAAAAAAGACGACAGGCTGATTGGTCTAAAATCTTTAGGTTTAGAGTGACTAGTCTTCCCTGCTTTAGGAATAAAAATCACTCTTACCTCCCTCCACCCACTAGGAGTGAAGCCCCCATGGAGGCAGCTAGCAAAAATACTATGAAGAATCGATAAACAATAGTCGGAAGAATTCTGTAGCATAGCGGGGATAATGCCATCCGGGCCTGCTGACTTGTACGGTAAGAACGTACTTACGGCCCACTTAATTCTTTCTGAAGTGACTATCTCGTCTATCAGATTATTCGGTATTGAGCCCAATCGCTCCATAGAAGGCTCATGAATAACCGGATCTGGATTCCGATTGCCGGGGAAGTGAGTATCAAAAAGTAGTCCGAGTGTCTCAGGGCTAGATTCAGTCCAAGAACCATCAGGTTTTAGGATAGATCCGGGGACCGTTGGGTCCTTGGATAGTAATTTCCTAAATCTCGACAGCTCGTTTACAGAATCGATGGTCTCACAGTAGGTTAACCATGTTGACCTTTTAGCTTTTTTGAGATCGCTCTTATACTTGTTGAAACTCAATCTATAATAAGTCCAATCCTCATCACTGCGAGTAAGTTTGGCCTTATTAAACAGTCTTCTAACACATGTCCTAAGGTTCTTTAGTTCCTTCGTCCACCAGTTAGGCTGTTTGCGTTTGCCCGGGAAGGTTAAAGGGCAGCTATGTTCATAGCTAGTTATATAACTTTCCGTGAGCTTTGTCACCACAGTGTTCGTTTCCGCCTCAGAATAGATTCTAAGTGGAATCTTACGCACCATGGTGTCCGAAGAACTCCTAAAGGACTCCCAATTTGTTTTTCGGGGATTCCTGTAGGGACTCGGTTTGACTCTCTTAAAATTGACAGAGAAGGAGATCAAGCAATGATCAGAGAAGGAACATTCACTTGATACCTTCCAGTTTTCGATAAGATTGTCCTTCGCGTTTGTCAGTGTGATGTCTAATACCTCCTCCCTATCTTTTGTCCTGAAAGTGGGCGCGTTGCCCCTATTGCAGATCCTAAGATGGTTATTAGTAATGAAATCAAAGACTGACTCACCGCGCTCGTTTATGTTGCTACTACCCCATTGGTAGTGATGGGCGTTGGCGTCACAGCCCATGATGAAGGTGTTGTTTTTCATGGACTCTACCAACCGCCTCACCTCGCTACTCGGAGGGTCCTCTGCCTCATACGGGAAGTAGGCTGAAGCCACAGTGAGGACATTCTTGCATGCGGCTTCACTCGCGACAACGGTTAGATCCCCACCACTGTAAGAATTGAGTAGACGTAAGTTTAATGAATTCCTAGCTAAAATACAGGTTCTCACCTTGTCGCCCGTGTTTGAGACAAATAAGGTGTAGCCTGCGACCTTGAGTCCTTGAACTCTGTTCTCGCGAATCCAGGGTTCCTGGATCAAGGCCACATCTACACCGGAGTCGACAAGTAGCCTTGTCATTTCGGCCGAGGCCGCTTCACAGTGGTGTAGGTTTAACTGCACCACTAGCAGCTTCTTTGGATCCCCCATGTTTAGAAAACCTAAACTTGACGGTTCCAATACCGAAGTTGACAACGCCCCTTGTCGACTTTAATTTGTCAAGGGATATCTTGTCCACGGTGAACTTAATATCCCTTCCGCTGTTTCCCTCACAGCTGGTAGAAGATAAAAATCTCCAACCAGATGTGAGGAAATTATTCTGGTTCTGGAGGACTGCCAGTATGGTTTCCACCTTCCTTACCGGACGTGGAAACCACGCTGTCACGACCTGCCGAACCGGGAGCTCCGTAGCCAAAATCACGTCAAGTTTGGCGGACGGACAGAGATCGGCGCAGCCGTTAACCACGGTTTTTAGAAAGTCAAAAGACCTCGCATTATCGCAGTTAACGATCTTCACCCCTCTCTGCCATTCCGCACCCTTGAATGATATGGCGTCCTTCGGCCCCTTAAAAAGACCAATACTATCGATCAGTCGGGCTTCAATCAGCTCCCAAAGGTCATCTTTGATCCTACAATGAGGATCATTGTGATCTAAGACAGCTGCCTGAACTGTGTCCCGGCTGACCGACTTCTTGATCTTTTTAGACGTAGTGGGTTGCTCGTCTCCGGATCTAGCTCTCTTCACGCTTTCCTTACGGGGGCCCGAAGAGGTAGTCGAGGATCCGCAACCCACACCAGCCTTGCCAACCATCGCAGACCCAGACTTGGGGGCGCCGGTAGCAGGCTCCATTCTTGCCCTCTTGCGAGGAGAAGCTGGTTTCGCCACAGGGTCCTTGTTAGGAACTGTAGAACTGCCAGCTTCGGCTGGTTTCACCCCAGACACCTTGCTAGGTGACGCGGATCTACCAGCATCCACTGACTTTCCTACATGTCCTTTACCGGACTCTGTAGATCTAACAGCTTCGCCTCGCCTGATAAAACTTGAGGAGACGCCCAAGATGTCATCGGTAGAGCCGTAAATCCTTTCGAATTTAGCTACGGCCTGCCTATGCTTCTTGAGCTTCTTCCTCTCGTTTGCATCGAGCAGACTAGGGTCCTTGTCAGCCATCTTTTTGAGATAGGCCAAAGAACTTCTAGTCCCACTCTTCGCCTTAGCGAATTTAGTTCGGCTGGGTTTTTGCTTAACCTGTGGCGGTGCATCCACCACAGCGTCTTGCCGAACTAACCGTCCCAAGGGGAGTGGAGGGGTACCCGAGATAAGATCGGCCTGGCTCTCCTTCACAACTGAAGCCAAAGATCTGAGAGGTGATCTAGCCTTACCCCGCCCCGAAGTCGATATCACTGTGATATCGCTCTCCGTGTCGGTGTCAAGCACGATAACCTCAGAGACCTGAGTAGCTTCAGTCCTGTCGGTGCAGTCAGAACGATCTTTCTGGGCTTCCGGAGCCAGTTCAGCCTGGCTCTCCCTTTCCACTGCAACCACAGAACCCAAAAGAGATCCAGCTGGACCCTGACAAAAAGCCGGTGTCACTTTGACATCGCCCTCTGTGTCCGGATCCAACGAGACCTCTGTCGCACTACTTGTGATAGCAGTAGAACCGGCAGAGTCAGTCTGTTCCCTCTGGGTCTCTCCTACCAGCGGGTCCCTAGATCCTGAAGGAGATCCCGATTGAGATCGGCCAGAATTTGAGATTACAGTAACCTCGAATTCTGAATCCGACTCAAGCGAGACGTCCGCCAGAGTCTGTGTGGCTCCGGTGGTGTGAGAGGAGTCCAGATCGTCCAATAGCCCCCCCAACTCCTCTAAGTCCGTCAGTAATTGTCTCTCCTGATGGAGTATGTCCGTGTTAATGTCGCTAAGAGTCAGTTCGTCGATGTCGTCCCTCCCTGGTATGTCCCGTCTAGCCCTGAAGCTGTCCTTCAAGGAAGTCCCGTCCGTGTTAAATTTGGTTTTTTTTAAAATATTTTGATTTTTATTCGAAATTTTGTTCCCACGAGTATGGGGGAACTGAGGTCACCCGCGTCATAGCCCCCTATAACGCGAGAGCGACTAGATACTGGTGGAGGCGTTAAGGTATCCAACCAGGCACCGTTGAAACACAGTCTACCGTTTACCCCCGACTGCGAACCGAAAGCCCGTAGCACGGTAAAAAAGACGCATGACACCGGGGCTTGGGGGGGGTTAGTTTAAAGTATTAACCCACTACTACCTATTTGGTCCGCGGGAGATATTTGATTTTTCTCCTACCACCCACGCATGGAAAGGGGTTCCTCGCCACCTATTTATGTGGCTGGTTTCCCCCCATGAATGGGAGGCATCCCCCTATCCGCCACCCGGGGACGCGCCCTCTAGGGATTAGGTTCCCCCGAGGGCAAATAAAATTTGGCAAATTTGTTCCTGATTTCTTGGAAAAATTCGGTATTGAAATTAGGCAAAATCCTTTCAAATTTGAAAGTATCTTCCATGTAATCCTGGCCTGATAAATTTTAAATTGTAACAGCTATAAAGACTAAATTTTGATTAAACTTTGTGCTCTGTTTGATTTGCTGATATTGTATTATGACAATGTTGCTGTAAATTCGTAAACTAGGGCTGCTCCCTTTTAGTATTTATTTTTATTATCGCTAATCTAATGTATTTCATGTTAAAAATTTTCCATATTTGTACTCGTAGTAGATATCAAATCAGTACGTACAACAAATTTCAATATATTGACTTTATCAAAAAGAATGGAGGGTATATAGAGATTGTCATTCCGTTTGTAATTTCCTTAATATTGGCTCTAAAACCAAAAGCGATATATATTCTGAATCCTTGAGCGATATCTGTCTGTCTATCTGTCTGTCTGTCAGCTGAAATCACGATAACGCCTAAACGAAAGAATCTAGCTCACTGAAACTTAGTAAAAACATTAATTTCTGAAATTTCTGAAAATCGGTTAACATTTGACCATAGCTCCCGTATAACCTCGCCTAGGCTAATTGCTTATTTGCTAATAAATAACAAACTAAAATAGCTATGATAAAATTTGGTATATAGAAGTTATAGGCAGCATATAAAATTTCATCAAAATCGGTTCACATATAGCAATAGCTCCCATACAAAACACTTATGAAAACAGCCTAAATTTGACCTAAAATACACTTAAATGTAATAAATCGAAAACTATAACAGATATAACCACCACAGCCAGTGGCCAAAATTTGGTCACAATCAGTCACCATTTGACCATAGCTCCCATATAAAAAAATTACGTTAACACAAAAATATAAAAAGAAAAGGGGGTTTATGTCCGTCTGTCCTTCAGATAAACGCGCGATAGCTCCTTAACCGCAGGAGCTAGAGAGACAAAATTTTAAAATAGTATTTTCGATATGTTATGGAAGTTGTGTACTAAAATGGGCGAAATCGGTTCACATTTAGATAGAGCTCCCATATAACCCTGCCCCGGGAATCACATTTATGCTGATAAATTGAATACAATTGTAATATCCATGACAATTAAATTTAGAACAGAGTAGTTTTTATTTATTTATTTTATTTATTTATTTATTTATTTAGCACGTTTTGCTATTAAAAAATACAATAAAATTTACAAATATTATTTTTTACAATATTGGGTTTTTTCCATTTTTTGAAATTTAAAAAAATTTATCTTTAACATATGTTGTAATTTTACGCTTAAATGCAAAAAAATTGTTTTCTGTTTTTAATTCTAATGGGATTGCGTTAAATAGTTTAAGACCATTATAAAATAAAAGGTTCTGATAAAAATTCGTTGAGCTAAAGTTTAGTCTGAAATCATTATTATTGCGTTTTATGTAACTTTTGGTCAGTATGTCAAAATTGATTGGAATCGGTCCATATTTGACCATAGCTTTCATATAAAAATCGCACCCGGAAACCACTAAAATGCTACAAACGCCAGTTAAAAGCTATTAAATTATGAACTGTGACAGCTTTGTCCAGCTTTAGGAACTCCTAACAAAATATATGAACCTGCCGTGTTACTATCAACATGTTTATCTTAACTACATACTAAGCACAACGAAAAGTATTTTACAGCTTATTAATATTAAACTATACCCGGTTATGGGACCAAATTGATGGTGGGTATACATGGCATGGACTTTAGAAGTTGTTTTGATAGAATTCAATAAACATTTTAGGACATTTATGTCTTAGAATTAATGTCTTAGGATTCAGACCATACATCAATTTTGGTTTTTCAGTCAAAATTGATGTATATTAAAAAAATTACAAACGGAATGACAATCTCTATATAAATCCCATTTTGTTTTGATGGTGGGTATAACAATGTACTAAATTTTGTTTTAATCTGTCCATATTTGACCATAGATTCTATATAAGACCTTCTGCCAAAAGCTACTTAAATCAGTCGAATTTCACAAAAACACCCCTTAAAATCATGATTATGTCAATTGGCAATCTGTTATGAAATTGCTAACTTTCGAGAAAATTGGCCCAAGTTTGACTCTAGCTCACATCTAACTTAATTGTGGAAATTTCAGAAAAGTAATTTCTTACTCGTCTACTTATTACTTAATATTTTAAACTACTAACAAATTAGAATTAAATATTAATTTCAAATGATTAAATGATGTGGACTTTAGATCTAGTTGGAAAGAACACGTCATGAAAATGTCTGGAAGTTTTAAGTAACATAAACATGAGACAGGTGATAGATGTAATAAAGGAAAACGTTTCCACACGTAAATATGTATGTATATATGCATGTGTATGCAGCTAAAAACATCTTAATAAAAAGTACTTATTAATAATTTTTTGTTAAATAAAACCAATATCCTTGAAATTTTTAATGACAGTCTATTTAAAATTGGAAAAGGTCAGTGACATAGAAATCATTTGGACCTGAAGAAAAGACCTTTACAGTAATGATTTGTTAAAAATATCACAATCTTTCCTAATGCATTTATTTATGGAAAAACCTAGAGGTAACACATCAATATTTGTAGAAAATTTCTTTTAAAACTAAAAATAACTTACTATTTGTCATTTAATCCGTTTAGGAATTGACCAAATCTATTCGACGCAGTGGCCATTGTTTCGTTCAGTTTTTATTTCACTGACACCAGTTGGTAAGAAATTTATTTTGTAATAAATTATAATTAGCACTTAAAATTTATTTTCTTTGTAATTTTGATTAAAAATTCTTTTTGATGTTTTAGTTTTTCTTGAGATAGTCTTGATTTTTGTTGTTTCTATAAATGACACTTTCTTTCGACTTTTTTCTTCTAGATGTTTTCACTTGTTTTTTAATTCTTTTAATGATTTTGTGACTTTGTATTTATTTATTATTTCTGTAAAATTCGTAGCTATCCGACTGTGATGGTGAAATTGTGGGCAAAAGTAACCGGTAGTTGTGGTGGGGACACGTCAGTCAGTAATTGTCAGCATTACCAGACGAGTAGAATTAAAGCATTGCAATTCATTCATGAGACGTATGGCAACTACTTCAAGAGAACCGTTATTTTTAAAATTTATACAATAAACTGGTCGATTCATCAGCCAACCTAAACAGCTTAAGCTCTGTAATATGCAATTTGGACTAAGAACAGAATATTTGGAAATTTAAACATTTAATGGGTTAAGAGGTAAAACGCTTTATCAATGTGTCCTCTAAACTAAAGAGTGTTCGAAATAAAATTTATAGTTGTATTAAGTTAAATAAAAGTTAAACGGGACAATATAAATATAAACTTAAACAGGGCAATATAAATTCATCTGACCCTCGGCTTCTTTAGTTTTACAAATATCTGTTGAAATTTGTTTGTCTGATCTTTTAAGGCTCAGATCTTTCTTATACCTTCAGATTTTTCTTTTTAAGTCCATAACGGATCTATCATTTTGAAAAGTTTTAAATATATTTTTTCGAAGTCCATTTTGAACAATTTTAAAACAATAATATCTGACGGTATCTTAAGAAGCTAACGTGATCCAAAAAATATTTACATGTTATTTATTGCACTATGAAAAATTTTTGCCTGAAATAGTAAATGCATATTTTATTAAGAACACTCTTTAGAGCTGGGAAATTGAGAAATTAAATTAAAATATAAAGATTCGTTAATATAGAGTTTAACATACCAATTTTTAAATAATTTTTTATATATAACTTTTTATTTATTATATATTTTTAACGATTTTTTTCATTAAATCCAAAATTTACAAATTTGTTTATCACAGTCATTTTACAATTACGAAAATTAATAAATGCAATGACATAAATCTATTCAAATAAATATCCTTAAGTAGAAAACAGGCTAATATTTATTTTAATTTTAGTCTTAAAGGATTAAATAATACTACTATAAATTAAATTTATTAAAAAAAAGAATAACAAAGTTAATAGTCGGTCAAGCCGGACCAGTATATTTGTTAAATTTTGTCATCATATATATAATACGGGACAGATTTATGTTTGCATCTGCAATTTTTATACTAAAATCAATAAAAATATACTAAAAGGATTGAGGTTCTATGCTAAACTGGGAGTCAAGGATAACAGAAGATGAAAACATTTTGGAGAGAACAACCTTTTCTGGTTGGTTAGGCCATCATCATCAGGAGTATCCCTAATTCTAGTCAGATCGAAAACGACGCCTTATATGTAATTTGAGAAATAAAGTAAACGCGAATTATATTGTCTTAACAAATATAAACACAAAGCGAGAAATCATCTGAACAGAAGCATACAATATTTTTCAATTTAATCAGGTTTGTTCTACAAATCACTTTCACGTGATTTTGAAATCACATTAATTTTCTAAGTCGAATTATTTATTGTTCACAAATTATTTTGACAATTTTTTTATTTATTTATTTAAGACGAAGGTCTAGAAACTTTTTGATAAATGCTCTGAAAATTTCCACAATTATAGAAATTACAGCCTTTTTAAATCGCATGTGACTTCAAAATCACATGTGAATGTAAATTCATTCGAAAATTTTTCTTTTGGGAAAAAATTTGTATTGAAAAGTTTTCAATAAAAAAAATAGTTTTTCTTAAGAAACAATTTTACAACGAAAATTTTACGATAGAAAACATTTTGTACAGAAAATCTTTTGAAAAATATTATTTCGAAAGAAAAAATTATTTATCGAAAATTTTTAAGTAGAATTTTTTTTTAATTTATATCAAAACTTTTCGGAAAAAATTTGTATCGAAAAATTTTCTTTAGAAAAATATGATGTCGAAAATTATTTATAAAAAAGTCATGCCCGAACCTACACCACTGAGGTCAAGTGTTTTTATACCCTTCACCACCATACGCCTTAAATTTCAGTATATTTTCATAAAATTGAAAACTATTATCGAACGAACAGAAACACTAGTTTCTAGTTGAAAAAACCGCCAAAAGGGAGACCTAGTGGGTAAAGATAATTCGAGTGCGTTGAATTTAATGGTGCTAACCATTTTTTAGGTTAGTTCTAGTTTTCGAGATATAGCGTTATTTAAAAAATGGAGGAGGTTGTGCAATAAATATTCGCCTAACTAGAAAACTGTTTATTTTCTTGAACTAAGTAAAAAATTCGAAATTCGGCAACAAAATTATCTTTCGGAAATACTAATTTTAATCCGAGTCGTTTTGAAAACAAATTTTTTGTTTGCAAAAAAAAAAATTTTAAGTTACAAAACAAATTAAAAAAAAAAAAATTTTTGCTAACAAAAAAATTTAATTCCAATACAACTCTAATTAAAAAAATATTTAGTGTTCTTAAAAGATAATTTTGTTGTCGAATTTTGTTTAATTTTTATTTAGTTCAAAAAAATAAACAGTTTTCGAGTTACGCGAATATTGGTTGCACAGCCTCCTCCATTTTTTTTGAGATATTTCCTCTAAATTTTTGTGATATTTCCTCTAAATTCATAAAAATTTACTGAAATTTAGGACCAAAATTTCAATTTCGGGAAGCAAGGGCTATTGGAGGCACCCAAATAATGGACCAATTTTAGCCATTTTCAATAGCAATGGTCCCGCTATCCAAAGAAAATGTATATTCCAATTTCATAAAATTAACTTCAAAATTGCCACCTGACGCCCAGCAAGTCATCCACCCATTCATTCCTTCCAACCTATGGTGGTGTATAAAAATCAGGTGTATTGCACAAGACTTTCTTACAGCAAATATTTATTGCAAATTTGCAGTAATTTTTAAAATATTTCTTATGTTATTTTGCTTTTGATTTAACGACTTAATGTAATTTTATGACAAAAAAAATTATATTAAATACATTTTTAAAATTTAATAAAAAATAATACAAACAGTGTTTATGTTTTATTTTAGGTTTTTTTTATAGTTGTTTTAATTGGTAATATTATATATTTTTCTTTTTTTTATTAATAAACTGAAATATCAATTTACAATCAACGTATGTATTTTATGTTTAGGGGGGTAATAATTATGAAAAGAAATAAGAATGAGCCATCATTGACAAGTCTCCAAGTATATCCATTACAAAAGAGCAGCTTTGTAGAAGAAGTCGAAGATTTGTAGTGATAGAGTGAAGTAAATAAACGTAATAATGTGAAGAGCCAGACAAGAGCCTGGTTTATACACATTTTACCTTAATTTGTTATTGTATAGTATGTTATGTTCTCTACGTCCAGTTAAATTAATATTTTATTGTTATTAATGAAAACATTTTAAAAATTGTTTGTTGTTAGTTAAATTTGTTCAAAAATATTTGTGAACATTATTTCAGTTGTTGTTAATGTATCCAATTATAATTTGAATATTTAATCTCCCATTTAAATTATAATTTCAATTATATGTTTTGAAAACTTTTTTAAATGACTGCTGCTTATTGTTGTTCTTGTAGCATTTCATTGTGATTTTGTTGGTATTTAAATAAATTTCGTTTGCTGGTGAATGAAGAATATTATGTTACATCTAAGATTGTTTTTGTAGAATAATTTTTTTAGATTTAATGTCTTGAACGGTGTTCACGGTCACGTTCACGCTCACGATCACGGTCACGATCACGCTCGCGATCACGGTCACGATCACGTTCTCTTTCACGATCAGATCCACGATAACGTTCTTCGTAGTAGCCGCGCTTTGAGGGTGCTTCATTGCTGGGGTCTCCACTTGGTTGTTCTGGGGATTTACGGGCGCGAGCAGAGCGACTGGAACTATCGTCTCTATAGTGGTCATTAGTGCTGGGGCGTTCGCGTTCACGACTTCTGCTGCGTTCGCGATAACTAAAAAAATTGTAGATTATTATTGACATTAAAGTTAATAAATTTATTGTAAGATTCTAATATTTTAATAAACTTACCCTCCATCACGGTCCCTATCCCTTTCACGATCTCGCTCCCTTTCGCGTGATCTTTCACGATACCGCGAAGAGGATCTTTCACGGCGCGGCCTTTGTCGATGAGATCTTTCTCGCGATCGAGAACGTTCACGTCTGTTGTAACTCTTTGTTTCAATGCCATGTAAAGTATCCTGGAGGGAACTTATTAAGATCTTGCAACGCTCATCATGGGCCACTTTCGATTGTTTAATCAATGAGATTGCTGTAACTAAAGTTTCAATAGCACTGGAATATTCACCGGCGGCAGCATCTGAGACGGCACGAGCTATAGCCGAACTGCTGACAGTACGATTACGACCCATAATTTCCTCGAATTCGGCTTCGTTTAATTGCGGCCCTAAGGCAGGCTGATCGGGAAACGGGCCTTGAGGTTTAACCGGCCCTTGCGGTCCAGGCCAAGGACCTCTGGGTGCGCCTTGCTGAGCGAAATGTGGTGGTGGACCGTGTTGTGGTGGCATGTTCATTCCTTGTTGAGGACCTGGACCGGGTGGTCCATGAGGGGGGCCGCCTGGCATTGGTGGGCCACCTGGATGTTGTGGTGGTCCCCCACCTGGTTGATTGAAGAATGCTGGATTTACATGAGGAGCTGGACCACCTGGTCCGCCATGAGGTCCACCTGGAGGTGGGCCACCAGGACCACCCATTTGTGGTGGGCCTCCTGGAGGACCTCTAGGAGGTCCTTGCATATGTGGAGGTCCCTGTGGTGGTCCACCGGGAGGACCTTGTGGTGGAAACCCTCCATGCATAGGTGGTCTCCAATCCGGTCGTGGGCCACGCATGGGCATACCACCTGGTGGTCCCTGGAACTGAATATTAAAATAAGGTAAATTTTACTTAAACTTAAACTAATTAATCTTTACAAAAAACAAATTTCTTAAACAAATAATTTCGATTTTGGATATTTCTTAATGGAAATTGTACATTGATTTTTTATATTACAATATTTATATATGTATATGATTTTCCAAAATAAATCCTATTCCATTAAAGTATAGAAATCTCAATATTCTGAATGCTTTAAATTTGTACTTCTAATTATTAATTTTTGCTTTCGTTTTATAATTACTAATAATTTGAAGTTCTTTACCATTTGTGGACGTTGCGGCGGTCCATTCAAAGGTCCCGGTCGTGGTCCATTAGGCCGTGGTTGTCCAGGCCATTGGGGTTGTTGCTGGCCAAAACGTGGTGGACCTTGCATACCTTGTTGTGGTACCATAGGCGGTCCTTGATGCATTGGTGGTTGCTAATTGATTATGATTTATGTGAGGTGGTGGTTGTTTTTTTTATTTTTTTTTTGTTGGTTGATGATGAAGTTTTAATGGAATTGTTGGTGGTAAAACATGGAATAAGAGATAATAGAATAACAATAATAACTAACAATTATCATATAAAAACAAAATTTTTTTAAATTTATGTAAATATTGCTACAATAAATAAACTACTTAAATACTTTAGGAGGTTATTTTAATTGGCAAATACAAAGTACTAATCAAGTTTACTAATTATGTAATTACATAATCTATTTAGTATCAGTATTAAAAAATAAATTTATATTAAAGTTAAATTTATATAAAATTCTGTAAAAGTTAAGAATAAAACAAAGTTTTAAGGCAGTAGACGTTTTAAAAGGTACAAACAAGGACTGAGCATTGAATGAAAACGTTCCCACAGCAGTCGGTTCTTCGTACCGGAACGACTCGGAAATCTAAGGATTTCGACCAAGGGCTGCTACTTCTGCGATATTACCAATAATATCGCAGTTACAACTACAACAACATTGAATGAAAAGCAGCTCGTGCGGTAAGCTAAACCAAAGCTTTTGCTGGTCTAAAATCATACAAACTTCAGAAAGTTCCAGATCACGAGCAAAACAATTGAAGTTTGAAAGTTTTTATCGATCCAGCTCAAAAATTCAAGGCAGAAGACAATGAAAGCCCTGGTCGGCCGAAAAAGTTTGAAGATGAGGAATTGGAAACATTACTCAATGAAGATGATACTTGAATGCTACTTAAAGAAGTATTTGTTTTTACTGGTGATGAAAAAAAACAGCCAACCAGCCAAAACAACACAAAAGACGAATATAAATGACGCCAAGGTAATGCACCTTATTTGGTGGGATCAGAAGGTATTATGCTCTTGAAGTCGGGTCAGACGATCACAGGTGACCTGTACCGGAGTCAGTTGAATCGTTTGACGAGAGCAATGAACGAAAAACGGCCAGAATATTCGACCAGACACGAGGCTATAAACTTTCATCATGACAACGCTCGGCCATATGTTGCAAGATCGGTCGAGAACTATTTGGAAAACAGTGGATGGGAAGTTTTGGCTCTACCAACTAATAGCTCAGACCTTGCCCCTTCTGTCTACTATTTGTTTCGATCAATGCAGAACTCTTACTGAAATACAATTCCCTTTAGATTAGGGTATTAAAAATTGACTTGTTTCATTCTTTATCTCAAAACCGGAGCAGTTTTGGTGCGAATAATAACTAGTTATAGCAAATAAATTTTTCGCTCTTGACTGTTCTAATACCACATTTTCTTACATCCTTTCAACTTGCAACAAGTTTTATTTAATTTTAAATATACATGAACACAGCTAATGTTTTATAATAAACAAAATTTTTGTATACAAAACTTCAAATATCTAAAAAATCATAAAATCAGAGATTTTCAAATAGATTTTAAGGAAAATCAAAAAGAAAATTATGGCTAATAACGAAAACGATGATTCGAAAGATTTACATAACTTAGAAGACGAAGACCTGCCCACGAGCAGTTCAAATCGCAAAGGAAAACGTTTTATCATTAAAAATTGGCAGGCGCAGGCTTTGTGGTCATGGGATTTGGGAATTGACAATTGTGCCATATGTCGTAATCAAATTATGGATTTGTGTATTGAGTGTCAAGCAAATCCCTTATGTTCGGGTACAAAAGATGAATGCACAGTAGCTTGGGGCACGTGTAATCATGCATTTCATTTTCATTGCATTTCACGATGGCTAAAAACACGTCTAGTGTGTCCATTGGATAATAAAGAATGGGAATTTCAGAAATATGGACGTTAGATTGATATTTGTATTATTTTTTTTATTAGATTGGATGATTGAAATAAATATCGCACATTGAAATAAATATCGCGCATTAACATTAAAGTTTCAAATTTTAAGATGAGGAGATTTCGACTTTGAATTGAAGAAAGTAAATATTTGAAATTGGTTTGATTGGCCGAAGAATTGACATGATATACAAAAATCAACCTTTTTTCTATCTTAAAAACTGGTAGAAGATTAAACTTGATACTTTGGTAGGGCCAAAGTCTGAAGCCAGAAAACTTTTATTTGAATGGCGTATTGATACATAGGTTTCTCCTGTTTTAGCATAAAACTTTGATTTGTTTTTTATTTTTTTGGTTATTTAGGTGACTTTTCAAAGCTGTTCTTGTATGGAATTTATTTACTAAAAACGGCTGATTGCAAATCTCTGTAAGAACTAAAATTACGCTCTTTAAAACGCTTAAACGAACAGTGTTATTATATGGTGCTGAATCATGGGCACTTGGACAGGCAGATCTATTCTAAGAGTCTTTAAGAGGAAGTTTCTACGAAATATCTTCGGACCAGTCTGTGTCAACAATGAACATCGACATCAAATTAATCATAAATTAATTAATCAAGTAGAATTCCTTCTTCTTGGATTTTTTATCATTTAAAGCTTGGCCTACGAAATTGGAGAATATAAGTACAAGATTGAAACGCATGGAATTCTGAAATATGCTCGGCCTTTGACTGTACTTGTTCAGGTGCTTTTCTGGTGGAACAAAACATTTAAAAATCTTTTAGACTAGCGAACGGGTGTAGGGTCTTCCGACAGAAATATTAGCCATATGGAAGGTTACAGAGCTCATCCCTGGTACCAAAGCTGAAAATAGTGAGATGACTATATAAGTAGATAGTCAGGCCTCTAAACCTGTTAAGAAATGAAATTGGCCCCATAAAATATATTATTCATCGACATCGATGGCAACGAAATTGCTGACGAAGTCGCTTGAGGCACAGAGTGACGGACATATATCTGTCATTTCCATTTGGGCATCAACTCTTGGATCAGAAAGGAAACAGAAGGTTACCTGCAAATATCTAGGGTTTCAGTGGAATCAAAACATTACTAGGTCTGAATAGGCTAAGTTTAAGAAGATGTATAGGCATTTTAAAGGGACACTGTGCCTTAAATTCTAGCCTAGCATTCCGGATTTATACAGACTATGTCTAGATGAGGATTCGTCCGAATCGGTAAAACACATTCTCTGTCACTGTTTTAAGCTACAAAATCAAAGGCTCTGACATCTAGGCTGATCTATATCACATTAAAACCTTAACATTTTTGGATCAAGTCAAATTTTAATAATTATCCTTTCACGACAAATATTAATGGACGCTTTTATTGATATCTTACTCAAAGTTTTAAATTAAAACCTAACTTTTTTGGTTTAAGTAACATTTTTTGTAATTACTCGTAACTTATACTCGTATCTATTGCCGTTCTCAAGTTAACTCAGTTTGGTAGCCTACAAGTCGACCCAACTTTAACTCAACCAAAATATTTTTTGATATTCGGAACTTTACTTTTTCGGAAGGCAGTTTAAAGTCCTATAATAGGAAATTACGCCATCTCTATCACTAAGTTCTGTGCAGACAATTTAAGTAGCACATTTTAGTTAATTATAAAATTGAATGTTAGTTAAAATAGTTCTTTCAAATTTGAATTTATTCCTATAGAGAACTAAGTTTCACACTTGCAGATAGCATATAATAAAGATTTAATATGAGAATATTTTGTTCATCGAATGCAATTTAGACGTGTTTTTTTTGATATAGGTTAGTTTCCTTTGCCTGACGAATTCATTTATTGATTTGCAATATCTACTTTAAAAGTTTCGTATGAACCTAATCGACCAACCTACATTTAATGCTTTTATGTTAAGGTTTTTTCCTCAACATACAGCCATGTCTTGAACTCAATTTCGTTGGAAAGTGGAAAAAAACGTAGAATTCAAATTTTTTTCTGCTTTCAAAGTGAAAAATTCTTATGCATTTTCTTATTTATTTATTATTTGAACAATTTCTACAATTAAACGATGTTATTTGTTGAAACAAAGGAAGAGTTATAATTTTTCTGAACCTGTGGAAGCTAAAACAATTCCGAGTGGAATGTGTGATATGTGACATACCATTTACATAAGAAAATAGACCATAGTGCATTTATATAACAGACGGACAATATTATCCCAAAAATAAATATTTCTCTTCAATATAGAATATATTTTTCATTTATTTTTCCATTAAATTGTATGTATAATTTTTTTTAAACACAACTCTGATTTAAAATTATTTACATTTTGATTGTAAATGCATTATTTTAAAACAATTTTAATGCAGTGATTAACAAATGTAAATACATGTGTATTAGGTATATAGTAAAAAAAATATTTTCTTATAAAAAATTACTATTTGAAAGCATTTAAAAAAAACACAAATAAATGCCTTTTTTGTACACAAGAAAACATTTTAAATGATATATAAATATAACATTAATAAATATCACAACTATTTACATGAAAAGTATATTAGAATAAGAAAAAATGAAATGGAAATAAAACATGCTTTTTTTTTTCTTATGATATTTTAAAAACGTTATGATTAAGTAAAAGAAAGAAGTTAAATATCACAATTTTTTCTCTAAAGTTCTATAGTTAATAGCTATAGAAGACATTTTTGGCTAGATTTGTTGTTACGAAATATGTATAAATTTTCTTATTAAATAGTACATACATGTATGTAGTAATATTTTTTTGCAAAGTGTACTTTAAGAACAATTTTTGTTTAACTTTTTAAGTAAACTTATATAAGAAGATAAAATAAATATTTAAAATATTTCAAGTTTTAAATAAGGACAACAAAACAATTTGATCGAGTAAAAAAAAAATTAACATTATTAATTTTAGCATCACAGATTTGTATAAAGTTTTTTCAAAATATTTTGGTTTTTAACACATTGGCTTAAAATAGGGGAAAATGTTTTATATAATAAAAAAATATATATATTTAATTGCTCTGAAATACATTATTAATGCTCAAAAATACATTTTGTTTTTTTTTAATTATTTCATATTTTATACTAAATTTAAAAAAAAATATGAATATGAAATGAATGGAATTTCAAGAAAAAAACTTATAACAGGCATTCAGAACAATTGAGATGTTAAAAATTATTAATAAAAAATACAACCAAAGATTTATTAGGAAAATAAAAAATACCACGACCAATTAAAATAAATACAAAAAAATATTTAGGGTAAAAAAAGGAACATAAAAAATCTGAATGCAACTAGGTACTACTAAATATGTATGTATTTAGATTAAAGACGTTTAAAACAAAATTACAATATATTTTTAAATATGAATATTAAATTAAATTTATACACAACATACCTGCATACGGGGTGGGCCTCCATTTGGACCAACTGGAGGTCCCTGCGGCGGCATATGCTGAGGCCGAAATTGTCCTGGTGGCATGTTGGGATTCATTAGGCGTGGCTGATGTCCGGGGGGAACACCTTGAGGAGCTCCAGGATGTGGGGGCATGGGACCACCTGGCATCAATGGTCCGCCGGGTGTTGGGCCACGTGGTGGACCATTTTGCTGTGGTGGTGGCACTGGTCGTGTTTTTTGTAGACTCTCGAATTGGTTTAAGGCCTGCTTTGTAGGATATGTAACAACTGGCGCCTGGCCATGTAGTTCCTTTTTAGGTAAACGCTCCAAAACTATACGTAAGCTGGCTTCTGAACCTAAGGATATAACACAGAAGCCCTTAGATTGCCCATTTGCGCGATTTTCGAAAAATTTCACTTCTTGGAAGTCTGTAACACCAATATCATGCATAACATTTGCAATGTCTTGATCGGTGCTCCACTAAAATATTAAAATAATAGTTTTTAGTTACATTTACAACTTAAAGAGATGTGTAATGATGTTGTTATAATAAAAAGGCTTATAATGTCTAAGCTAATGCTGGCTTTAATTTTTGCAAGTTCTAAAAGTTGTAAGTCTGAGGCAAGTCGCGCATTAACAAGATTCAAAGGAAGCAGTCTCTTTTCTAACCACTAACATCTTATTGTGGATTTCCCATTGATTTATCCGTCAAATTGCAATATGAACGGTAATGAAATTGTTGATGAGGTAATATGACATTTTTAATGCGAAACCTAAGCTTTACAATGCTATCTATATATAGTAGTAAGGTTCTGGATCAAGGAGGAAAACTCGGAAGACTTATTTCAACATATACCGCTATGTGATGGAAATCGAACGTTTCCAAATCGATCGATTTCATATATATGTTTGTTATATTCTTCTTATTTCCACAAAAAATTTAAACAACGTGAAAGATAAGATAACTATCAAAATAATTAAATCCCAAGTTTTCATTTTCTTGGGGAAAAAACTGAAAATTATCTTAAAAGTATATCAGAAATCGGTCGATTTTCATCATATACCGGATAGACTGTCTAGGGCCCTATCTTAAAAGTTTCATAGAAATGTTGTACGTCGAATAGAGAGAACCCGGACTTGTACCAATAATGTTTAAATAAAGACGCTTAATAATCACATGCTTCAAAGTAAAAGACTTCATTTTTCATGTAACAGTTTCTATGATATAAAGCGGTACAAACTGAATAATGTTGTGAACTTTATTTCGGATGTATATACATAAGTCAATTAATATTCGTGTGCATAAACTCGAAACTTTAGAACCGATTTTATTGAAATTTTGAAAATTGTAAGATAAGCTGATATGAAATCTACAGCTTAAACAGCATCGGAATGGATGTATTTTCACTACTGAAAAATAATTCATTGCCGCGTATGTATCATTAAAACTATTAAGTTCTGGTAATAAATGTTTTTTTTTTTTTTAAATCATAAAGAAGTTATCGAAGTAGAAAAACTTGCGCCTCTCATATAAAGAAAATAATTTTAATAGTTATCAAACCTTGTATATTTTTTGCCAATTAACTTATTTTTGATAAAATATGGTTGGATTGGAGCATGCGAAACATTGCAGCTCTAAAAAACACTACGATCCAATTCCACCGAAAGGGTAAATTTAAGTATTATTCCTGATAAATTTTAGCAAAATATACTAAAAATTTAAATGAACTTTGATAGCCTTGCGGACCGGTTCACCTAAATACGGCTCTCAAAACAATATTTGTATACATTGCGTACGTCAGCATAAACTTAAAGTATCCTTCCTACCTAAGGTGGTGTAGGATATAAAGATACAAACTTACCCATGTCAAATTGCCTACATAGAGTTGGAAACGACGTCCCATTTGATTAGGAGCCAAACTACCACTACCTTGATGGTAAACTCCATTAGAGCCGGCGGCACTAGAGCCATCTGGACCTGCTGTACCGGGACTCTCACCACCAATACCAGAAGTAACAGTTACAGAGGCACTTCCAGTTGTTGTTTCTGGCGGTGCACCAATATCATCATATAAATCAACACCTTCGGCTGCGAATTCATCCTATAAATAAAAAATGAAATAAAACAAAATTCGCCAAGATATAATTGCAAACAGTAATGCATTTGCATTTAAATTACTTACCTTTATTTGCCCCGTAAAGTCCTTATCCAAATCTTCGGCGTAGAGATCTAACACCACGCCGTCAGCCATATTTGTTTATACTTGTTTAATGCGGTACAGTATCAAAATCAAAAAAAACATTAAAGTAACTAAGAAATTTGTTTCCCACTACTTCACTTTTAATTAATTCAATGATGATAAACACATACACACACGCCACCCAATTTTTTTTTTCTTCAAGTTCTTGCGAGCACACCGGTGCTCCGCTTTAACTAATTTCACTTTTCTTTGAAGTTTTTTTTTCAGCTCAGTTTTTATTGTTAAATTGATGCGTTTTATGTTATAGGTATACGCAATTTATTGAAAAAACTTTTTTAAGTATTTTTCATATAACCTTTATGAATTATTTAATCTTTTAAATGTGATAAATGTGAAAGGAAAATTTTCATCTGCAAAAAGAAAACTTGTGTAGATTTCTGCATACAAAATGGCTTACCTAAACGTAGAGTTGTATTTTATTGACATGGTTGTATTTCAGCATCAGAGTTGCTTGTAAGAAGTACTGTAAAGAGTAGTACAGTATAAATATTCGAGTAAAATAAATAATAAAGATCAATAAACTTGCTAAAAAAGACTAAACCCAGTTCCTTGTGAAAGTAATTAATAAGGACTCCATATCCTTTTTAGCAACTTGCTGACATATTGGGTTTCTAACCTCAGTGAAAAATCAAGACAGGAAAATTAACGACATGAGGATATTGCTCCTCCAAAACGGGGGATAGGAACTATTCATAAATTACGTAACGCTCTTGGGGGAGGGGTATGACTTTTGTTACGGTGCAGGAATTTCGTATGCGTATTTCTGTTAACTAAAATAGGTATTTTGTTCAATGTGTAGTTCTGATGTTTTTAACATTTTTTTATCAAAAATTTTTCCATAGAATTTTTTTTTATCAAAAGTTTTTTTATAGACATGTAGGCAGCAGATTCCTTGCTGACCTGCAGGATCTGCAACAGTGCAGGTTGCATTATATTGTAGGGTTTACCACTGGTCTCAACTGGCCTAGATAGGGTATTGGTTTTCTCCCTCTACAACATTCTATTATATTTTCTCTTCCTCTATCTTCAATCTTTTTCTTTCTCCTCTTCTAGTAGAGGATCACAATGAACCCCTGGGGTCTCCAAGTGAAGGTGTCGCTTGACACCTCCTTTATTACCTAACCTAACTTTTTTATAGAAAATTTTTCATCAAAAGTTTTTCTGTAGAACATTTTTTTTATCAAAAGTTTTTCTGTAGAACATGTTTTTTTTTATCAAAAGTTTTTCTATAGATTTTTTTTTTCTCAAAATTTTCTGTATTGTTACGGACCGAGTGGGCTGTTGTTTAGGCCGCCTGACTAGCTCTCGCGGTCTGTTTCGGGCGGAGGTACTCAACCCTTCAATCAGCCCTGGTACGCACACAATAATAAGGTATACTAACACAAAATTCAAAACATATACTCACAACACATTTGGAACTTCATTTCCGGAAGTTGATGTTCATTTCCGGTTTGCCCTTTTTCCCAACCTGGTCCATATTTCGTCCTGGAAATGGTTTTTAATGGACCCCACATCCCGTCTTCCATCACCCTAATCCTCTCAACAATCCCTCATAAAATTTTTTTACTCAGTTAAGTTCATTTTTTTTTTTTTTATATAAACATTTAAAATTTATTTAATCATTAAAAAACTAAACTTAATACTAAACAAAGTAAACAATTTTGGACATAAAAACTTAATTCTAAAACAATCAACACATAAGACACTATTTTCTTTAAAATTTCGAAATAAATTAAAAATATATCTTTTAATAACAAAATCTTCAATCACTGAGCTAAATTATAATAATTGTTTTTCAATAACCAAATTTAATTCTTTTTTTTTTCTATTTTTTTCTATCTAAACTATGTCTAAAAGAGCTCCCTGAGACACTGTATTTCCTTTTTTTTTTCAAATTTTTCAAATTTTCCTATTTCAAATTTCAACTTATTATAATTTACACTCGCACTTTAGGAGATATATTTCTAATCCTCATTATTATCTTCTTTTCAGATTTATTTCATCTCACGGACGACACAAAGGACTCTTATGATACAACACTCACAATGGACTTATAATATTTTTCACGATACACAACTTAAAACTAACTTATCTTATTTTATTTGTTTTTAAATTTCGAAATTTCTAGTTTTTAATAAAGATTATTTTGTTTTGGGCGTAAGAAAAACTGTTGCCCTTCACCAATATTTTTGATCTATTATTTTACCACTTCCTTTGGTTAATAGAATGTTTCTTATGGTGCTTAGTGAAGTTCTTAGGTAGTTGGTTTAATGATTTAAAATTCACAAAGTTTTAGGAATCATTTATTGATAATCAGTAAGCCGCAATTAAAAATTGGCTTTCCCCTTCTGATATCATGGATTTAATCCGGAATTATCCTTGGGAACAGCCAGCTAGATAAACAAAAATGTTTATTACACACTTATCGCAATTAAAAAAAAATTATTTTTCCAAAAAAAAAACTTACGTTTTATTTTTGCTCAAAAATATAATTTATATTATTGAAGGAATTCCAATTCCTATCAGACACTTTTAAGGATTTTTGGGTTTTCCTATGTCCAATTTATAATTTAAAAGATTATTTAAAACAAATTTTTCTTCACTTGAACTTAACGCACCGTACACCAACTATAATTTGACTGAATTGTTCATCAAAATCACCTTTTATACGGCTCAGAGTCTCCAATACATAATGGTCAAATATGCTTCCCTCCATTTTCCTACTAATACTCCCTCCAAAAATCCTATATACCAATACTGTTCCAAAATTTCTCCTCTTCAAATGTCGCCATTTTTATCTAAACTGATGTATATAGTATATTTTCCCAGTTATCGTAAGTTTTTTGCTATTCTTGATCCCGCCAATTACTCGGCGTACAGCAATTTTAGCAACATTTTCCAATTCCATTCATATTTAAAAAAAATTCAAAATAAAAAAAAAGCGCTTAATTTAAAAAAGGTCATATGAATGGAAAATGCAACACTGCATCTACGCAAAATACTCGCGTTGCCAACCGTAGTATTTTGGTAGTACTAGACAAAGACATAAAAAAAAACGTAAACAAACTTTCATTGACAGCTGGACCGACCTCATGGAATAATAGTTTTGTTTGTAAGTATAATTTCATTTAATTTAATTTAATTGTTTTCTTTTTTTTTTTTCTCTCTTTTTAGGTTTCGTTTTAAGGACTGTGCAAGGACCATTGTTTTTTTATACCCTTCACCACCATAGGTGGAAAGGGTGTTATAAGTTTGTACTGATGTATGAAACACATAGAAGAAGTCCGTCTGGCTGGACGCTCATGTAAAATCAAACTACAGATCGCAATTCCAAAGATAATTTGATGAAATTTGGCTCAGATCATTTTTTGATGATGGGGTCATGGCAATTGGAATTCGTCAAAATCGGTCCACCATTAATGGCACCTCCCGGAATTGATATATTTGCCACAAAAAATCAATATTTTTTTTTTTTTTATGAAATATTGTTTTATATTTCATACTGCTGATGTAAACTAAAATCACTGTACCGAATTTCATTGAAATCGGTACACATATGAATATAGCTCCCATATAAGTTTAAATGACGGAAACAGCTTAAACGTAAAAGTTTTGAGAATATGTTTGTATGACGGCAAAATTTAGGAAAAGGAACATAATGGAGATGGCGTTATTAATGGGTGATGGCTGGAGCATTTGTCTCCACCTGGCAAGGCCACTCCCAGAACTTTAGATTAATTTTGGTGAGGGACTCGGGGCAACAGGAACTATTTTGCCCCCTCCCGAAGTTGAATTTCGCCCTACCCCCCACGAAAAATTTTTTTCGATGCCAGAGGCGTGGGTTAACCAGTGTCGCCAGGGGTAATAGGGGCCCCACCCGCAACAAAACTCCGTTTTCGCTGGAGTTCGACAGAGGGAACGGTGTGCGGGTAAATCAGCTATTCACAACGTGGGGAACTCCCACACCCTGAGTATCTCAAGCCGGGCAAAACATGAAGTTAATCCAATGGGGAAGTTAAAGAGATGAAACAGGTAAGTTCAGCATGATACAAAACGTAGGGTATTCTATTGAATTGAAAAGGCTTTAGTATATCATTAAGGTTTTTTATAGATTTTTAGGTGAATTAACATGTTTGAGTGTAAATAAATTGAAAGTTTGCTAATTAGGACGAAAACAAACATAAAGAATTTGTATAATTGAAATAATATAAATAAATGTTGTTTTCTAAACCTAATATTGCATTCTTAAACTAATATCACAGTCAAACTTGTTATTGCACACTAAAATAAAAAAACTTTTCTTTCATTTAATAATATACTATTGCACTTTCTAGTTTTATAGTGAACATTCTTTTATTTTTATTGCATTTTCCCGATTTAATGGATTATACCCTGAAGGTTACCAATATTCTACTAGAATTAGTTTATTACCGACTAGTGCGTTTTTTGTGACGAAAACACATAGTGGCTTTCCATAGTTGCTACATATTCTGATTTTAAATAGGTTCTTGTAATTGGTATTTGACCAATTGTAGCACTTTAAGCGCAAAAGTAAAAGTCGAATGCTTTATGAAAGCAAATTATCCGTAAAAATTAAATTTTATTTCGTCAATTAAAAAAAAACATCAAGTTAAATTAATTTTATTTTTATATTTCAGAATTCTAACAACTTTGAACTGGAATAGCCCCTACACTATCTACGCAACTATAAAAAATCCTTCTAGCAGAGAGAGTCTCAAAATATCTTTCAAAATGAAAGATTTTGAGACTAGTATTTTAGTACTTCAGGATATTGTTTCTACGGGAAGTAACTATTCTATCCGTTATAAGCATTTTACTTTGTGAGTTCTCAAAGCTTGTTTTTGTACTTTTAGGAATCCAACGGATTTTTTTCGGAATTATGGATTTCTATTTAGACTATATTGCACAAGGAAACAAACTATCGGACAACACCAGTAAAAGAAAATACTATCACAGATAAAATAATTGTTCGGTAAGCTAAAAAAAATATAATCAATATAAGTTTATTTTCAAGTACTCTATTAGAGTATAGAATTATTAAAATATTTACGCAAGATTTTGAATAATTATTAAAATAATTCTTAATCCTAATATTGCACTTTAAAGCTTAGTATTTGTTACACCTTAATATCCTTAGAATGAAATATCCCTAGTGGTTTTCCCTGCAACGTCTCTACTTCGTACATGTTATTCCCCACGGGCTTTACTATTCGACATTTTAAAAATTTTTTGCAAAATTTTGCATTTATGTTTTTACTGAAATTGCTTAAAACCGTGTTACGTCGATAGACTTCCTGACCGGGCACAAATTTAGCTATGCGTGCACCTCTGTTGTATCGCTCCGCGCTACGTTCATATGCTTTATTCATATTTTGTTTGATCTTTTCTCTAATGATTTGCATTTTGTCATTTCTATTAATTTCCAAAATCTCATGATCAGTCAGAGATTGGAGTTTACGACTTAGTTTGTAGTCGTCTCCATTCGTAAACATATGGTAACCGAACAAAGCAAAGAACGGTGCGACTCCAGTAGCTGTGTGGATGGAAGTCCTTAGCGCACATTCGATCTCGGAGAGATATAAGTCCCAATCACGATGATCATTTTCCAAGTATGATCTAATGGCCGATAAAACAGATTGATTAGCACGCTCGCTAGCATTACTCTGAGGTGAATAAACCGCGGTTTTAAGATGTTGAATTTTATATGTATCGCATAGATTTTTAAAGCTTTTGGCTATGAACTGACTACCATTATCGCTATGAATTGTTTCGGGGACACCAAACTTGTGAAAGATTTCATGAATTAAAAAGTTGATAACGTTATTGGTCGTAGCGTCTCGCATGGCCTTCAGGAAGATAAATTTTGTGAAGTGGTCCATGACTACGAATATATAACAATTACCTTTTTTTGACCTCGGATATTTTCCCATAAAATCAATATAGAGTTTCTGAAATGGTCTCTCGGTAACGACTTGTATTCCAATTTCTGGCCGAAGATTACTATTGCATGGTTTTGATTCCTTACATATTTGACAGTTTGATATATAGTTTTTTACTTGTACTGTCATTTTTGGCCAATAGTACATCCTCTTCAATCGTTCCAAGGTTTTGGCTACTCCACCGTGAGCGGATGTATGATCTAAATGAGCGTTCTCAATCAATGGATGTGTTATCGTGGCCGGTATCCACAACTTCCAGGGTGACTCCTCTTCAACCTGATCGTAACCAATCTTTTTAAAAACCAATCCGTTTTCGATCTTGATATCGGGTAAAATCTCTTTGTTTTTTTCTACGTGTGCTATTAGATCTAGATATTCTTGACTTTCGAACTCAGTTGTTTCGAAACCCAACAGATCATTGAAATCAATTTCGTCAACATTAGGCAATCGGGATAGCATGTCAGCCACTATGTTCTCTGATCCTTTTCTGTGCTGAATTTCAAAATCAAATGCCTGCAATTGTAGTGACCACCTCGCTAGTCTTCCGGTCAAGTCCTTTAAAGACATTAACCACTTCAGACTAGCGTGATCCGTCACAATGGTAAATGGCATCATCTCAACGTATTGCCGGAACTTCTTTACAGCCATCACTGCAGCCAAGCACTCTTTTTCAGTGACTGTATAATTCCTTTGACATGAATTGAGTTTCTGCGAGTAGAACGCAATAGGGTGCTCGTTTTCGTCTCCGCTCAGTTGGTACAGAACCGCTCCAATGCCGTAGTCACACGCATCGCATTGTATGAAGAATCTCTTGGAGAAGTCGGCATGCCGAAGAACTGGAGCTGAAGTCAATGCCTTCTTTAAGTTCTCAAAAGACCTTACCGCCTCTGCTGTCATTTGAAACTTATTCGATTTTTTTAGAGTATCGGTCAATGGAGCGGATATAACGGAAAAGTTTTTGATAAAACGGCGGTACCATCCCGCAGTACCCAGAAAACTTCTCACTTCTCTTACCGTTTTAGGAATATTGATTTGGGTGATTGCTTCGACCTTGTTTGGATCGGTTTTTAGCATCCCACCTCCAACAATAAATCCTAAGTACTTTAATTGTTTAAAACAAAACTGGGACTTGCTGAGCCCTATCGTTAAATTAGCTTTTTTCAAACATGCAGCTACCTCTTCCAGAATTTCTAAATGTTTATCGAAATCATTAGAGATGATTAACAAATCGTCTAGATAGACAAAGACGTTGTCTTTCAGATTTGGCGGAATGACCTTGTCCATAAGACGGCATAAGCGTTGGGCAGCATTGCATAGGCCGAACGGCATAACGCGAAATTGATATAACGGCCTACCCGCAACTGTAAAAGCAGTGAACGGTCTGCTATCTGGGTCAAGTTCTATTTGCCAGAACGCATACTTTAAGTCAACGCTGCTTATGAAATAAGTCTCATCTATACGACTTAGGATACCGTCGATATTTTGTAACGGATAAGCGTCTTTTATTGTTAGTTTGTTCAATTTTCGGGCGTCGAGGCAAAATCTGTTTTTTCCTGGTTTTTTCACAATTGTTGTCCGGTTGCTCCAAGGGCTTTCACTAAGTTCAATAACGTTTAATTCTAGCATATTATCTATCTCCTTATACGTAATCTCTTGGACCGCTGGCGATATTGGATAATATCTATCCTTAATCGGCTCAGCGCCATCTATTAATTTGATAGAATGTTTTTCAAGATTTGTTCGCCCTAAACCTTTCTCTTCAAAAGTGTCAAAATTCCTTATTACATTATCTAATCTACTTTGTTGTTCTATATTCAACTCATGTGGCCCTATTTTATAGTCCTCTTTATCTCCGAAATCTTCTATTGCTTTTTCTAGTGATATTTCATTTATTCCAATGATCTCTGGTGCTAAATTAAATGATCTCCAGAAATCTATACCCAAATATAAATATTGTTCCAAATCAGGACAAAGATACAGAAGCATTTTTTTCTCCTGATCTTTATACTTCATGGATACATTTACTTTTCCCAATATTCTATGTTGTTGACCACTTGCAGTCGTAACATTTGAGAATATTGGTATTAATTGTAAGCCTAACTCTTCTATAAATTCTCTACACTCTTTCCCTAATATGCTCACGGACGCACCACTATCTAATAAACCAGACAAACTTTTATTTTCAATATCTACATCAACAAAAATCCTATTATCTAATTTACTATCTATCCTATTTATAGCATCTAACAACTGTTTCTTTCTATCACGTTTTTTCTTAAAATATTCTTTAATTTTTTGAATTCGTTTGGATATTTTGTTTGGATTATTTTCAGGACTAAAAATTGCTGACCTAACTTGATTATAGTATTCTTGGCGGATTTCAATTGGTAACCTATGCCTCATTTCCGGTATGTATTGTGCATTTTCAACTTCCGTTTGTAAATTAATGTTGTTGTTTTCCAGACTTTTTAAATGTTCTCGCTGTTGTTGGGGTTTATGGCTGGACGTAGGTCCCCCATCGCTACGCCCTTCGATAAATTTTGTTTACAATCTGGGCATTTAGGTGCGATGACATTAGGCTTTCCACATCTGTAACAAAATAATGCCCTCTCGTTGGCGTTACAATCCCTGAATCCATGACCTACTACTTTGCAATTCCAGCAAACAAGCGGCGGTCTGTTCTGAGAAAACCGAAGAGCATCCACTTCTTCAAACTGCACAGTATCATTGGCGCTTTCAAAACTCATTTCATTTACCCTCATTGGACGGGACGACGGCATATGGGAGCGCACTTCTTTAGCAGGAAAATTTTTTTCAGCTTCAACGCACTCAATTCGGAGCTGTTCTACTGACGAAACCGATATAGGATACACAATCCTAGCAACGCTCTCTTTAATATTTCTTTTCAATATTTTAATCATGTCGTATTCTGGTATTGGTTGTACGAGTCGAGATGTCAATTTGGACATGACATGAAAGTAAATATCTAGAGATTCATTCGGGAGCTGCTTCCTTTCGACGAGATCTCTCATTATTTCGAAGTTTGATGTATTGGTTCTATATTGGTTCAATAGCTCGCACCGCAGAGTTGGCCATTTCATCACTCCATGGGAACGTATTAAGAGCCAGTACCAGTCTTTCGCTGGACCAGATACTAATAAGTGGAAATCGCGTAAAATCTCATCCCAACTTATATTATAATGAGATTGGAGATGTTCTATTCGAAAAATGAAATCTTCCACGCTCATGTTAGTATTCTTACCGTCAAAAATTATCCCCCATTTATCTACTCTGATACTAATTTTACTAAAATCTCTATTTGTTTCAGCCGCTGTACGAGAATTCCTAATTTCACCCATTGGATCAGCATTCATCGGATTTCCGGCGCCATTTGGTAAGTTTCCAAATTGCACAAATGTATTATTAGCGGGTCTAGTTATGTTATTCTGAGTTATAGTGGGAAAATTAAACGCATTTTCCGTAGGGATGTTATTAGGTCTATCTTGGGTATCTACGGACTCTGGACAACGGGACATCGTAACTGACAACTCTTTTACAATTCTGGTCAATTCACCCACTGACTTTCGGACTTCATTCATTTCGTCCTGGACCATTTTCTTGACCCTTTCCTCTAAAGCCCTTTGAACTACTAAAGTTTCGTCCACAACTAATTCCCTAACTTCAGGATCTATAGCGATGTTTGGAGTATTTAAGGAAGGATTTGGATTTACAGATTTGTTAGTATTACTTACAGTCGGTGTTTGACGAGAGTTTATAGTACCAGACAAATCTCTTATATTGTCGTTGATAGACATTTTTGGAGGGAAGTTATTGTATCTACGTTGTTTGTTACGAACTTCACCGGAAGTATTAAAAGTGGTTTCTAAAATTGCTCTTTTCCTGTTTCTCGTACGGGGCCGATTGTCATCATTCATGACAAATAAAATGTAAAACGGAAACGGAACTTTGACAACGGAAACGGAAACAAAAATAATTATTATTACTTAGTTCGAACCGTAAAACTGACACCAAATATCCAAAACAAAAAAATTTAATTAAGATTTTATGAACGAAATAATATTTAAATGTTAAAATAAAAAGATTTCAAAATGATAAAATAAAATACCTAAAAATATATATATAAATGAAATGTAAAAGAAAAATAATATATAAAAAAATTAAAATACAACTTACAGTAATAAGAACAAAATAAAAAATAATAGTGACTAAATACCTAAAAAATATATTATATACATAAGAAAATAATACGCAAACGCAATTTACTAATGAAATACTTAAATTAATGATTAAATAAATTTTTTTTTTTTTTTTTTAACGATAAAATTTTTAATTAAGTCAAAAGATTAAAATTCTTTCTATATTTTTATTTTGACATGGGGATTGTTGAGTGGCGGCGGACTGACGGTTTTAATTTTACAATAAAAGTTCCAAATAAAATCAAACTAAAGTAAATTGAAAACTATTCTCACAGTTTTACTTGTGCTCCCTAATTGTCCTTCTAACAATCCATGGAGGCCAGTAATTTAAGCTTATCAACACATCGAATTCTGAGCTGTAAGCTCGAACGGCTGTAGACAAACACAAAAACTGCTCCACAAGCAAAACATCAAGCTGAAACTACCAAAATTACATAACAAAAATTGACTTTTGACGAACATATAGATTGGCTTTATATCCATTTCTAATTGATTCAGTCAATAATCTTTAGGAACGGGTCATATGTTTTCAAAAACGTACAATTAAAAACAAAAACTATTTCACAACAAATTTTCGAACAGGTCAAAAACGGATAAGATAATTATTCACTTCTAACACTATATACTTTTGAAAAACATATGTCGGGCTATCAAAATAAACTAATGGACTATTGCCAGTGTTTAGCTATTTTACACTGTTTTATACGATTTCAGTTTGGACGTTACACTTTGTTACAGGCCAAAACCAAAACCTCGTATTGTTTCGCTTGGGCGCCATATTCTGTTACGGACCGAGTGGGCTGTTGTTTAGGCCGCCTGACTAGCTCTCGCGGTCTGTTTCGGGCGGAGGTACTCAACCCTTCAATCAGCCCTGGTACGCACACAATAATAAGGTATACTAACACAAAATTCAAAACATATACTCACAACACATTTGGAACTTCATTTCCGGAAGTTGATGTTCATTTCCGGTTTGCCCTTTTTCCCAACCTGGTCCATATTTCGTCCTGGAAATGGTTTTTAATGGACCCCACATCCCGTCTTCCATCACCCTAATCCTCTCAACAATCCCTCATAAAATTTTTTTACTCAGTTAAGTTCATTTTTTTTTTTTTTTATATAAACATTTAAAATTTATTTAATCATTAAAAAACTAAACTTAATACTAAACAAAGTAAACAATTTTGGACATAAAAACTTAATTCTAAAACAATCAACACATAAGACACTATTTTCTTTAAAATTTCGAAATAAATTAAAAATATATCTTTTAATAACAAAATCTTCAATCACTGAGCTAAATTATAATAATTGTTTTTCAATAACCAAATTTAATTCTTTTTTTTTTCTATTTTTTTCTATCTAAACTATGTCTAAAAGAGCTCCCTGAGACACTGTATTTCCTTTTTTTTTTCAAATTTTTCAAATTTTCCTATTTCAAATTTCAACTTATTATAATTTACACTCGCACTTTAGGAGATATATTTCTAATCCTCATTATTATCTTCTTTTCAGATTTATTTCATCTCACGGACGACACAAAGGACTCTTATGATACAACACTCACAATGGACTTATAATATTTTTCACGATACACAACTTAAAACTAACTTATCTTATTTTATTTGTTTTTAAATTTCGAAATTTCTAGTTTTTAATAAAGATTATTTTGTTTTGGGCGTAAGAAAAACTGTTGCCCTTCACCAATATTTTTGATCTATTATTTTACCACTTCCTTTGGTTAATAGAATGTTTCTTATGGTGCTTAGTGAAGTTCTTAGGTAGTTGGTTTAATGATTTAAAATTCACAAAGTTTTAGGAATCATTTATTGATAATCAGTAAGCCGCAATTAAAAATTGGCTTTCCCCTTCTGATATCATGGATTTAATCCGGAATTATCCTTGGGAACAGCCAGCTAGATAAACAAAAATGTTTATTACACACTTATCGCAATTAAAAAAAAATTATTTTTCCAAAAAAAAAACTTACGTTTTATTTTTGCTCAAAAATATAATTTATATTATTGAAGGAATTCCAATTCCTATCAGACACTTTTAAGGATTTTTGGGTTTTCCTATGTCCAATTTATAATTTAAAAGATTATTTAAAACAAATTTTTCTTCACTTGAACTTAACGCACCGTACACCAACTATAATTTGACTGAATTGTTCATCAAAATCACCTTTTATACGGCTCAGAGTCTCCAATACATAATGGTCAAATATGCTTCCCTCCATTTTCCTACTAATACTCCCTCCAAAAATCCTATATACCAATACTGTTCCAAAATTTCTCCTCTTCAAATGTCGCCATTTTTATCTAAACTGATGTATATAGTATATTTTCCCAGTTATCGTAAGTTTTTTGCTATTCTTGATCCCGCCAATTACTCGGCGTACAGCAATTTTAGCAACATTTTCCAATTCCATTCATATTTAAAAAAAATTCAAAATAAAAAAAAAGCGCTTAATTTAAAAAAGGACATATGAATGGAAAATGCAACACTGCATCTACGCAAAATACTCGCGTTGCCAACCGTAGTATTTTGGTAGTACTAGACAAAGACATAAAAAAAAACGTAAACAAACTTTCATTGACAGCTGGACCGACCTCATGGAATAATAGTTTTGTTTGTAAGTATAATTTCATTTAATTTAATTTAATTGTTTAATTGTTTTCTTTTTTTTTTTTCTCTCTTTTTAGGTTTCGTTTTAAGGACTGTGCAAGGACCATTGTTTTTTTATACCCTTCACCACCATAGGTGGAAAGGGTGTTATAAGTTTGTACTGATGTATGAAACACATAGAAGAAGTCCGTCTGGCTGGACGCTCATGTAAAATCAAACTACAGATCGCAATTCCAAAGATAATTTGATGAAATTTGGCTCAGATCATTTTTTGATGATGGGGTCATGGCAATTGGAATTCGTCAAAATCGGTCCACCATTAATGGCACCTCCCGGAATTGATATATTTGCCACAAAAAATCAATATTTTTTTTTTTTTTATGAAATATTGTTTTATATTTCATACTGCTGATGTAAACTAAAATCACTGTACCGAATTTCATTGAAATCGGTACACATATGAATATAGCTCCCATATAAGTTTAAATGACGGAAACAGCTTAAACGTAAAAGTTTTGAGAATATGTTTGTATGACGGCAAAATTTAGGAAAAGGAACATAATGGAGATGGCGTTATTAATGGGTGATGGCTGGAGCATTTGTCTCCACCTGGCAAGGCCACTCCCAGAACTTTAGATTAATTTTGGTGAGGGACTCGGGGCAACAGGAACTATTTTGCCCCCTCCCGAAGTTGAATTTCGCCCTACCCCCCACGAAAAATTTTTTTCGATGCCAGAGGCGTGGGTTAACCAGTGTCGCCAGGGGTAATAGGGGCCCCACCCGCAACAGTATAGAAAATTTGTTTACCGACAATTTTTCTAAAGAACATTTTTTTATCAAAAATGTTTCTATAGAACATTTTTTTATCAAAAATATTTAAATAAAAAATTTTTTATCAAAAATTTTCTATAGCAAATTTTTTTCTCAAAAATTTTCTATAGAAAATTTTTTTATCCAAAATTTTTATTAAAAATTAAAAAAAAAATTATATAGAAAATTTTTTCATCAAAAATTCCTATAGTAAATTTTTTTATCAAAAATTTATCTGTAGAAAAATTTTTCTATCGAAAAAAATTTTTATCGAAAATTTTTCTTAAATAAAAAATTTTTTATAGAAGAATATTTTTTTTGAAAATTTTCACAAAAAAATATTTTATTGAAAAATTTTTCAAAGAAAAATATTTTTATCAAAACAATTCTATATTAAAATTGTTTGATATTAGAATTTATTTCTGTATTGTATTTTGTTGCTATACATTGGATTTTGTTTTTTGTGTATTTGTTTAACAAAGCGGCACCAACCGAACCAGCAAATATCCAAATTCCAAATGAATGCTTTTAATACTCATTTTCACGAGTTTCATTATTGATCGTGATATTTACGAGAATTTAAAAAAAGGTCTTCGGCTTCTGGTGGTATGTACTGCCTACGCATCGTTAGAACAATGCTGAAAACTGGTACAATGTTGGAGCTTTATGACCAACTCCAAAGTTACAGAGTTCAGATCTTATGAGTACAAGAAATACTTTGGAAAGATTGAGGTGAAATTTAAAAACAAAATTACCACAAAAAAACAAGTTGTCCATAGTTCTGTTTAACCTATATCTGCACTATGCAGATGAAACGGTCAGAATAAGATCTACAAGACTTTTTTAAGACCTATAGCTTATTTCTGAGGTAGAGTCACTTATAATTTTTGCAAGAAAAATCTTAAGATTAATATTTGGCCCAAGAATTGAAGAAGATGATTTTTTTCTGGGGAACAAATCGAAGAATTTAAAACTAAATCAAACATTAAATCAAAACGAATTAACCGAAACAGAGAGTTATGGAAGACAAGCGTAAATAAAGCCAAGAACCACCCGAATACATTTTGAATACCAAATATTTTTCGTTATAAAAAAACTTCTATCGAAAAATGTTTTATTTCTACACGAAAATAAAAGTATTATACATTTCCATGGTTGGTGTGGCCACTCTAACCAAAACAGTTTGATTATAATTGCATACCCTTTTTTACAACCATTAACACGTGTCGGCACAATGTAAACAAAACATTTTTGAAATTCCATCTTTAAACATTTTTATAGTTTATTTTTTTGCGGTAAGTGTAATTTAAAAACTCAAGAAAATTTAAGGCAATAATTTGTATAACTTTTAGAAATGGAGCACCAAATGCAGTCCCTTAAAGAATATCTAACAGATATGGTAGTGCCTAGTCGAAGAGATTGCATTGATATCAATCCCGAGCATATAACCATGTTGCAGGGAACAAAAAGTAAGAAACAATTAAGTCGCAAACGGAAATCAACAAAATCCTCAACACTTAATAGACGTGAATATGCCCAGCTAGGGTTGCATACACTGCCCACGCGTCAAATGAAATACGAGGAAGCCCTGCCATTGCATCGCTTATGGAAAGGTTATATGAAGGAACATTTAGGACTGCGTGAAGGTTATATTGTGCCGCAAGTTTACGATCCAGGTTATGATGCATTTAGTAAACTTTTGGTAAAAACAGATTTACATGGCGCCAAAATGTATATCATGCAATCAAAGTGTCCCACATTAGTGGGTCTATCGGGTATTGTGGTATTAGATACGAAAAACGTTTTAAAAATGCTGGGTAAAGATGACCGCTTACGCACAATACCTAAAAGTGAGTGTGTTTTTGGTATGAAAATAGGAAATATGGAATTTACGATATTTGGCAAACATTTATGCATAAGGCCTGCAGAACGTTCGGTTAAGAAAATAAAGAATTTTATTGAGCCTTTCGAATGAGGTAGTGTGTACAAGCAATTGGTTTTATTATAATACTATGTAGATGTTTGAACAAGGTGTTAACCGTGTTTTTCAAAGATCGAACTTTGTTCATGAGTCTCAATGTTTTTACTATGATCCTGCTGATACAGAACATTTTTGTAAATTTTTATATACATTTATCAATTTTAATAGATCAGAAGCTATTTATATGGACCGGATATCTTAAGATTCCGACCAAGGACTGCCACTTCTGCGATATTACCAATAATATCGAAGTTTCAACAACAACAACAGACATATATTGCCTTTAATTTGGCTAAGTAAGGTCATTTGTATAAAAGTAATAGTAAATTTAAAGTTTGAAATCTATATGTTGTATGTAATTTATGTTCCATGCCTTTTCTTTGTACCGTAAAGACACGAGGTATCTTGGCCAAGGGCTATCAACTTATAAGCAAAATAGATACAGCAACCCAATTTCTGTTGTAGTTTGAGTTTAAAAGGGATAAAAGAACGACAATTTGAAATCACGTTTGACGATTTCGCCTTGTTTCGCTATTCTCCAATTGTAAATGCGACATTTTTATTAACATCGCAGAAGCGGGAGTCCCTTGTCGGAATCCTATGTCTAGTCGTACCGGTATGAAGACTACACTGACTATAAATAATTTAAAATCCATGTGATTTTAAAAAATGGGATAAATTTGTAGCATACTGTAGGGGGAAAATTAAAAGATAAAACATAAATAAGGATCTTTAAGGGTTCTGGATGGATTACAATTTTGTTTACATATTTAAAGGGAAATGTATGCCATAAACTTAAAAATGGCTAAATATTGGATAAAGGAGTTAATAGGTGGTTCTAATAAGAAGTCCTTTGTCGGAATCCTATGTCTAGTCGTAACGGTACAAAATAGAAACGACTACAAATAATTAAAAATGCAAATTTGTAGCATACTATAGGGAGCAAATTAAAAGATATAACACATCTTTAGGGGAAGTGGATGAATCAACATTTTGGAAAATTTTTCGGAACGGAATTATATGCCATAATTAAAATTTTTCATACAAATTTCAAATTATAAGAATTTGATAACTTTAAAATTTGTTTACGAATTAGGGAGTTAAAATACAAACCATTTTAAATTATATCAAAAGAGGATACAAAACATTTTGTGTGTTTTTCTTAATTTTTTATTCAAGTATTTCTAAAACTTAACTACACGATAAAATTATACTATTACTATATTTTATAATTTCATTTATTTATTATTTACATTAAACTTTAATTTACGTATTTTTTTCTTAATATTTCTTCAATAAATGGCTGTGAAATTTTTTTTTATTTAAAATTTTACAAATAATATCGTGGCAGTTTAAATGAATGTGAAAAAAATATAAGAAGTCTAAGAATATTAAAAAATAAAAATAAGATTAAAGACTTGTTAAATATTTAAGATAATTTCAAATAGGAAATATTTTGAAATAAGTTTTTGAAATTAAAACAAAATATCAATAAATCAGAACGATTGCTTCAAATTCTATCAGAATTTAAAGCAAACTTTCGATATTTTAAAAAGACATTTTGATAAATTGAATAGATTACTATGGATTTGAAAGTTCAATTCATTTAAAAACTATTATTTTATATTTTAATTACACGTTTAAAAGTTATTTAGTTAAATCTAATAATTAATAACAACAAAGGAACTGTTTTCACTATTATTATAAAAATATTTAATGTGTTTTATGATTTGCTATAATGTGCGATTAATCGATCAAAAAAGTTTCATTAACCATTTTTCAAAAATGTCTTATTTTTATAAGAAATTTAAAAAAAATTTATTTTTATAGGATTTTTTTAAAATTTCTTATTTTTATAGGAAATTTTTCAAAAATTTCTTATTTTCATAGGATTTTTTTTTAATTTCTTATTTTTATAGGAAATTTTTCAAAAATTTCTTATTTTTATAGAAAATTTTTAAAAAAATTTTTTATTTTTATAGAAAATTTTTAAAAAATTTCTTATTTTTATAGGAAATTTTTCAAAAATTTTTTATTTTTATAAGAAATTTTTCAAAAATTTTTTATTTTTATAAGAAATTTTTCAAAAATTTTTTATTTTTATAAGAAATTTTTCAAAAATTTCTTATTTTTATAAGAAACTTTTCAAAAATTTCTTATTTCTATAAGAAATTTTTCAAAAATTTTCTTATTTTTATAAGAAATTTTTCAAAAATTTCTTATTTTTATAAGAAATTTTTCAAAAATTTCTTATTTTTGTAAGAAATTTTTCAAAAATTTCTTATTTTTATAAGAAATTTTTCAAATATTTCTTATTTTTATAAGAAATTTTTCAAAAATTTCTTATTTTTATAAGAAATTTTTCAAAAATTTCTTATTTTTTAGGAAGTTTTTCAAAAATTTCTTATTTTTTAGGAAATTTTTCAAAAATTTCTTATTTTTATAGGAAATTAAAAACAAAAAAATCGGTGAAATTGATTTTGATTAATCCATTAATTGTACATCCATAATATTCAATAATTCATTTGTATTAAAATTTACAAGAAAAAAAGAAATTAAAAAGTGCAAAATTATGTAATTCAATCACATTGAAAAAAAAATTAATTAAAATTAAAAACTATATGAAATCTTGAAAGTTAGGCGAATAATTAAGAAAATATTCTAAATAATAAGCATTTAAATTTGATTGATATATTCAAGTCACTAAAACTTTAGCGAGAAATTGAAAATTAGTGACGTGAATACCCTTAATATAACTTTTAACGTATTTTTTTACAAATCTTATTGTTATTGCTTAAAGCCTGACTGACATTTTTTTTAAAAGATTTCTTGGTATTTTATTTTTTACTTGCATTTTGTGCAATTTCCTTTTGCTATAAAATTATATAAGCCCAGTAGACAAAACATTGCAAATAACCTAGTATCACAGTATTTGCAATCGGATTTTCAAATGCTAAGCTATTGGACTATTTGCAACAGATTGTGAACTCGACTAATATTTTATTAAATATTTAAATGATAAATATGAACTAAATTAAGTAAACCCGTTTCATGAACAAAAATTTCTTTTTTTGGTAGTAAATATTTTCTAAAATATTAAAAAAAATCAAAATTCTTTTTATTTAATAATATTTCATCTAATTAAAACCAATAATTTTATTTTAATTAAATAATAAAAAAATAACAACATAAAGAAAATATTTACTACTATTTAATAAATAATTAAAATTGTTTTTTTTTTAACTAAAGTAAAACTCTATTCAAATATTCAAACATATTTGAAACTTTTTTTCTTAAAAAAAGAAGAGCCTTTTTTGGTAAAATTAAGTTTTTGAGCGATAAATAAGTAGTTTAAGTACTTAATAAAATGCCATTAAATTTTGTAACAAATGGCTGTGATTTTCAACTATTTAAGGCCTCTTTTTCTAACTAATTATAGGCTGTTTATGTGGACGCTAGTTCTTTTCCCCATTAGAAGTTTAGTTGTTATAAAGTTTTCTTTGTTTCAGCCTCATCATCACTAGTTCAATACAAATCATCTTCCATATTGTGTATTAGAACTTTTTTATCTTCTTTGGTATTGGAACATGAGGAGGTATCACGTGATAAAGTTTGTTGCACCAATTTAGGATCGAAGCAGGGCTGTAAAAATCAAAAGAAATATAATATTTCAATAAAAGGTGTTAAAAAACTACTACTACTTTTTTTATGCATTTTTTTAAACATTCGCTTTAAAAATTTTTGAAAATTTATAAAAAAAAAAATCATAAATTTTTTGTTTTTATAGGAAATTTTTAAAAATTTTCTATTTTTAAAATATAGGAAATTTTTCAAAAATAGGAAGTTTTTCAAAAACTTTCTAATTTTTTAGGAAATTTTTCAAAAATTTCCTACTTTTATAGGAAATTTTTTTAAATTTTCCTACTTTTATAGGAAATTTTTCAAAAATTTCCTACTTTTATAGGAAATTTTTCAAAAATTTCATACATTTATAGGAAGTTTTTCAAAAATATCCTACATTTATAGGAATATTTTCAAAAATTTCCTACTTTTATAGAAAATTTTCTAAAAATTTCCTACTTTTATAGGAAATTTTTAAAAAATTTCCTTCTTTTATAGGAAAATTTTCAAAAATTTCATGTTTTTAAAGTATTTTTTTTTTAAATTTCCTATTCGTAAAGGGAATTTTTTAAAATTTGCTATTCTTAGGGAATTTTTTAAAAATTTCCTATTAAAGGGAAATTTTTTAAAAATTTCCTATTAAAGGGAATTTTTTAAAAATTTTCTATTTGTAAAGGATTTATTTTTCAAAAATTTCTTATTTTTATAGGAAATTATTCAAAAATTTCTTATTTTTATAGGAAAATTTTCAAAAATTTCTTATTTTTTTTAAGAAAATTTTCAAAAATGTCTTATTTTTTTAAGAAATTTTTCAAAAATTTCTTATTTTTATAAGAAATTTTTTTTCAAATTCTTATTTTTATATGAAATTTTTCAAAAATTCTTATTTTTATAGGAAATATTTCAAAAATTGTTTATTTTTATAGGAAGTTTTTCAAAAATTTCTTATTTTTTTAAGAAATTTTTCAAAAATTTCTCATTTTTATAGGGAATTTTTCAAAAATTTCTTATTTTTATAGGGAATTTTAAAAAAATTTCTTATTTTTATAGGAAATTTTTCAAAAACTTCATATTTTTATAGGAATTTTTTAAAAAAATTCTTATTTTTATAGGAATTTTTAAAAAATTTTTTTATTTTTATAGGAAATTTATCAAAAATTTCATATTTTTATAGGAAATTTTTAAAAAATTTCTTATTTTTATAGGAAATTTTTCAAAAATTTCTTATTTTTATAGGAAATTTTTCAAAAGTTTCTTATTTTTATAGAAAATTTTTCAAAAATTTCTTATTTTTATAGGAAATTTTTCAAAAATTTCTTATTTTTATAGGAAATTTTTCAAAAATTTCTTATTTTTCTAGGAAATTTTTCAAAAATTTCTTATTTTTCTAGGAAATTTTTCAAAAATTTCTTATTTTTATAGGAAATTTTAAAAAAATTTCTTATTTTTATAGGAAATTTTTAAAAAATTTCTTATTTTTATAGGAAATTTTTAAAAAATTTCTTATTTTTATAGGAAATGAAAAAAATTGTATTTGTTTTTTTTTTTTTGATATTTTGGAACTCACAGTATCACAATAGTTCATATTACAACAATTCTCAATTGTAATTTCACACTGTTCTGTAGCCATGGGTCGATTGGTGAGGGGTGTATCGGAAGAGGAGGCTGGTTGTCGGCGCACCACAAAAGTTTTCTTAATCCTTGGTCTGGCTGGCTTATAGAAACGCCTTACGCCATGAACAATCAAAAGCACTAGACTCAGACTTAAAACAATACCAGCTATTAGGGCTATGATCAATGTATTTGTCCAGGTTACTTGATTCTTGCAGACTTCCAAGTGTTTGTATGTGGGTATGGCATAGATTAGAGCGGCGTCTTCACTTTCAGAGGCCAATTCTTTGCAACTGTAAAGAGATGATAGAAAATTTATTAAATAATTGAATAGTATTTGCGATAAAATATCTACTCACATATCATGACAACCAAATGGCACATAAGCATCCGGTTCATGTTTTAGAATCCTGCAAAATAGGGAACATATTTCCGTTGAGTTTTGTTCACAACGTTGACCGCCAAAGTTATACGGACACTCGCAAGAAGGTTCACCATTATTTTCAATTTTGCAAACACCATCGTTGAAGCAGAATCCGGAACATCGATAGGCTTGGCAACGTTCACCATAGAAACCACGTTGGCAGGCACATTTGGGAAAGGAGAACGATGAAATGGTGCAAGTACCATGAACACAATAATTATGACACTCATTTGTCTCACAGCGGGCTCCTTTGAAGCCAATTTTGCAAATGCAAATGCCACTTTGAGCGATATATTCGCCACCATTCAGACAGTAGTCCCGTTTAGCATCAAAAGACTCCGAAACATTTCGGCTGATCTTTGAGGTTGATGGCTGAGGGTTATTTGTAAGACGATGTTTTATTTTAGTTACCACTCCCGAGCAATGTTGATCATTTTCTAGAGTTGTCATGTAGCGGGAACGTGCTACAATACCACTTGGGGATTCCACTAATTTTGTGACTAAATGTGATTTAGATGATTCTTCTTTTTGTTCCTCAGTTTGATTCATTTGTAATCGGGGCATTTTAATATGCGACCACACAGCATTATGTCTACGATCTGTCCAGAATATTAGATCTTTAGTTACAGCCAAATTTGAGGGGGTGCTATCTAGACCCTTAACAATTATCTCACGATCGCTACCATCTAAACGTGAACTTTCTACAGTGAAATGCATGCCCTGCTGATCAACCACCCAGTAGATACGATCCGATAATTGGTCAACCACGATACCACGAGGTAAATATAAATCTTTATTGACTATAACCTCGCGGCTATCACCATTTAAGTCCATACGCTCTATGGAAGCATTATTAAAATTTGAATTAGTCCAATATATTTTACGACGACATATATCGATATCGATGCCATCGGGTATATTATCTTCAAGGCTAAAATCTATTAGGGTTTTTGGAAGATCATTTTCTGAGGCATCAATGGAAATGAAATGGATTTTACGATTCAACTGATCGGCCCAGTAGACATTACGATTCAGCGGATCATAAGCTATACCGGTGATAGCCTCCTTTTGCGTTCTTTGCACAACTTTCTCAATAACATGCGGATCATCTTGACCCCTTGCGGGTATCTTTAGTGAGAATATGCTGCCATTATTGTGCAAACGATCGGCAAAATATACAATTTCTTCGGTTTCGTCGAAATGTATTGCCGAAAGCTGATCAAATTGGTGGGCAGACGAAGTGATCTCGTGCCAGCTTTCATCATAGAAAATAATTTTTGTTTTGGCCGTTACGGCAAAATCTGCAAAGAGAGAGGGTGAGAAAAAAACTATAAGTTAAAAATAAAATACGCATTTCTTTGAAATTTCCTTGACTTTCAATTCTTCAAGTGAATGTCAAGGAAAGTGATTGATAAGGCGAAATTTTTGAATAAAAACTGAAAAAATCACATGGGAAATGAATAATCAATAGTAACACAATAAGTTTATGCACTTTTAAGTTATCAACAAATTAAAGTTTTCGTTTGATATGATCACGTATTGTTATACATATTTAAGTTGTATATCAGTTAATTAACCTTTTTTTATCAAATGATGGGAATGGATTTTTTTATTTATTTGATTTACTTGTGGGACATGTAGAAGATTCTTGTTTAATTATTTATTATTAGTTTAATTGCAAATGCAGACTGATCTTAGAACATTTATTGATCTTTTTAAAAATTAAACCTTTATTGTTTTAATAAAAATTAGTTATGCATTTAAAAATTTAAATCTGTGATATTTTTTCAAGGGGATGTAAGTCTTAATGTAAAGCTTCTGACTGGGTCAACTTGGTGAACTTGGGGTAGTCTTTATTGATTGATTGTAATGCCAGCAGACATACTCTCACGCTAAGACGTCCGAGTACTTGCAGTACTTGCCCTTACCATAATAAGAAAAACAAATTCCCCCTCGAGATGACAAACCTACGACAATGATTGATGATTTGAGGATATGCACCTGGAATGTAAGGACAAGTGGTGCATCTATTCAATTGTCGGAAGTCCGCCTTTTACCTTCAGTACCTCATATCAGTTCATGTGTTAGTAGTGACTATGCTGTAAACACTTTAATTAGTGTACTTTAGCAAGCCGCACTTCAAACTTGTAAATTTAATGCAAATCACCCCCCCCCCTTGTTGGTCACCAGATATTGCGAAACTACGCAAAAAATGTCGTCGAATGTTTAACGAAGCTAAAAGGGCCGCTAATTGGGCCTCCTATAAAGCTTAAGTTAACAGATTCAAGAATGTTGCCAGAAATGCGAAAAGGCAGTCCTGGAGAAACTTCTGCAGCGGCGTAGAAGCATCATTTGACACTAGTAGGCTCTGCAAAATTCTGCCGACCTCGCCTTCTGTCACGGGTTACATTTAAAAAACTTGTGGCAGCTGGACCACCAATGGTTTTGAAACTTTTGAAGCCCTCATGGAAACTCACTTTCCTATTAACCGAAAAAAGGTCAAGTGGGCTCTGGACAGTTTTAATCTTTACAAAGCTGCTGATACGGATGGTATCATCCAAGCAGATTTGCAAAATAATGCCGATCTTATCACTGCCTGGCTCATTCGGACATGTATGAGTTGCCTTAGGCTATCTCATATACCTGAATCTACCTGAATCTTTATCCCACATTAAATTAATTTAAAGGACTTTAGACTAATCAGTGTCTCAGTTCTTTCCTTCTTAAAACCCTGGAACGTATTATTGATGCACATCTTCGCTCATCAAAAAATTCGTGTCTCCTCTTCACATCACAGAATGCCTACAACAAATCTGTATAAATAGCACTCTACTCATTGTTATAGAAAAAACACTTGAGTACGGCGAATTTTCATTTGTTGGCTTTCTTGACATAGAGGGAGATTTCAACAATATTAAGAATATTGTGTAATAGTTTGAGATCTACCATCTAGTGGCCCCACGATACTTCCCCTATCCACCCCGGGACTACTTTCGCTTTCCTTCGGGGAGGATGGTTTGTTGAAATTTTGTCAGCTTCTGTGTTCAGCTCCTACTCCCCCATCCGCAAGAGAGATAAGGGGTTCGGATTTTCAGTACATCGACTGTTCATTAGATAAAAAATATAGTGGCGGACTCTGTTGACAGCCAACTGCTTAACCTAACCTAACCTATTATGACACATTAAAATTAGATTATAATGTATAATGATGATTATAATTACCTCTATCGTAAATATCATTTAACATGGGAATCATGTTCCCAGAACTTATTTCTTATATGTTTTACAGTGTAAAAAAGTTTTGGGAATACGATTTCCATGGAAGATAATATTCGCGATAGGGGTGAATATATGTATATCGTCATCTTAAAGACCAAATAACCTATCTGCAAAAATTTCAAAATTGAGTTTTTTATGGATAATTATTCCCTATATCAAAAATTTTGAACATCTAATATCACAAATGACCAAATTATTACAGTTTTTGTACCTAGAGGACCGTTGGGCACTTAAAAAAGATACAACTAAATCATCAAAAATCGCTATAAAAGTTTAATTTTGTTGCATAGTGTAATTTAAACAATCATTAAGTACTTTCATTTGCTTAAACCAGTAAAAGAAACTATTACTGTTATTATTTAGTTTATATAATATTTATATGTATAAAAAATTTTGATTTGTTCGTACTGCAGATAGGTTATTTGGTGTCAGATATTTGCAATTTCAAATAACCTAATTGACATAACATAAGCTGTGTTTAGAAAAACAACATTTTTTCAACCGATATATATTTCTGGTTTCATTTTAATCTAAATACATAATTTTCGTTTAAAAATTGCAAATAGTTCCAATTTTATAACGTTTTTTTCCTCTCCTATAAAATTTTGAAAACTGTCGATAGGTTATTTCGTCTTTTAGGTGACGATATATTTAATAGGATTATAATGTATAATAATGCGATTATTATGTAATTAACAAATATTTTATAACGCATTATAATGCTATTATAATGTTTATAATGAGATTATAACAAATTTTATAAAATTAGAATTGAATATATTACGCAATACTCTTAAGAGATTAGCGCATTAGCTTTCCATCCAATCTTTATGATGGATTATAAACAATGTTTTTTTAGACATTTCAAAATATGTATTAAATACCATGTACATATGTTTAAACGAAAAGGAATCATAATTATATTAACAATTTAGCTAAATAAGTTATTAACATTTTAGAAGGTTATTTAATATTTTTTTAGGAACTTTATCATTAGAGTGTTTTAACTCATAAACATCCAAAGTGAAAGTTGTTTCAATTTCAAAATTGGAAAACATACGATTAAACATCTATTCGTTAAGTAGTGTTTGATTCATTATTTTAAATAATAACGAGAATAAAAACATTACGGAACTTCAAAAAGATCGAGTGAGTGTGTATTATATACATACATATACAACCAATACTGATATACAAATTTAGGTAAAGATATTTCCGCAATGTGAAAAATCAGTTTATTGGTTTAAATTTTTCTTTTGAATCACCTGAATGTAAAAGTTAATAATATATTGAAATGCATTCAAATTTAAAACATCTGTTGCAAATCACAAAAACGTATCAAAGATTTATTAGTTTGAAATTAATTCTTAACCCATTAAAATTCGCATAGTTTAGAGATATGTGTAAATTGTGGATATGCATAGTTTTAGAGATAGCGGATATTCTAGAATATTAGATGTCATACCTAAAGAACTTTAAAAGTCGTATGATCAGTTATCGAGATATGTCTTTTTTTATCTGTAAAAACTTTAACAGTAATGTTTAATATTATTATTTATTATTTTATTAGGTAGTTGAAAAGCTACGAATTTGGAAAATTCTGCGGATTTAAAATTTTGATCAAAATTTTTCTTTAGTAAAATTTTGATCAAAATTATTCTTTAGTAAACTTTTGATCAAAATTTTTCTTTAGTAAAATTTTGATCAAAATTTTTCTTTAGTAAAATTTTGATCAAAATTTTTCTTTAGTAAAATTTTGATCAAAATTTTTCTTTAGTAAAATTTTGATCAAAATTTTTCTTTAGTAAAATTTTGATCAAAATTTTTCTTTAGTAAAATTTTGATCAAAATTTTTCTTTAGTAAAATTTTGATCAAAATTTTTCTTTAGTAAAATTTTGATCAAAATTTTTCTTTAGTAAAATTTTGATCAAAATTTTTCTTTAGTAAAATTTTGATCAAAATTTTTCTTTAGTAAAATTTTGATCAAAATTTTTCTTTAGTAAAATTTTGATCAAAATTTTTCTTTAGTAAAATTTTGATCAAAATTTTTCTTTAGTAAAATTTTGATCAAAATTTTTCTTTAGTAAAATTTTGATCAAAATTTTTCTTTAGTAAAATTTTGATCAAAATTTTTCTTTAGTAAAATTTTGATCAAAATTTTTCTTTAGTAAAATTTTGATCAAAATTTTTCTTTAGTAAAATTTTGATCAAAATTTTTCTTTAGTAAAATTTTGATCAAAATTTTTCTTTAGTAAAATTTTGATCAAAATTTTTCTTTAGTAAAATTTTGATCAAAATTTTTCTTTAGTAAAATTTTGATCAAAATTTTTCTTTAGTAAAATTTTGATCAAAATTTTTCTTTAGTAAAATTTTGATCAAAATTTTACTTTAGTAAAATTTTGATCAAAATTTTACTTTAGTAAAATTTTGATCAAAATTTTTCTTTAGTAAAATTTTGATCAAAATTTTTCTTTAGTAAAATTTTGATCAAAATTTTTCTTTAGTATAATTTTGATCAAAATTTTTCTTTAGTATAATTTTGATCAAAATTTTTCTTTAGTAAAATTTTGATCAAAATTTTTCTTTAGTAAAATTTTGATCAAAATTTTTCTTTAGTAAAATTTTGATCAAAATTTTTCTTTAGTAAAATTTTGATCAAAATTTTTCTTTAGTAAAATTTTGATCAAAATTTTTCTTTAGTAAAATTTTGATCAAAATTTTTCTTTAGTAAAATTTTGATCAAAATTTTTCTTTAGTAAAATTTTGATCAAAATTTTTCTTTAGTAAAATTTTGGTCAAAATTTTTCTTTAGTAAAATTTTGATCAAAATTTTTCTTTAGTAAAATTTTGATCAAAATTTTTCTTTAGTAAAATTTTTATCAAAATTTTTCTTTAGTAAAATTTTGATCAAAATTTTTCTTTAGTAAAATTTTGATCAAAATTTTTCTTTAGTAAAATTTTGATCAAAATTTTTCTTTAGTAAAATTTTGATCAAAATTTTTCTTTAGTAAAATTTTGATCAAAATTTTTCTTTAGTAAAATTTTGATCAAAATTTTTCTTTAGTAAAATTTTGATCAAAATTTTTCTTTAGTAAAATTTTGATCAAAATTTTTCTTTAGTAAAATTTTGATCAAAATTTTTCTTTAGTAAAATTTTGATCAAAATTTTTCTTTAGTAAAATTTTGATCAAAATTTTTCTTTAGTAAAATTTTGATCAAAATTTTTCTTTAGTAAAATTTTGATCAAAATTTTTCTTTAGTAAAATTTTGATCAAAATTTTTCTTTAGTAAAATTTTGATCAAAATTTTTCTTTAGTAAAATTTTGATCAAAATTTTTCTTTAGTAAAATTTTGATCAAAATTTTTCTTTAGTAAAATTTTGATCAAAATTTTTCTTTAGTAAAATTTTGATCAAAATTTTTCTTTAGTAAAATTTTGATCAAAATTTTTCTTTAGTAAAATTTTGATCAAAATTTTTCTTTAGTAAAATTTTGATCAAAATTTTTCTTTAGTAAAATTTTGATCAAAATTTTTCTTTAGTAAAATTTTGATCAAAATTTTTCTTTAGTAAAATTTTGATCAAAATTTTTCTTTAGTAAAATTTTGATCAAAATTTTTCTTTAGTAAAATTTTGATCAAAATTTTTCTTTAGTAAAATTTTGATCAAAATTTTTCTTTAGTAAAATTTTGATCAAAATTTTTCTTTAGTAAAATTTTGATCAAAATTTTTCTTTAGTAAAATTTTGATCAAAATTTTTCTTTAGTAAAATTTTGATCAAAATTTTTCTTTAGTAAAATTTTGATCAAAATTTTTCTTTAGTAAAATTTTGATCAAAATTTTTCTTTAGTAAAATTTTGATCAAAATTTTTCTTTAGTAAAATTTTGATCAAAATTTTTCTTTAGTAAAATTTTGATCAAAATTTTTCTTTAGTAAAATTTTGATCAAAATTTTTCTTTAGTAAAATTTTGTTCAAAATTTTTCTTTAGTAAAATTTTGATCATAATTTTTCTTTAGTAAAATTTTGATCAAAATTATTCTTTAGTAAAATTTTGATCAAAATTATTCTTTAGTAAAATTTTGATCAAAATTTTTCTTCAGTAAAATTTTGATCAAAATTTTTCTTTAGTAAAATTTTGATCAAAATTTTTCTTTAGTAAAATTTTGATCAAAATTTTTCTTTAGTAAAATTTTGATCAAAATTTTTCTTTAGTAAAATTTTGATCAAAATTTTTCTTTAGTAAAATTTTGATCAAAATTTTTCTTTAGTAAACTTTTGATCAAAATTTTTCTTTAGTAAAATTTTGATCAAAATTTTTCTTTAGTAAAATTTTGATCAAAATTTTTCTTTAGTAAAATTTTGATCAAAATTTTTCTTTAGTAAAATTTTGATCAAAATTTTTCTTTAGTAAAATTTTGATCAAAATTTTTCTTTAGTAAAATTTTGATCAAAATTTTTCTTTAGTAAAATTTTGATCAAAATTTTTCTTTAGTAAAATTTTGATCAAAATTTTTCTTTAGTAAAATTTTGATCAAAATTTTTCTTTAGTAAAATTTTGATCAAAATTTTTCTTTAGTAAAATTTTGATCAAAATTTTTCTTTAGTAAAATTTTGATCAAAATTTTTCTTTAGTAAAATTTTGATCAAAATTTTTCTTTAGTAAAATTTTGATCAAAATTTTTCTTTAGTAAAATTTTGATCAAAATTTTTCTTTAGTAAAATTTTGATCAACATTTTTCTTTAGTAAAATTTTGATCAACATTTTTCTTTAGTAAAATTTTGATCAACATTTTTCTTTAGTAAAATTTTGATCAAAATTTTTCTTTAGTAAAATTTTGATCAAAATTTTTCTTTATTAAAATTTTGATCAAAATTTTTCTTTAGTATAATTTTGATCAAAATTTTTCTTTAGTAAAATTTTGATCAAAATTTGTCTTTAGTAAAATTTTGATCAAAATTTTTCTTTAGTAAAATTTTGATCAAAATTTTTCTTTAGTAAAATTTTGATCAAAATTTTTCTTTAGTAAAATTTTGATCAAAATTTTTCTTTAGTAAAATTTTGATCAAAATTTTTCTTTACTAAAATTTTGATCAAAATTTTTCTTTAGTAAAATTTTGATCAAAATTTTTCTTTAGTAAAATTTTGATCAAAATTTTTCTTTAGTAAAATTTTGATCAAAATTTTTCTTTAGTAAAATTTTGATCAAAATTTTTCTTTAGTAAAATTTTGATCAAAACTTTTCTTTAGTAAATTTTGATCAAAATTTTTCTTTAGTAAAATTTTGATCAAAATTTTTCTTTAGTAAAATTTTGATCAAAATTTTTCTTTAGTAAAATTTTGATCAAAATTATTCTTTAGTAAATTTTTATCAAAATTTTTCTTTAGTAAAATTTTTATCAAAATTTTTCTTTAGTAAAATTTTTATCAAAATTTTTCTTTAGTAAAATTTTTATCAAAATTTTTCTTTAGTAAAATTTTGATCAAAATTTTTCTTTAGTAAAATTTTGATCAAAATTTTTCTTTAGTAAAATTTTGATCAAAATTTTGTCTTTAATAAAATTTTGATCAAAATTTTGTCTTTAATAAAATTTTGATCAAAATTTTGTCTTTAATAAAATTTTGATCAAAATTTTGTCTTTAATAAAATTTTGATCAAAATTTTGTCTTTAGCAAAATTTTGATCAAAATTTGTGTTAAGTAAAATTTTGATCAATATGTGTGTTAAGTTAAATTTTGATCGAAATTTATTTAAGGGGTTAAAAACCAAGTTATTTAGTTAATATTATCTTTAAATTAATTTCATTTTAATTTGTCTTAATTTACGCTGTAATTTATTTAAACCAGTTCTAAATTTGATTTAAAAATTGAATGAGTTTTTTAAAAAAATTGAACAAACTGGAAATTATTTTCGCTTTTTATGATATGACAAAATTTCCATAATATTTATTTTGTCATTTCCATTTTACTTAAGGAGGCCAACACTAAAACTGTGGCGTTTTTTATTTAATTTTTTTTAAATAATTCGCGTACATATGTATCTTGTTGTTAATTACGTTATCATAGATAAGAATTTGCTATTTAATCTGCTGACTAAGTAGATACTACTTTATAACATAATAATGTGTTGCGAGTATAATGAATTTTAGTACCTGGTTGACCGAGCCATGCTCGGGGCTTTACGATAAGCATTTTGAGGCAAATTTTAAAGTTTTTATATATTTTATTTTATACAGTTACAGTTTAACTCATTTTAAATAATTTTGAAAATTGGTCATACCAACAGAAACCTCCGTCGACTCATGCGCAACAACTTTGCTAAAGATTATAGTCTGATCAAATGCACAGTTAACGATTTAATTCATTTTTAGTAGTTTTCAGTGGCGCCGCCTAAAGTCGTTCATACCACTAAGAAACCTTCATCTGCTTATGCGTAACAACTTTGCTTATGATCATAACATGATCAAATGCACAGTTTATGATTTAATTCACTTATAGTCTGATCAAATGCACAGTTTACGATTTAATTCATTTTGAGTAATATCAGTGGCGCCACCTGTCGGACTTTGGTCATTCCAATTAATAAACCTTCGTAGGATTATCCGCAATAACTTTGCTAAAAATTATAGCATGATTAAATGTACAGTTTACGATTAAATTGACTTTAAGTAAATTTCAGTGGCGCCACCTGTTGAAATTTCTTTATACCAACTAAGAAACCTTCGTCGGCTCATGTGCAACAACATTGCTAAAGATTATAGCATGATTATATGTACAGCTTACGATTAAATTGACTTTAAGTAATTTTCAGTAGCGCCACCTGTCGGAAATTATTCACACCAATTAAAAAGCATTCGCCGGCTCATGCGCTACAACTTTGCAAAAGATCATAGTATGATCAAATGTACAGTTTACGATTTAATTAATTTTTAGTAATTTTCAGTGGCGCCACCTGTCGGAAATTCGGTTTACCAACTTAAAAACCTCCGCCGGCTTATCCGCAACATCTTTGCTAAAGAGCATAACATGGTCAAATTCACAGTTTACTATTCTATAAAGAACATACATACAGACAAACATTCATTTGTTTTAAAGTTATAACATTACTAATTTTTTCCCCTTTTTATCCCCTAATTTCAAAAAGTTCCATATGCATAATTGGTACTTCTTTGGTACCAATTGAATTCGGTACATTTTATTAGAAAGCAGTTAACATAATTTTCCTATTCATATTACTTTTGTAGATGTTAAGTTATCAGTTTATCAATTTTTTACACATTTTGGTCACAAAATCAAAAAAGTACCAAATACGTGTTCAATATTTCTTTCACATCTATTGATTGCAGTACAAAGTTTCTTTCTATATTCCTTAGTTTAAAATATAAGAGTGGGTTAAAAAGGTACCAAAAAAACTATTTTCAACCTTTTTTACCCCTTATCGGACATAGTTTCAAAAAGTACCAAATACCTGTCCGTTTATTTTCATAGCTGTTTAAAACGTATATTTTGTTTCTATACCTATTACTTAAGGAGATATAGCGTTTTCGATTTTTTCCCCTTTTTACCCGTTTTTACCCTCTTAGAGGCAAAGTTTCCAAAAGTCCCTTCTTCTTCGACCTATACATCAAAGAAGATACCCACTGTCCAAATTTTATCAAAATCGTTAGAGCCGTTTTCGAGATATATATATACAATTATTGCTCGTTTAAGAATATAAGATTTTGTTATGAATTACAATCTCATTTTATTAGAATCGCATTATAATTCATTATAATAGTTTATTTTTTTGAACAAATAAGGGAAAATACCAAAAAGTACCGTCGTTTTTGACGATTAAAGAATTTATTGAAAATATATTAATTTTTATGAAGCAATTACTTTTTATATTTTTATATATTTTTAATAAATAAAGCGGCTTAATTCAAAAATTGTTAAAAACGCCGCGCTCCATTAATATAAATCCGACAAATAAATTAAGATGTCATTTTAAACTATTAAAATTTATTGCTTGATTTCAGTTTAAAATAACACTAAGGGGCAAAAAGATACTTTAATGTCCTAATTCAAACTCTTTACCTCACGTCCCACCAGAATTTCTGATGAAATTTCGCGCAGTACCAGTATAATAATAAGACAAAATCCAAGAAGATGTATATCAGCCGAAACAACAACAATTACAGAAGAATTTTTTACCAAAATTTTTTCTATAAACATTTTTTATCAACATTTTTCTATAGAAAATTTTTTTTATCAAAAATTTTTCTACAGAAAAATTTTTTATGAAGAATTTTTTATAGAAAATTTTCTTATAAAAATTTTTCTATAGAAAATTTTTTTATCAAAAATTTTTCTATATAAATTTAAAAATAAAAAAAAATTTTCTATAGAAAAATTTTTGTAAGAAAATTTTCTATAAAAGAATTTTTGATAAAAATTTTAAGTTTTTAATATAACTACTTTATACATTAACAGACCACCTGATGACAATATCCTACTAATGTACGCAGATGTCATTCTAGTTGCATTTTCCAAGAACCAGACTGAATCAGTTATTACCAAGGGTCGTAGAAAATATCTCTACAAAAATAGCAAATCATTCATTTCCTGACTGATGATCACACTATTTTGACCACTACTTTTACAAAATCTGACGATGCAGTTCTAAAGTGAAGAGTCTAGATATTAAGGATCAATCATTGTTTTCAAGAAAAAATTATATTACGTGTACAAAAACAGAACCCTGTTTTTGTCTGCAAAAAAAAAAATAACTTCAAAAAGAATGACTATTCGCATTTGATCCCAAATCTGTTACATTTGTTTATTAATGTAACAGACCAATTTATTGATAAAAAGCCAAAAATTGTTTGCGGAGAAACCAAAATTCCTCGACGATTTTCGATGGTTGGTTAGGCCATCTCTTCAGGAGGATTATCCCCAATTTAGACAGATCGAAAACCTCGCATTAATACTTATTTACAAACAAAACTTTTAAGAATTATGTTCATAAACCATAAGTAAAAGCGTAGATCATCGACTGAACAAAAACACAAACAATTTTCAGTTTTAACTTAATCTCGTATACAGTTTAGAAGATATCAGAAAATCAAAAAAGCTCTACAAAATTCAATGCTTTCGTTTTTCTTTGGACAAAAACTAATTGGCTGGGTTTTGCTCGGTGCTCCCACCATAACCAAGTAAAAGGCAAAAGTCTCTCTCAATCGTTTAGACTTGACTTTTTAATCAAATTGCGTTTAAGTGTAAGTTCAAGGCAGATACCCTTAGGAGTCGACGGATTTCAAACAAAATAAGTAGAGCTCTTTTTTTGGGTCAACTAATAGACATGTTCTGTTCTGTTGAAAGTTTCAGATTGTACAATGTGGATCCAAGACAGGTACCTCAAGGAGTCGACAAATTTTATCCAAAATTAAAATTGAATAATAGACTTGTATCGAATTTCATCAAATTCTGTTAAGAATTGCGACTTTTTAAATTATTATTATCTATATAAAACTGAACAACTTGAAAATTTCATCGTTGTAGGAACAAGGGGTACTTCTCTCAGACAATGAACTGCATTCGATTCTATTTTTAGACTCATTGAAAGGGACCTACGTTTTAACTCCGGCTCAGAACGGCAAATGCATTAGTTAGAGAAGTTTTACATAGCCTAATACTTAATAACCAGTGGCTAGATGAGTTGTGAGGTGAACCGCCGCTTTTTTGAAAATTTATTTTTTTCAAGTCGGTCTGGCCAGGGATCGAACTTGGGACTCTAGTATGCTAGGCGGATGACTAACCTGCTATACCACGGCGGTTCACAAATTATAAAAAGAAATTATAAATACTGTAAATGTTTCTTAACACGTTTTTTTGTTTTATATCTCAAAAAGAATGTTATCACTTTTTTTTTACTTAAAATGAGAAAAACTTGAAAAATAAAACTTAATACATATAATTTTTGATCGGCTAAAGATTTTCCCTTAATTCTTTTTTTGTGTGATTTATACATTCCTAAAAAATAAAATAAAACAAAACTCTAGGCCTAAGTCGTCAAAAAGTTAAAAAATTGTTTTTTCAAAGTCGAATATCTCATAAACTATAGAAGATAAACCATACATGTAGAGAGGTTTTGTAGATCTTAGCTAGCAGATTTCGTACATGTAAAATTTTTTTATATCGAAAACTTTGAGGGCATATAGCTTCCCTCCTAATAAGCCTTCAAAAGCCATGTGAAATTTGGTTATAGTTGTAAGCTCAATTATAATCAAATTTCACATGGCTTTTGAAGACTTATTATGAGGGGAGCTGTATGCGTTTAAAAGTTCTTGAACTATTTCCCAACATTTTTTCTTTCAAACCACTGTGCGGCTGAAGACGCCACGAGTGCTCCGAAGCGTCGGTTCTCTGAGATTGTCATGGCATACTCCTCGTGGACTACCTCGAAAAATAAAAAACCATCAATAGCTAGTATTACTGTGCATTATTGGGTATTTTGCAGGGCTTTTGCAAAATTACTTTTCGGATAGGGTCTGGAAGTTTTGAAAATCGCTGAAATAAGTGCATCGTGCTAAAAGGGGACTATATTGACATATTAAATAATATATAAAACCTAAAGAAACATTTCCAAGGAGGTATATGAGTCAATCCAAAATATGGAAATATCTCTCATTTTTATAACATCTTTACAAACTGTTTAAATATAACATGTATAGAGTGTTTTATTATTTTCGACCTAAAACATATTCAAATATAAAAAGTAAATAATAACAAATATTTAAATGCACTGCTGTCATTTTAAAACTAATTAATATAAAAACTCTATACCTGTCCAAAAACCAGCTCTAAAGTAGTAAATACAGTGTCGGACGATACATATGGGACAAAATTGAATTTCTATTAATTTTTGGCTTAAAATCTTACTCCCATAAACGTTTAATGTAAATATCAAAAACTTAATGTAGGAGTTTTGTATGGAGAATTTAAAATCTTATCATAATCAAAAACAAGTAAGAAAGTGCTATAGTCGGTCAAGCTCGACCATGCTATACCCTTTACCACTAAGGTCAAAGTTACTCTTTTTCCTGTATAAAGACAAATATTTGCTAAATTTTACTTTCATACAAACATTTTCTCAGAACGTATATATTTAAGCTGTTTCCGTCATTTGGACTTATATGAGAGCTAGGGTCAAATGTGGACCGGTTATCTCGAAATTTGGGAAATTGTTTACAGTTTTTTTTTTTAATTATGTATGCAAAAATAAACTCAAATCTTCAGATTTACGAGCGTTTTACAGTTTTCTTTTTCTTATTTAGTGCGTTTTGACAGAAGAGTTTGTATGGGAGCTATGGTCAAATGTGGACCGATTTCAAATTTGGTACAGTGATTTTGGTTTAAATAAGCAGTATTTATTTCAAATTTCATGAAAAAAGATTGATATTTGTAGCCAAAATATCAATTCTGAGAAGTGGGAGGTACCACAGATAATGGACCAATTTTGACGAATTTCAATAGCCATGGTCCCACTATTAAAATTATCTGTGCCAAATTTCATCAAATTATCTTTAGAATTGCTACCTGTTCTTTGATTACATGGTTTACATGGGGGTCCAGCCAGCCAGCCAGACGCACGGACTGACATCGCTAAATCGACTCAGAAAGGGATCTAAGACAAATATTTCTATGCGTTACATACATCAGCACAAACTTATAAGACACTTTCCAACTATGGTGGTGAAGGGTATAATAACAAAATTGTCGGGATGTAAATATTATTCAAAATGAAAGAGTATTCGCATTCGAGGAATTGGTTATCTCCACAATTTTTAATAGAAGTAACATATAATGAAGTTCAATAACTTTTATCCGACACTGTACACGATTATTAATATTTCATAAACAAAAAAATGTTTGTAGGTTAAAGTGTTATTGACTTTAGAAAGACAAACAAAAAAAACTATAGACTCAGTGTCTGAATATCTTTCGTAAAATATGTATATCTTTGAATATGTAGCCCCAGGTTATAGTAAACAAATAGTAAATGTTAAATAGCAAATAGATAGTAATGCATCTGTTACTTTTGAGCGCGAAAAGGTTATTTATAACCTTCTTGTAGTTTAACAAATAAGAACAATTATTATTTTTAATTTTAATTGGGATTAGAAATAGAAACTTTTGTGTTTTTATAATTTAATGGAATTGTTAAAATTTTTTATGTTATTTAGTTTTTGTTGATTACATTGACCTCATGTTTAGGTTTGATTTTTTTGCGATTAAGGTCAATGAATTATTGATGCGTAAAATGTTGATTAAATTTTTGAAAAACTAATTTTTATTTATTTTATTGAAAATTAATTAGTAAATTATTTATTAAAAATATTTAAAAGAAATTAATAAATATAAAATAAAATAAGAATATTTCGATTCTCAATGTAAAATGCTCTTGTATGGGGATTTTGTTTAATCCAGATATCTTCAGTTTTTTTTTCTTTTAGTCTCAATAACCGAAATATTTTATATTATTGCGATTGGAAAACGTTTACACGTGCCTCCATGACGCCAAAGTTTGAGGTAAAGGTCAATATGAAAGCCATAGTTTAAGTATGAAATTTTAACCGGTTTTAATTTTACTCGAATCAAAAACATCCGAGTAAAGTTTTAAATAAAATGTATTTTTTGGTCTTTATGTGTAAGTTTTTTCCAAACTTCGATAATATTAAACCTTTCTTCCCCAGGTCAAAGGTTAACATTTGCATTTTTAATCTTTCATATTAAATTTACGGACTTTTATTTATTTTATAGCAAATTTGGACAAAAAAGTTAAAAATTAAAGATTTATTACCAATATTATTATATTTATAAAAAAAACAGACATGGATATTAACATGGTCCAATTTTTTTTTGTCTCATTATACCCTTCACCAAAATAGGTGGAAAGGGTATTATAAGTTTGTGCTGATGTATGTAGCGCATAGAAATATTTGTCTTAGACCCACCTTTTAGTATACCAATAGGCTTAGAATCACTTTCTGAGTCAATTTAGCGATGTCCGTCCGTCTGGCTGGACCCCCATGTAAACCTTGTAATTAAACTACAGGTCGCAATTCTAAAGATAATTTGATGAAATTTGGCACAGGTAATTTTTTTGATAATGGGACCATGGCTATTGAAATTAGTCAAAATCGGTAGATTATTTATGGTACCCCCCATAGATCCCACTTCCCGGAATTGATATATTGGCCACAAATATCAATATTTTTTCATGAAATTAAAAACAAATATTGCTTATGTAAACTAAAATCACTGTACCAAGTGTCGTTGAAATCGGTCCACATTTGACCATAGCTCCCATACAAATTCTTCTTTAAAAACGCACTAAATGAGACAAAAATCACTACATACATAATTCTTGTAAAAACCGTAATCAACTTGCCAAATTTCGAGAAAATCGGTCCACATTTGACCCTAGCTCTCATATAAGTCCAAATGACGGAAACAGCTTAAATATATAAGTTTTGACAAAATGTTTGTATGATGGCCAAATTTAGCAAATATTTGTCTTTATACACGAAAAAGGACACCTTCCACCTTAGTGGTGAAGGCTATCGTATGGTCGGTCTTGACCGACTAAAGCACTTTCTTACTTGTTTTTTTATACTTTCTTTTCTCACTTTTTAAGTTTTAGAAAATTTTGTTTAAAAAATATTCAAAACTCCAAAATTTTGGATCGGCATGTTAAAATACACAGATGTGTTAATAAAATCCAAAAAAGTTCAGTTTGATATGGTTTCGCCGTACCTGCGACTTGAAATCGTAAAATTTAGCGAAAAAGTAAATTTTTGGACATTATTTAAGTAGATGCATAGTAAATTTTATTTAAGTTTTCTTTTGATAAAACTAATACTGAATTTTATTGTTCAGTCATTGTAGAATGTCAACTAGAACTTTCTTTGATATTGGGTGAGCTAAACCCTTTTTTGAACGGGGTCAAAGGTCAAAATTTGGATTTTTAGTAACAAAAATACGAAATGTTATGAATTTATTTAGCGAATTTCGATCAAAATTAATAACAAATAGTTATTTTAAAGAATGGTTATATTGTTTTATTAAAAATATTTTTTAACCCTTAACAGACACGGGAACTTTTTAATGAATTAAAACTTTTTGAAAAGAAAGAAAGCCATTTTTGATGATAACTATTTATGTATTTGTTTTCTCCAATCTTGAGTCTTAAATTTTGTTTCTTTTTTGTTAGCCTTAAATTATTTCTTATCATTTAATAAAAATAAATTCCAAAACAAATTAAATTATAAACAATTAAATGCAATTCGGCATGAAAGAAATTTTATTTAGCTTCCAATTACAAAATTTCTGACATTTAAAACTAAAACAAAAAACTTTAATATCTTGTTGTTTTTATTTTAATGATTTTGTTTTCCTTTTTGAATTTTTATTCTTTTTTTGCAATTTTATTGTATCTAAGACTCGAGCTGACGGACGTGGAGGTATAGCACAGTAAAGTGAAGTATTGTAGTATCTTCACAATCCATTCAACGCCATTATCGCTTTCTACTTGGTCACGTAGACCATGTGCTAATGTTTGCACACAATCACAACCACCATTTGATTCTCTAGTCTAACGAATGGGAATAGCGCACACTCCAAATTTTGTAACATTTTCGGTTGTTGTTGTTGTTTTTGTTTTGCCGGCAAAATGGGAATACGTCATTAATGTTTAGCATTACGAGTATGCACATATCGCATTTTTTGCTTGTTTATGCCAATATCATCATATCAGCAAAAATAAAGGGTTATCCATTTCGTGGTTTCAAAAGTATAGGAGTGAAAATCGGCGAACCGTCGTGGTATAGCAGGTTAGTCATCCGCCTAGCATAAAAAAGGTCCTAATTTCCTAATGTAAAACTTCTCTAATACATTTGCCGTTCGGAGCCGGAGTAGGTCCCTTTCAATGAGTCTAAAAGAAATAGAATCGGATGCAGTTCACTGTCTGAGAGAAGTACCCCTTGTTCCAATTGGAATGTTGTCGGGGAATTATATATAGGACTGGAATTCGACATCTTTCAAACTAATTTGGTTCTTTTCAGGTGAAAGTCTAACTTTGACGAAAATGGATAGCTTAAGTATCAAGCAACGCATAAAAATTGTCAAAACATACTACAAAAATGGTGCTACTGCAACAGCCACATATCGTGGTTTAAGAGAAGATTATGGTTTACATAATCGTTCAACTACTCAAGCAATTGGCAAAATTGTGAAGAAATTTGAAGAGACTGGAGCGGTTACAAAAATTGGCCTGTGCATCATCGTTTCGTTCGTTCCGCTTAAAATATCAGTGCTGTAAGTGAAAGTGTTGCCGAAGACCCGAATGTGTCGATTTCGTGAATTCGGAGCGTTATGGTCATATGATAACCGACTTTTTTGCCTGCTATTGAAGAATGTGACTTCGAAAATATGTTATTTCAACAAGACGCTGCCACATACCACACAACTCGAGCGAATATGGCTTTATTGCAAGAGACATTTCCTGGCCGCGTAGTTTCTCGTCTTGGCCACCAAAATCATGTGATTTAACACCATTCGACTTTTTTTGCGGGGAAACGCAAAAGACTGTGTTTATGCAGATAATCCTTTAGCTCTTGAGCACTTAAAAGCCAACATTCGTCAAGTTATGGCTGAAATACCGCCCAATATGTGTCAAAAAGTGGTCGAAAATTACCTCGAAAGAATCAATGCTTGCAACATTTCGCGTGGTGATCATTTAAATGATGTAGTGTTTCACACATAATGTCAACGATCAAACTTTATAATAAAAAATAAATATCATGAAAAAACAAGTAAGAAAGTGCTATATTCGGTCAAGCCCGACCATACGATACCCTTCACCACTAAAGTCAAAGGTGTTCTTTTTCCTGTATAAAGACAAATATTTGCTAAATTTTGCCATCATGCTAACGATTTCTCAAAATTTATATATTTAAGCTGTTTCCGTCATTTGGACTTATGTGAGAGCTAGGGTCAAATTTGGACCGATTATCTCGAAATTGTAAAAACTGTAATCAGTTTTTACACCAATTTTGTGTGTAAAAAAATAAACTCGAAATTCGCATTATCTTCAGAGTTATGAGCGTTTTAAAGAATTTTGTCTCATTTAGTGCGTTTTTACAGAAGAGTTTGTATTAGAGCTATGTTCAAATGTGGACCGATTTCAACGAAATTTAGTATAGTGATTTTGGTTTATATAAGCAGTATTTGTTTTAAATTTTATGAAAAAATATTGATATTTGTGGCCAAAATATCAATTCCGGGAAGTGGGTCCTATGGGAGGTACTATAAATAATGGACCGATTTTAACCAATTTCCAATAGCCATGGTCCCACTATGAAGAAAATAATCCGTGCCAAATTTCATCAAATTATCTTAAGAATTGCGACCTGCACTTTGAAATCGACGGACGGACGAACTGACTGACATCACTAAATCGACTCAGAAAGTGATTCTGAGCCTATTATATTATAGCACAAACTTATAATAACCTTTTCACCGATGGTGGTGAAGGGTATAAATATTCTATATGTCTTTTATTTAAAAATTATAGGGAGTTACTGATCTCACTGAGGGAGTCGTTACTATGCGGGACCCGTTTCAGTAATCTGGTGGACGAGGAGTAAATCAGATGGTCCAGGAGTTCCAATAAGGGGGGGAGGGGGTCATAATGATGCCAAAATTTTACTTATGTTAAAATTTAACAAAACTGTTAATGCATATTATTGCCTAGTCTATAGATTAACCTTTTGAACTTTAAAACTTAAATTTTGGCGTCATCGCGGCACGGGTAAAAGTTATCCGATCGCAATAATATTTCATATTTCGGTTATTAGAATCAAAAAGAAAATAAAACTTGAGGGTATTAGTATCTGAATTCGAAAAAAAATTCCCATACAATTGCGGCACAGTCTAGTATTCATGACTAAAGGCGGAAAATGACTTTTGGTATTAACAACTATAAATACCACTTTCAATTATTTGGACTTACTTCAAAAGTTAATGCGAAATAAACTACAAGTCGATATCTTTGAAGTTGTTTTGTTGTTTTTAAAATCTTCGTCGCCTTATTTCTCAAAATCCCTTTAAAAATATTCATTATCAATATCAAGGTTTATTTACAACTTCATGCCTTCATTTTTTTTTAATTTTTGTAAAAAACTTTTGACAGTCGAAAGACTTTAAAGTTCTTAAGCCTAAAAAGAAATTTCACTACCTGTCTAGTGCCTCGTTCTCCAAAAATATTCAATAACTTGATAACTTAACATATAATGTAAGCATTTAAACGTTATCAAAAAATTTAGTTTTTTGATATGATTAAGTTTTTTTTTTTAATTGTATATCAAAATAAAGCTCGCCAAAAGCAATATTCACTTTGAAATAATGAAATACCTGTTGTTGTTTTCATCATTAAATAATTTTATCAATTCCATTCTTTACTAGTCATAGGTCTTATCTTGTTTTTTTGAAAATACAAAATGTCCATAACATAAAATCACTTAAATCGTTTAATTTTCAAGTTTAAGGCAAATGTTTGGTAGTTGAATTTAATTTCCGACAATTTTAATATTGTATCTTCGAAATTAAAATTTCACTGAGAATCTCTTATCTTTTTCTAAGCATTTTTAAATGCAGTCTGTCAGTCAAGACTTTTACCTCAGTTTAAATTTAAATGTTTGAAAGATCTTGTTATAAATTCTATTGAATTTTAATATGACATTGTTTTAATACATACATTTTCAGAAACAATTTTTAATATTGACTTGTTTATCAGTAGTACTGAATATAAGTATATATAATGCTATTATTGTTCAAATGTCAATGCAATATGTTCAGTAAAGCCTTCTTTAACAAAAAAAAAATAGAATATTTTGAATATTGGTCATCTGGCGGACTAAACTGACAGACACAATTTTTTCTTATGAATACATATTGTCTTTTGATATCTTTTGTGTCGGTATATCTTTTTCTGTTCCATGATCTCTTGCAACATATGGAATAATTATCATAACTATCACATATGGTTTGTGTCTATAATACCAAATATAGTATTTTGAAGGGTAAACATCTATCATTATAGTTCAATATTCGATAGACGCCAAAGTGTAAACACACATTAACAATTTTTTTTTTTCAATTAATATAATAATGTCGAATTTTGTGCCTCAAAAATATGTATTGCGGGAAAGACTGAAATCGAAATTCGTCAACAAAATTATCTTTCAGAAGCACTAATTATTTTTCTTTTAGTCCGAGCAGTCGTTTTGGAAATAAATTTTTTGTTTACAAAAAAAAATTTTTTTGAAAATGGAAATTTTTGTTATTTTTCAAAAAAAAAAAACAATAATAAATAAAAAGACTGCTCGGATTAAAAAAATAATAAGTGTTACTAAAAGATAACTTTGTTGCCGAATTTCGTTTTTTTTTTATTTCTTCTGTAATCCTTGACTCTCAGTGGAGCATGGGGCCTTAACCATGCTTTTATATCATACTCTTTTGTGGGATGTAAGGCATACTTCATTTCATGAATAGTTTGCAACTTGCAACTCCGCATCTATTGACATTCTCCACATTTTAGTAGGTGTACCAGCACGACGGCCGCTACCCTGTGGATTTCGCCGAAGCGCTTGTCGAGCAATGTTGGTATTTAGCCTTCTAAGTGTGTAGCCTATCCACTGCCATTTCCTTGAGGGATTTCGTTTTTCGCGTTTAGTAGATCTTCATTTCTTATGCGATTCGGCTAACATATATTAAGACTTTTTCACAAGCATTTGTTTGCAAAGGTTTGTAGGCGCTTTTTTACTTAGTTCAAGAAAATAAACAGTTTTCGAGTTACGCGTATAGTTATTGAGCAACCTCCCCATTTTCTTATAACGTTATATCTCTGAAACTAGAGCACCATTGAATTCAGCGTACTCAATTTATCTTTACCCACTAGATCTCCCTTTTGTCGGTAAAAAAAAAGTTGTCGAAATCGGGCACAGTGTAACCAATTTGGTACTAATTCAAACTTGGTGATTTCGCCGAGTGATGTTTAAATTCGATTTCGCATGTCTAAAAGTTACAAAAATAAGTAATTTCATTATTCTACTGATGATGAAAAATGTATATATAACCCGGCCAACCAGCCAAATTAACAGAAGGGTAATGCTCTGTATTTGGTGGGATCAAACGAGTGTTTTGAATTATGAGCTGTCGGGTCAGACGATCTCAGTGGACCTGCACCAAAGACAATTGACCTGTTTGGAGAGAGCAATCAACGAAAAAGGTCACTCGACCACATGTTGCAAGATCAGTCAAAAACTATTTAAAAAACAGTGGATGGGAAGTTTTGGCTCACTTGACTTAAAGCCCAGATCTTGCCCCAAAATGGAACACAACCAATTCTAAAGATATGATAAAGCCAATTTACCAGCCTTAAAAAAATATCAAATTTCATAACTTAATTAGTACCAATTTTCCTGTGCGTCGTTAGATTTTCGAAGTTGCGTTATTTTGGGATTAGCTTTTAATATTTTTGAAATAAAATTACGTTAGAACAAGTAAAAAAAGTGGTATAATTGGTCAAGCCTGGCCATACAATACCCTTCACCATTAAGGTCAAAGGCGTTCTTTTTCTTGTATAAAGACAAATATTTGTTCATTTTTGCCATCATACAAATATTTTTTAAAAACTTATATATTTAACCTGTAATCCTCATTTGGACGTATATGAAAGCTAGGGTAAATTGTGTACCTATTATCTCGAAATTTGGCAAATTGATTACAAAAATTATGTATGCAAAAAATCAACTCAAAATTCTCATTATCTTTAGATTTACGAGCGTTTTAATGGTTTTAGTCTCATTTAGTGCGTTTTGACAGACGACTTTGTATGGGATCTATGGTAAAATGTGGACCGATTTCAGCGAAATTTGGTACAGTGATTTTGGTTTACATAAGCAGTATTTGTTTCAAATTTCATGAAAAATATTGATATTTATGGCCAAAATATCAATTCCTATGCGAGGTACCATAAATAATTGGCTGATTTTGACGAATTTCAATAGCCATGGTCCCACGGACGGACTGACGGATCGACATCGCTAAATCAACACATAAAGTTATTCTAAGCCTAATGGTATACTAAAAGGTGGGTCTAAGACAAATATTGGCATGGAATGAATTTTGTGTGTAAAAATTTGACTTGATTGGTGTCTGCTGGACTACAAGTCAGTCGCAGAGGGTTAATTAAAAACGCTGTTTTTATACCCTTCGATACCATAGGTGGAAAGGGTATTATAAGTTTGTGCTGATGTATGTAACGCATAGAAATATTTATCTTAGACCCACCTTTTATTATACTAATATTCTTAGAATCACATTTTGAGTCGATTTAGCGATGTAAGTCCGACCATGAGTCCGTCTGGACGGCTGGCTGGCTGGCTGGACCCCCATATAAATCATGTTATCAAAGTACAGATCGTAATTCTAAAGATAATTTGATGAAATTTGGCACAGATCATTTTTTTGATAGTGCGACCATGGCTATTGAAATTCGTCAAAATCGGTAAAATATTTATGGTACCTCCTATAGGTCCCACTTCTCGGAATTGCTATATTGGCCACAAATATTAATATTTTTTCATGAAATTTAAATTAAATACTGCTTATGTAAACTAAAATCACTGTATCAAATTTCGTTGAAATCGGTCAACATTTGACCATAGCTCCCATACAAACTCTTCTGTCAAAACGCACTAATAATTTTTGTAACAACTGTAATCAATTTGCGAAACTTGGAGATAATCGGTCCACATTTGACCATTGTCTGAGAGAAGTACCCCTTGTTCCAATTGGAATGTTGTCGGGGAAGTATATATATGTATTTACGATATCTATCGGATGTTTTTTTTATGTGTGTGAAGTGAAAAACGAATTTAACTAGCAAAGACAAAAACCTAATATTTTAACAGAGATATAATTACTTCGATAAAAATAATTACTTCGATAAACCACAAGTGATTAAAATACCTAGAAATCAACATTCGAAGAGTTATTGACGAAAATTTGTTTAAAATTTTAAGTTCAAGATTGAACATTCTACGCACCAAACATGATTTAAGTGCAGTAAGCTTTAAATTGGTAAGTTTTTAGTGTCAAATTTGGACTATTTGAGAAAAGCAATTGCGCCGATCAATTGTGGTCCAATTTTAATATTTATCAAAATACATTATCTACGTAGTACCACTACTATTGTATATTAATACGCAAAACATTTTGCGTTGATTGAACGTAGACATTTATTATTTAAACACAAATTCATTTTGTTGACAAAAATTTGTAGCCGGCTTTTTTGCAGTAAAAATTTGTAAATACATACTTTTGATTTGAATACACATTTTATAGATACTATTCTCGAAAATCGAAAACTCGTTTAAAATGTTTACTTAGAAATATTATCTTTTGACAAATATTATCGCAGTATTTATAGTCAAGCGTGCGTGTGTTTTGTTAAATCTGTTCACACTCAAATCTAAATGTTTTCATTATATACGAGGGTCTAAATGAAGTTCTAGTAAAATTACATTATTATTTACGTTCTATATAAAAAGTGAAAATGAATTTATCTAATCAATTTTAATTAAAGGGTCTTTTGAAATAACATTTCTATAATGAACATTACAATTTAAGGTTTTCTGAATATACTGACGACATTTATTTGTTTTTTGTTTTATATTTTTAATTTGTATGTCATGTTGTGAAAGCATCTTAAGTGTTAACCTAATAATCGAATTTTGTTTTAGTCTCTTCTTATATTAATTTGTGTGTATCTGTTTTTTTTTATAATTTTAAATGGAAAATACTATTTAGAGATTGTAAATAAATGAATAAATTTAAGCGCGCGGTTGTCACAACTATTTCAACGCTATATGTTTGGACCCGACGTTGCCCGTGTTTGTACACAAAAATCCTAATGCTCACGGCCACAATTCCGATGTTGCGATTAAAAACAGTTCTAAAAAGTTTATAGTCTTTTTATGGACACACCTGCACCTATTCTGCCAAATTTTGTTTACAATAATGTTATTAAGAAAGAAGTAAAAATAGGCTATAGTCGAGCTATACCGGAGCCGGTCTTTAGTTTTTCTTATATTTAAAGACCATAATATAAAGCTTTTGCACTCCATACATTTGTTTTCTGTCAAAAATGACATTAAAGTGGATAAAGAACAATGAAAAACACATAAACGCACAAACAAACATATATTTCATGTGCGTGTACCTTAACTTCTTCTCATTGGATAATCTTCTCCAGTAGTTGTTTCCGATTTAGACCAAAAGATGTATAGCCTCTTTTTTATGGGACTTATCAAAAAACCATTTCTTCTGTTATCCTTGACTCTCAGTGGAGCATAGGGCTCAAACAATGAAAAACACATAAACGCACAAACAAACATATATTTCATGTGCACGTGCGTGTACCTTAACTTCTTCTCATTGGATAATCTTCTCCAGTAGTTGTTTCCGATTTAGACTAAAAGATGTATACCCTCTTTTTTATGGGACTTATCAAAAAACCATTTTTTCTGTTATCCTTGACTCCCAGTGGAGCATAGGGCCTCAAACCATACGGCAAATCAACTCCTTCATATTATAGAGTCTTTGCTATATTACAGGCATATTTATGTATGTCATTTTCGACAAAGTAAATTATACGGTAGATATGGTCAAATAAGGATCAATTGTCACAGAATTTTTACAAAGGTTAAGCAAAAAACTTTAATTTTGATTTTTTTTTTTGTAATTTCCGGGATATTTAAGTGACTTTTGAGAACTGTTATAGTAAGGGAGGTATGTTTAAATATGGATCGATTCCAACAATTTCGGCAGCCCTTCACCACTATAGGTGGAAAGGGTATTATAAGTTTGTGCTGATGTATGTAACGCATAGAAATATTTGTTTTAGACCCACCTTCTAGTATACCAATAGGCTTAGAATCACTTTCTGGCTCGATTTAGCGATGTCAGTCCATCCGTCCGCCTGGACGGCTGGCTGGCTGGCCAGCTGGACCCCCATGTAAACCATGTAATCAAACGCCATTCTTAAGATAATTTGATGAAATTTTGCAAAGGTAATTTTTTTGATAGCTATTAAAATTCATCAAAATCGGTTCATTATTTATGGTACCTTCCCGGAATTGATATATTGGCCACAAAAATCAATATTTTTTCATTAAATTTAAAACAAATACTGCTTATGTAAACATAAATCATTGTACCAAATACCATAGCTCCCATCCAAACTCTTCTGTCAGAACGCACTAAATGAGACAAAAATCACTAAAACGCTAGTAAATCTGAAGATAATGAGAATTTTATGTTTTTTTTGCATACATAATTTTTGTAAGAAGTGTAATCAACTTACCAAATTTCGAGATAATCGGTCCACATTTGACCCTAGCTCTCATATAAGTCCAAATGACGGAAACAGCTTAAATGTTTAAGTTTTAAGAAAATGTTTGTATGATGGCAAAATTTAGCAAATATTTGTCTTTATACAGGAAAAAGAACACCTTTGACCTGAGTGGTGAAGGGTATCGTATGTTTGGGCTTGACCGACTATAGCACTCTCTTACTTGTAATAATATCAAAAAAAAAAAAATGTGTGATCTATACCTTAATAACAGGCTTACTTGGATGGCCAGCAGACATGAACTTTAATGTATTCCAATCTTTGCATGTTTTTTAACTAAATAGATTATAAAAATTAAACGAAATAGTACCTGAGAATGAAAGGGGTTCCCAAAAGCCTGATACCTTCCCTGTTAAGGAGCATTAATTTAGTATGTAATGTTTCACAACCTATCGAAGTTAAAAAATACAACAAGGTTTCGTTTAATATATGCACAAATAGCTTAAAATATGCTAAAGAATGTACATAAGTTTCAAAATGTTCAAATAGAAAAGCTTAAAAATTATTCCAAAAAACCTTTTATTTTAATTTTAATAAAATGAAAATGTAACTTGTTAGTTCACAAAATTTAATTTAAAATTTTAAAATTCTTTGACTTTGTAAAAATTTAATGTTTGGATTAGGTTATAAAGTCAGTTACTGAAAGCTTCCTCTCAGGATCTGACTGCATGTTTGAACGTCTAAACTTTGAACGTGAACCTCGTTTTTAACTTGGGTTTAAACGAAACATTTTTCACCAAGATGAACTTTTTCATTCCCAGCTTAGTAACATTATTGTCGAGGAATCATAGTTTTCAGTTAGGTTGCATATAAAATTTGTTGATCTTAGCCCAATGACCATTTTTGGTATTAGAAAGTTAAACGATTCGTGGTTGTTTGTAAAAAATTAAGAAGTGAAGAGAAGGAGCAATGGTAAAATGGACGGAGTACTCCTCAAGGTGTGAAGTAAGGAAAATTTCTGTCCTTCAAGACACAGAATGTGTGTTGGTTCATAAACCAGTTAAGCTAGGTGACTGTGATCATCAAAAAACTAAACATATTGGCCAGGATGAACTGAACGCACAAGTCTAGAGGATCATTGAAATGAAACCAGGAAAGGCATCAGACTCGTTCACTTGACATCATACTTTGTTAATTTGTTCTGTGTAAGTTATAATTTTGATCTGTTTGCTTAACAACATTTTTAAATCGTACTATAAATTTTATTTACTTTATTTGTTATAACTCCCTTTCTTACCACTAATTAAAAATCTCCTCTACAATTTCAATTTATTTCGACAGATCATTTACTTCCTTTAGTTTAACACTCTGTTACACTTAAAAAACTCGGGAGACGACCTAGCTTAGGTTGTAGGCCTTATTGGGTACATAACAATACGTGCAAAAAAAATCAAGTTTTAGAGTTATAGGCAAAAAACAGATTTTAACAAGTTTCGTCAATTTGTCGACCATAGCTCAACCACTTTGCATCCGATTTTATTTCAACAGCAAATAAAAGATAACAGAGTGCGCTTCAAAATAGCATAAATAGTATTTTTTTTTTGTTAAGAATACCTAAAAAACAAAATTTGTAAATTTTTTTGACTTTAGTAGTTTTTTTATTGCTTATTCTTATTTGAAAGCCCATAAAAGTTTATATCAATGCAACAAGAGAATTTAGTTTCTAATAAAACGTGGTCTTAATTTTTTAAATCAGACGAACAATCTAAAAGTTATTAAGCTTTTTTTAAATTGACTTGGCCATATTCATTATAAAAAGTATTTTGTTTGCAATCGAAAAATTTAAACTTTGAAAAAAGTTATATAACTTTTGTAAATGTACTGCTGATAAAAGCTTGATCCATTCCAAAACTTGTTAAAATTTTTAAATCGCTCTGCATATGTATGTGTTGGAGGTACTAAAGTATTACGACCTACCTGAAAACAGTTTTTTGCAAATATCTCAAAATTTTGCACGTGTTTCGAAATCTTTGAAAATGGTTTTTGTATGTCCTTACCTAGGCCTATAACTCCCACTAGGTTGCCTTGCAAGTTTTTACAAAAGTTGCTCACTTGTAACACCGTGTTATCTATCATTCCATAAAAGAACTGTTCGTTAATCGTTATTTTCTTTTTTGGGTTATCAATCACCATGTTCTTATTCAACTCCACTTTTGTGGCTCTTAAAAATATAACTCATTCAAAAATGGATCTCATTAACATCACATTTGCCTAGCCCCGATTTATTATATAGTTTTTTTAATGTTATTTTTCGATCACACTGTACTATTTACATACATATGTAAATTATTTGGCATCTCTCAATATGAACTTGTATAAAGGTAACAAACTGTTAAATTAACATAATGACAGTGGGTCTCATTAAAAGCGAAGATAATAAATACAAAATTGAATTGTTTTTTCCAAAAATTTATATATTTGTCTGAATCTGACTAATTAAAATTAGATGTTCTGCTAGAAATAATTTAAAAACGTATGCAAAATACCTTGCACGACAACTAAATACGTATTTCTTTCAGTTAGTCTCTATGTCCGTCCTTCCGTCTGCTTGGCCATATGTATTTATATACAAACAAACGTTCTATGTTGTTCTTATTGTGTTTGTTGTTTTTTGACTTTTGTTTTCTTTTTTTTTTTTTTTTTGCTTTTTTATCAATCAAGTGACTTTGGCACAACATTTTTTTGAAGAACTTTAAAAAATGGGAAAGAATTGTCGTATATATCCAATAGATAGTATATTTTAATGATATTTGATTACATAAGATCATAAATAAATCTATGTTTTTAAAAATTATTATATTGGTTTTAATTTAAAGTTAATTAAAATATTTTACTTGAGGTTTATGTGCATACATACGTACATATGTATGTTCGTTTGTATACCTATTAACACCAGAAAAAAATGTATATGGAAAAACTATAAACAATAAATTAATGCGTTTTTAAATAAATCTACTAAGAATTTTGGTTGATTTTTTATATAGAAAAACTATTCCTTAAAGGAAATTTATTAAATCAATATTTAGTTTTGTAATTATTCAATATCAACCCAAGTACTTGTGTTGTCTGTCTGTCATAATGATGATTGTATAATAAGCAGCAATAGAAAAGTTTACAGTGTTCGACAAAATATATTGAACAAATTTTAACTCATACTATTTTGGCACATTTTACAAACTTTTAGATAAAATTGTAAATAAGTTTTACCTCATGAATCTGCAGAAGATATTAGTTTTTTATACCCACCATCAAAAATGATAGGGGTATACTAAAATATAGGTATCTGAAAACGTACTTTTTTGATTTTTTCAAATTTGGGAAAGTGAGAATTAGTAATATCTACCCATTAAAAAGCTTATAAATCAGAAAATTGCAATGAATTTATTCCTTTTGTCTTGGAATAAAAATGTCGCGGACCTGTGAGATAAAATGATTTTTTGACACAAAAAAGAAAGTTTCAAAAAATTAAGAAGTTCGTTTTGAAAAACTAGGTTTAGGTAATGCATTTTATTCAATTTAGTTAATAATTAAAACAAAATATATATCAAAAAGTACCTTTTGTTACACATTTTTTTATGAAGTCATTTTCACTTAGAAGAAAAAATAAAAAAAGTTGACCAAATAATCCAAAAATAACTAAAGCGAATTTCTAAAAATATGCAAAAAAGTACGTTTTGAAAAAAAACTCCAAATATATTGTGAATAGTTATAAAATTGTGCAAGAAATTGGGCAAATCAGTTCACAAGCACCCATAAAAAGAACTTATCCTTATCCTGTATATAGGTATAATGAGTCAAAATTGCCTAAACAGTTTTAATTGCTTATTAATTTTTTTTAATAAGCAATTGAGGCCCTATGCTCCACTGGGAGTCAAGGAAAACAGAATTTTTTTTAATAAGTTGCAGCGCATAGAGAAAGGGACTTAAGGGTAAACAATAAGGTAAAAAATAATATTTAAATCTTTAAAAAAGCTCTCCTGAACATAACCGTTTTTACCCTCAGGTCCCTTTCTATACGCAAAATAAACTTGGGTAACATATACTGAGATTTTTTTAATTTTGCGAAATTATCCCAGTAAAAACAAGTAAGAAAGCGCTATAGTCGGTCAAGCCGACCATACGATACCCTTCACCACTAAGGTCAAAGGTGTTATTTTTCGTGTGTAAAGACAAATATTTGATAAATTTTGCCATCATACAAACATTTTCTCAAAACTTATATATTCAACCTGTTTCCGTCATTTGGACTTATATGAGAGCTAGGTTCAAATGTGGACCGGAAAGTAGTAACGTCTTATTCATCCATTTGGAGTAATACGCGAGCAATCGAAACTTTCTATTTTGTTTTCTTGTTTATGACTTGCATAATACTCCAAATGGATCAACAAGGGGTGCATCAGTTTGTTTTTTTTTTTTCTTTTACATAATATAAAATATTTTGCTCAAATTAAATTGGAATGGATAAAAAAATAAAAAAAAATACAACTTTTCTTACTTTTTTGTTTCGGTAATTGGTGAATTTTAAATTTCATGTTTTAAATAATATATTTCGCGTTGTCTTTTCTTTAATTTTCTTGCAGAAGCACTTAAAGACACGATTCCAATATACCCGAATATGAAAAATCTTTCAAGCCGACATTTCGTAAATGTAAGACAATTGTTTGCCGATAGGCCTACTCGTCAAAAACTAGCGGAATCCAACAAAAAAACAATAGAATTTTTGAAAAAATTAAAAAAATAAGTCAATATTTTCTTGTTTTTGTAAAAAATAACCAAATTTGTATTTTACTCCCTTTATGATCCTTTAGGAGACAATAACGATTACACTCTTTATGTTTTTTAGCAGACAAAAACGTCATTTTCAAGATTAAAAGGAGTACTCCATAAGGAGCTAAAAAGGAGTACTCGTGTTTGCGGACATGCTGTGTTAAAAATCCAAAAATTTAAGAGTTTTATGGAGTAATCCATTACTCGCAAAGGAGCGCCCCAAGATTACTCTTTGGATGATCCTATGTTTTACTGGGATTTTACAATTTAAATTCTAATTTCTGTAGATATTTTATATTGGGCAAAATTGACCCACAAGTGCATGATAAGGGTTAGGGATACAGATAAACTACCAAAAATATTAGGAAAAGAGATAGATAAATTTGACAACAGTATTTATGATGCTTTATTTGGTAATGAAATCTGATGAAGTCGGTTTAAAGTAGATTATAGCTGCTACACATATAACCCCACACGGAAATTTACTTTTATATTGATAAATAAACACAAATTTAAATAGATTTAGACAATTTTATTTGGAGCTGAGAAGTTTTTTGCAACTACAGGTCAGTATAAGTATCAAATTTTATGGGAATCAGTCCACATTTGACCATAGCTACCATATAAATTGGATACCAGTTAAATGCTTATAAATATCAAGTTATAGTAGCTATGAGGCTAGAATTTAGTACTGTCCAGTTCTTTATTGCTATCAGGCAGTGTGTAGAATTTGGATGAATTGGTCTACATGGGTATAAAGAATTCGGCACATCTGAATATAACACTCTTTTTAGACCGCAATTCGGCAAAGAACTTAGAAGCAAAAACAAGCGATAAATGACCAAAGATACCTACAAACAGTACGTACTTTTCTCTTAACTTAAATTATCAAAAATCTTTTTTTCTATTGTAGGCTAAAACCTTTTCAGCAAACCTGCTATGTTCTCAAAACGTTTTTTTTTTTTTTTTAATTATATAAGCTAGCAAAGCTATCTGTTGATGCTTCCGAAATAATTTAACGCTTAATTTAGACAGATTTAAATTACAAATCTGAGATTTAGTTCTGAGTATAGACAAAATGTTTCTAATCTGCAGACTTACACAGCGTCTTCCTTCATTCGAGACAGTGCCTTTGATAACGTATGCAATTAGGTATACAACAGGTTTGATTGTAAAGAAAGCAAACACATTTATCTTTTTAACAAAGCCACATGTTTTTGCACCAGTCAAATGGTATAGTAGAAATATTATTTTTATAACAACGTCTCCCACCACACGTGGTAGAAAACTAAAAATGGTGGTTTAGATTAAATACATCCTAGAACAGACGCGCACCTTTGATTTCTAATAGTGACTAAATGTATAAAACCAGTTCATCGGAAATGTGTATGCTAGTCCCAGTGGGGGGTTACTGAGTATCTCGACTCGAATATAAAACTGTGTTTCGAAAATAATTTCTTTCGGATCGAGTTACGCAGTAATCCCCCAGGTCTTTCTGAACCTTTTAAACTACAGTTCCTTGTTATGTCTTTGTGGCCAGGCATACACATAAAATACATTTATGGATCAATAACATTCTTTAAAATTGCCAAATTCAAAATTTCTAACTCAAAAGTTGCCAACTCGAAGTAATAAATTAAATTGCTCACATCTTTTGTGCGACACTGTAATTGTGAATTAGATGAAAGTGTCTGTCAAAAATACGAATTTTTCTCTAACTTACCCCATAGACATTGTGCGTAGTGTGAGTAGATTATGATTAGAAATATTGATGAAAATTTTAACATTTTCATCATATTTATTGCAATATTTCTATTAACTTATGTATTATTAACAGCTTTGATTTATTAACTTTTAGGATTTTCTTTAACTTTCCCTTAATTTGGCTTTTTTATACTAAAATTATTTACACTAAAATATTTCACTCTTTTTTATATTTTATTTCACAAAATTTGCCTTCAAATTTCTAAACTATTGAGCGAATTGATATCCGTTTGCATTTATATATTTTAACCATGCGGCACCGTACACTAGTTAATTATTGGTTAACTTTGTTTTATTTCACTTATTTAACCACCAATAAATGGATTATCAAGTCAATTCCTCTAATTCTTGGTTATTTAAATGAGGAAAACCGACGAACCTTTTAACTTTACAGACTACCAATCACTGAATTTAAAAGAAAAATAATGTTAGCATTTCTGCTAAAGAACAGCTGTTAAAGAAATGTCAAAGTCTTATATTTAGCAGTGATGTTAATTTTTATGTTTTAACCGTTAGAATTAGCGGGTTTAAAATGGGTTTTAAAAAGGAGGATAAAATTATTAAAATATTTTTTTTTGAAAAATTTCCTATAAAAATAAGAAATTAAAAAAAAAAAATAAGAAAAATTTTCTATAAAAATAAGAAATTTTTGAATAATAAGAAATTTTTGAACAATTTCCTATAAAAATAAGAAATATTAAAAAATTTCCTACAAATTTTTAAAAATTTCCAATAAAAATAAGAAATTTTTGAAAAATTTCTTATTTTGATAATGTTCCTATAAAATAAGAAATTTTTCAAAAATTTTCTATGAAAATAAGAAATTTTTGAAAGATTTCCTATGAAAATAAGAAATTTTTAAAATATTTTCCTATAAAATAAGAAATTTTTGAAAAATTTCCTATCGTAATAAGATATTTTTGAAAAATATCTTATAGAAATAAGAAATTTTTGAAAATTTTCCCATAAAAATTAAGAGATTTTTGAAAAATTTCCTATTAAAAAAGGGTTTTTTTTAAATTTTATATAAAAAAAGTTTTTTTTTAAATTTCCTGTAAAAACAAGAAATTAAAATCCTATTAAAATAAGACATTTTTGAAAAATTTCCTATAAAACTAAGAAATTAAAAAAAAATCCTATAAAAATTAGAAATTTTTGAAAAATTTCCTATTAAAATAAGAAATTTTTGAAGAATTTCCTATAAAAACAAGAAAATTTTTAAAAATTTCTTATAGAAATAAGAAATTTTTGAAAATTTTCCTACAAAAATATAAAATTTTTGAAATATATGTAAAAATAAGAGATTTTTAAAAAATTTCCTAAAAAAAAATAAACAATGTTTGAAAAACTTTCTATAAAAATAAGAAATTTTTGAAAAATTTCCTATAAAAATAAGAAAGTTTTGAAAAATTTCCTATAAAAATTAGAATTTTTTTTAAATTTTCCTATAAAAATAAGAAATTTTTGAAAAATTTTCTATAAAAATAAAAAAAAATTTGAAAAATTTCCTATAAAAATAAGAAATTTTTGAAAAATTTCCTATAAAAATAAGACATTTTTGAAAAATTTCCTATAAAAATAAGAAATTTTTGAAAAATTTCCTATAAAAATAAGAAATTTTTGAAAAATTTCCTATAAAAATAAGAAATTTTTGAAAAATTTCCTATAAAAATAAGAAATTTTTGAAAAATTTCCTATAAAAATAAGAAATTTTTGAAAAATTTCCTTTAAAAATAAGAAATTTTTAAAAAATTTCTTATAAAAAAGACATTTTTTAAAAAATTTCCTTTAAAAATAACAAATTTTTTAAAATTTTCCTATAAAAATAAGAAATATTTGAAAAATTTCCTTAAAAAAATATTTTAAAAAACTTCCTATAAAAAAGAAATTTTTGAAAAATTTCCTATAAAAATAAAAAAGTTGTTAAAAATTTCCTATAGAAAAATAAGAAATTTTTTAAACATTTCCTAGAAAAATAAGAAATTTTTGAAAAATTTCCTAAAGAAAAATAAGAACTTTTTGAAAAATTTTCTATAAAAATAAGAAATTGTTAAAAATTTCCTATAAAAATTTGAAATTTTTGAAAAATGTACTATAAAAATTAGAAAAATCTCCTATTAAAATAAGAAATTTAGAAAATTTTCCTATGAAAATAAAAAATGTTAAAAAAATTTTCCTATAAAACTAGGAAATTTTTGAAAAACGTCCTATAAAAATAAGCAAAATTTGAAAAATCTCCTATTAAAAATTGAAATAGTAAATTTTCTAAATATGTTTTGCTATAAAAAATAGTACATTTTTGAAACATTCGCTACAAAAAAGAGAAAATTTTCAATAAATTTCCTATAAAAAATAGTAAATTTTCTAAATATTTCTTATAAAAAAATTGTACGTTTTCAAAAAAATTTCCTATAAAAAATAGAAAATTTTCCTTAAAAAATAGAAAAAATTTGAAAAATTTCCTTTAAAAAATATAAAATTTTCTTTAAAAATAAAAAACAAAATCGAAAAATTTCCTTAAGAAAAAATAGTCATTTTTGAAAAATTTCCTATAAAAAAATAGTAAATTTTAGATAAATTTCCCATTTAAATATATAGTCAATCTTCAAAATATTTCCTATAAAAAATAGTACATTTTCAAAATAATTCCTTTTAAAAATAGAAAATATTCAAAAATTTCCTTAACCAAAAATAGTAAATTTTCGAAAAATTTCCTTTGAAAAAATTATAAATTATTAAAAAAAAATCTTTTGAGAAAAATAGTATATTTTCGAAATATTTCCTGTAAAAATAGTAAATTTTCAAAAAATTTCTTATAATATTTTTAAGAAAATCGATTTTATATGAAAAATTTCATCATGCAATTTAATAAGAACTTCATGGATATGATTAATGTATATTTTTATTTTACTTATTTATTTCTTCAATAATTTATAAAAAAATAAAATGTTTTTTAAATTTGCTAAAGAAAAAATCATCGTTATGTCGGAAAAAAATTGAAAATGAATCTAAATATTAAAAATAAATAATATACAGTCCTGTTTACTTGAATATGGGCACCAAAACGTTCTAGGATTAAATTGGTTTATTTTTGTAGGATATTTTTTTTCGAAATACACTAAAAAATTGTTTGCCTGTAAATTGGGAGCATTTAATGGTTTTAGAGATGTTTAGGAAAGTGAATATTCATAAAGTTGCTTTACCTAATAATAAGTTTGAATAGAAAAATATCGATAAAATGTGATTTAAGTTAATCAAAAACGCTTAAATTTTAGTTAAAATTTAAGGAAAGAAACTTAAAGTAATGATGTCTCGAGAAATTCAATAAAATTTAAATGATGCTTAAGGGACTAGATACACAATCTAAAAACCAACCATAGAATCCAAAAATAAAGGAGCCGTACAGTTTTTTCTGCTTAGAATATGAGAAAATGTTGGAATTGAAAATCTGCTACAGACTTTTAGAACGATTGTATGCAAAGGACACATGAGGATCCGAAAATGCAAGTTTATTGAATCTCACCGGCTTTTTATAGAAAGGTTCACAATATTTTTTTTTGGTTTACAAGATGAAGGGATATTAAAGTAAGTTATACCTCTAACAAAAATATACCAACTTTATTTTATTTTAGCCGATTTCTTTATCTGTGACCCGGTCTATGAAAAGGGAAAAGTGGCTTAATACTCAAAAACAAAATTTCGAAAAATTAGCTAATTTTTCATAGACCAAGTCACATATACTAATTTTATTAAGGGCGTTTTAATGGGCATTTCTAGTCAATAGGACTGTATAACTTAAAAAATAATAATTACACAAACAAATTGTTGAAAATAAATTTAAAAATACAGACTATTTAAATGATACTGATTAGTTTTGAGTTAAAATAAAACTTAAAGTTATAAAACTTAATAATGAACTAATAAATTAATTTAATTATTTGGTAGCTAGACTTTTTTTTATTTTTTTTTTGCATCTATGTGTGCCAATTTTTTAAGGGAAGAAAGTAATTTGGAATCAACAGGTGTAAAAATACTAAAAAAATAGTTTTTGGAAAAACAGAAATTAATATTCAATTAAAACTGATCACATAAAACATTAAACGACAAGTCTTAAAAATCAAAAAAATAATAAAGTCATGTCACAAATTCCGTTCGAATTGTTCTATTTTTGTTCTATTTTTGATTTAAAATGAACTTTGAACTTTCATACAAAAAAAAAAGTTGTGTCAGTCACCCCCTAGGATTAAAAATAATGTTAAAACAATTCTACAAAAAATTTTTTTATTTTTTTACCACGCCTACAAATACAGCCCTTTTAGTATTTTGTTCACTGTGTCTCCATTTTAAGTCCGATCCGATTTTTGAATTGAAATTGAGAAATATTCAATTGAAAATGGATAATTTTCAATTGAAATTGAGATTTTTACAATTTAAATTGAGAAATTTTCAATTGAAATTGAGAATTTTTCAATTGAAATTGAGAAAAGCTTAATTGAAAATGAGGTTGAATTTTTGAATTGAAATTTAGAATTTTTTAATTGAAATTGAATGGAAAATTTTCAATTGAAATTGAGATTTTTTCAATTTAAATTGAGAAATTTTCAATTGAAATTGAGAATTTTTCAATAGAAATTGAGAAAAGCTTAATTGAAAATGAGGTTGAATTTTTAAATTGAAATTGAGAATTTCAATTGAAAATTCTTAATTCCAATTGAATATTTCTCAATTTTAATAAAAATTTCTCAATTTCAATTGAAAATTTCTCAATTCAATTTGAAAATTTCTCAATTACAATTGAAAATGGTGTAGAAATTGACGTGTTAGTATAAAACTATGAAAGAGAGAAATGTAACCCTTACAGAGCCGATATCTAAAGTGTTATGATCGGACTAAAGATGAAGACACAAAATACAAAAAGGGCGGTATTTGTAGGCGTGGTAAAAATATAAAAATTTCAGAATTATTTTACATTATCTTTAATTCTAGGGGGTGACTGACTCAACTTTTTTTCGAACCACTCTAATGTAGAATATCAAATATTTAAATTGAAGTGATTTCAAATTAATTTTACTTCAAAGTGGAATTTAGAACATATATATACGCATGTTGCAAAACAAGATTTTTTTTTGAAGTCAGTAGCTCTTCTTTCTTTGTTTCAACAAAAATAATACTGTTTAAAAGAAGAAATTATTTAAATATTAAATAAACAAATTATACACGAATTTTATATTATTTAAAAAAAATGGTATTACTTTTTCTATAGAAGCAAAATACCTAATCAAATCCACTTCCGAATGGAATATAAATTTGTGACATGGCTGATAATTTAAATATGAAACGAAATTAACACAATTTTTTAAAATATCTAAATGTTTCTTTCAACCATTAAATCTATTAAAATTATACTAGATACAAATAATTTAAATTTAAAAGACTTTTAAAGACATTACAAATTTTTAAAAAATATTTAAATTAAAAAAATCAATTGTCCTTAAAAGCCCATGAAACGCTTAATTTGATTAAATCAAATTTTGCATTTCATATACAAACATAATTATTTCATACATACATACAGGTAGTTAGATGTTGATTAAACATAATTCTTTTAAACTTATATCAAAAGTTTAGCAATAAATTATATATTTATATTATTTTATTAATTTACATTAATGATATTTTATAATTTTCCTTAAGGGTTTTGTTGTTATTTAAAAGTTTATTGTTTACAATTTAATTTATTACATTTATTGCTTAAATTAGTTAGTTTAATGTATGATTTCTTTATTTTGCCTTAACTTAATGGGCAAAATTAAATCGTGATACAGTTTTGTGACAAATCCAACGTATCACTTGTCTTACACGAGCCGAAAACCATTTAAACACTTCACCAGTTCTTCGTAATTTGGAAGCATAATGCTTTATATGATCAGTGCTAGGAAATTAAGGAAACCAAAGTTTGTAGGTGTAAATTGAATTATATCCGGCTGGGCCGAATATTAAAGTTAAGGAAAATTTTCTAACCAAATCATTCTTCTTATGACTTGGCATAGACAATTTTTATAAAACAAGTAACAACGTTTAATAGTCAATCAATATGACCGACGCACACAATTAAGATGAAATTTAGTGTAATTATAAACTTTATTTTCAATGCATATACATATAAATCCGAAAATAATTAAACCAAGGACAAAATTTTAAAACTGTCAAAATCACGTATTTGTGTTAATGGAAAAGTTGACCATATATTCATCCTTCAGAATATATAATGGATACAATTTTTGATTGCTCTCTTCGTGAATGGCAGGTCTTTATTTGCACCCATCTCGAATTTTTATAAATTTTTTTTTAAATAATAGGTTTTTTAAAATCTCTTAAAAATCGCAAAAACATCAATTTAGGTATCAAGTTTCAGTAGGGGCTAAAAGTCTGGTTAATTTTATACAATTAGATGTAAAAGACCCCATCAAAAGCAATTGGAGTGATATAAAACCGTCAAGTAAAAAGGACTCACAGTGTGTAGCGTCCGTCACAGAAATAAAGGTTTTTTTAATTTGACAAGTGCAATTTTTCTTTTTTCTCCAATTGAACTTGGTTCGTAAAGAGAACTTATAGTATGCTTAACATTAGGCTAAAAATATATAAATGTTAATATAGCATTTAACAGAATAATATAAATAGGAAAGTGTGTAGCGTCCGTCACAGTATATATTTTTTACAAAATGATATTTATTAAATACAAAATTTACGAACACATGTATGTCTTATTCATAAAGCAATAACACTGTCTATATTCACAGATTAAATTTAAGGTATTAGGTGTTAAAAAAACTTACAGTGGGGCAAATTTGATGCTTTTGAAATTTGATTTGTTTTTTTTTTATTTTTGGGACACTCTAGCAGCAGCATTCTTTCGACGAAAAATAATATGTAAAAAGTGTAAAACTTTAAATAAATATATGTATGTAGCTGTTTTGTGAAATATTAAATTGTGCCCAAACATCGCATTTTAACCGCGAACATGAAAAGGAAGAAGATGAAATTCGGGAACAAATAAAACCATTATTTTCACTGATTAACGAATCCTTAAAAAAATATGAAATATGAAATTTTTCCTATTAAAACACATTTTTCCTATTAAAACACATTCAACTGTATCGTCCGTCACGTAGCGTCCGCAACAGTTCATTTATGGATTTTTGGTCAAACTGGAAGCATTAAAATATTTTTTGAAAGCTGTTTTGTAATCCTCTGATTTTCCTCTATCTATAATGTATTTACAATTTTTTTATTACTATGACCGATTTGATGAAAATTACAGAAACATGTGTTGAAAAAAATGTCACTTCCATTTTTTGTAGCGTCCGTCACAGCACTTTAAAAGCGAATATCTTTTTCCCCCAAATGCAAAGATTTAAGTTCAACAAAATCCGTACAAATGTATCGTCCGTCACGCAGGATTTGCCCATATATATCTGTGGCAATATGGAAAAAAGGTTAAGTCGAAAATTAAAGTTTTGAGATATCATCAATTTTGTGTAATTTTTCTTTTGCTTAGTTTCTGCTAATAATTTATGAACTAATATATTGGTAATATGTTTATTAGAGAAGAAGGATGAATTAAAAAAAAATCTTAAATTCAGAAGATTTTACGTTTTTTCTACTTAAGCTCTTTTTCGAAACTGGAATTTGCATTGAACTGGGCCTTAAGTAAATGGTTATATTTAAATAAAAAGTATTCTGTATGTATAGTTTTATGTAAACATAAGTTGTTTGGAAATAATGACTTTTTTTCAAGGTCAACATTTAAAAGCTTAAGTGAAGTTAAGCGGAACCGTTATATAATAAAAGAAAAATGTGAATATGTACACAAAATTATGTGTACATAAGTTGTTTTGATCAATGCATTATTGATTCAAAAACTTAAGCTAAAAAGTAAACGTACATAACATTGATAAAAATCCGAAACGGACTAAACACAATTAAGGGCCTTTGCTTCTGTAATGCACCAGACGCCTCAAATCAATTCCCTCTTATGTCGACTTGAGCTTTTTTTCCATATTGCCACAGATATATTTATAATTCCCCGACAACATTCCAATTAGAACAAGGTGTACTTCTCTCAGGCAATGAGTTGCATCCGATTCTATTTTTAGACTCATTGAAAGGAACCTACGTTTTAACTCCGGCTCCGAACGTCAAATGCATGAGTTAGAGAAGTTTTACATAGCCTAATACTCAATAACCAGTGGCTAGCTGGAATTCAAATGGGATGCAGTTGTTGCCTGGGTTTCCTGCTAACATAAAGTAATAACTGTATTCAATTTCTACTCGCACTTCCTCGTAATACATCCTGGAAACCTGAGCAACCTAGTTGAAGATGCGGTAAACAACCCGAGTGTGATTCTAGGTCAGGGCTAACATAAAACTTTTATTTTCTTAGAAACTAAAGGAGATGGAGGGATTCATTGAAACTCTTGCTTTATCTACTTTTCAATTTATCTCTTTTCTTCGTTTATTTCTAAAGACTTTGTTAAAGAAAACTCTTCCCTTCATCAAATTTGCATTAGAATATTCATCCCTTTGTCCACTTTTCTATAGAAAACACTTTCCATCATAAAATGTTCTATTGAAAACTACTTCCACTTTCCTTTGTTGTCTTTTCCATATAAAACTCTTCATTCTTCTGCACTTCTATGGAAATATTGAAGTTAAATTTATAAAGAAATGCCTGACTTTTTTAAACATTTTTTTTTTATAGAAAACTCTACCCATCGCTAACTTTTCTATACAAAACATTTCGTTTTGGCTTCTTTTTCATAAAAAGATCTGACCTTTGTAATAGTTTTAGTATAAAACTCTTTCTTTCGTCAACTTTTCCTTAGACAATTATTTCTTTGTGAAAAAAATTTCTACTGAAGGATAAATATTTTTTGTTTGATAATAGTTTTTAGAAAAGGATATAATATTGTCCAGGGTTGATGTCCGCCATTTATATAGGTCACATATGTAAAACCGTCTCTTTGACCTTTACCTCTTATGTGATAGTAATAAGGCAGAAAAGAGTGAAGGTTGAATCTGCAAAATATAACATAAAATTGTAAACATTCGTGTCTAAAGAATAGTTCAGTAATTTGTGTATACTTCAAAGTTATTCGTTAGTTTACTTTGAAGGTAAAGAAACTTTAATATGTATATGTTAAAATAATATAAGTATTAGTTTTTAACAAACCTTCGTTTTTCATAGAATAATATGGCAGGTTGATTTGTGGTTAACACATGTAAAAATATTGCCTTAACAGACTGTCTTTCAGCTGTGGTCAAATGATTAATAAGAGCATCTAAAAGTAATGAACCTATGCCATTGCGGCGATGTTTTCGATGTACTCCCAGTGAGAGTATATAGCCAATATCGGCAGTTTTACCCATGCTATCTGGTAAAATACCCTTGTCCTAAACAAGAAAGATATAGAAAAAATTTTATTAATAGAAGTAAAAAAATACAATTTTAAAAACAAAACTTTACCTCTTTGTTTAGATTTCTGTAAGGTTTTATTTCGGCTACAATCAAACCAATAATAGCTAAATTATATACAGCGGCTAATGAAAAAAATCTTGAACTGGAAGTTATATCCTCATACCAGGATAAAGGATAATCGATGGGAAACCAATCTTGACATAATGTTCGTACCTAAAGTTATCAAAGAGTATATTTGTTCAGATGGTTACAAAAATGTTTATTTGAACATTTGTTATAAAATGTTTATTAAAATGAACATATACAAGTACCTCTGTTAAATCGTCTGGTACCAAAAATCGTAATTGTACATCATTAATTGAACACAAAGGAACATGGTCGTTATCAATACGACTAATATCAATGGACTCTGCCGATGATGGTGCATTGCTATATTTGCTTTTTGTAGTGTTGTATCTGATTTTAAAGAAAAATAAAATAGTTTTTTTTAAGATTCCTATTAATGCTTGTCAAACAGATCCTATAAAAATTAGAAATTTTTGAAAAATTTCCTGTAAAAATAAAAATTTTTGAAAAATTTCCTATAAAAATAAGACATTTTTGAAAAATTTCCTATAAAATTAAGAAATTTTTGAAAAATTTCCTATAAAATTAAGAAATTTTTGAAAAATTTCTTATAAAAATAAGAAATTTTTGAAAAATTTCCTATAAAAATATTAAATTTTTGAAAAGTTTCCTATAAAAATAAATAATTTCTGAAAAATTTCCTATAAAAATAAGACATTTTTGGAAAATTTTTTACAAAAAAAAAACAAAAAAAAAAAATTTGAAAAATTTCCTATAAAAATAAGAAATTTTTGAAAAATTGCTTATAAAACAAAAATAAAATATTTGAAAAATTTCCTATAAAAATAAGAAATTTTTGAAAATTTTCGTATAAAAATAAGAAATTTTTGGAAAATTTCCTATAAAAATAAAAATTTTTGAAAAATTTCCTATAAAAATAAGAAATTTTTGAAAAATTTCCTATAAAAATAAGAAATTTTTGAAAAATTTCCTATAAAAATAAGAAATTTTTGAAAATTTTCCTATAAAAATAAGAAATTTTTTTAAAATTTCTTCTAAAAATAAGAAATTTTTGAAAATTATCCTATACATATAAGAAATTTTCGAAAAATTTCCTATAAAAAAAAGAAATATTTAAAAAATTCTTATGAAACTAAGAAATTTTTTAAAAATTTCCTATAAAAATAAATTTTTCAAAAATTTCTTATAAAAATAAGAAATTTTTGAAAAGTTTCCTATAAAAATAAGAAATTTTTGAGAAATTGCCTATAAAAAAAGAAATATTTGAAAAAATTCCTATAAGAATAAGAAATTTTTGAAGAATTGCCTATAAAAAAAGAAATATTTGAAAAAATTCCTATAAAAATAAGAAATTTTTGAAAAATATCCTATAAAAATAAGAAATTTTTGAAAAATTTCCTATAATAATAAGAAATTTTTTAAAAATTTTCTATAAAAATAAGAAATTTTTAAAAAAAATTTTATAAAAAATAAGAAATTTTTGAAAATTATCCTATACATATAAGAAATTTTCGAAAAATTTCCTAAAAAAAAGAAATATTTAAAAAAATCTTATAAAACTAAGAAATTTTTTAAAATTTACTAAAAAATTAAGAAATTTTTGAGAAATTTTCTATTAAATTTTTGAAAAGTTTCCTATAAAAATAAATAATTTCTGAAAAATAAGACATTTTTGAAAAATTTTCTAAAAAAAAAATTTTGAAAAATTTCCTATAAAAATAATAAATTTTTGAAAAATTTCCTATAAAAATAATCATTTTTTTGAAAAATTTCCTATAAAAATAAGAAATTTTTAAAAAATTTCATATAAAAATAAGAAATTTTTGAAAAATTTCCTATAAAAATAAGAAATTTTTAAAAAAATCCTATAAAAATAAGAAATTTTTATAAAATTTCCTATAAAAATAAGAAATTTTTTAAAAATTTCTATAAAAATAAGAAATTTTTTAAAAATTTCTATAAAAATAAGAAATTTTTTAAAAATTAGAAATTTTTATTAAGACTTAACATATAACATTTTCTTACTTTGTTTTTGTTATTATTCAGATTGCAATATTTTTGTAGAAATCTTATCCTGCTGGCAACTTTTTCGAGAAAAATATTTCCACTGTCAACTTTTCTATAGAAAACCAGAAAGTTAATCATTGTACATGACCACCTAATGTTATCTTTATCTTTTTATTGATAAGAAGAATAATTTCGCTACTTTAATAGAATTATGAAATTTACTAATACATATTACGTGACCCAACCAAATCCGAAAAAAATACAAAAAATTATGTGCCTATGTTTATACGTACATATGTACATACGTACAAACATACTAAGTTATAACATGAAACCTTTAAACAGCCAAAAGTGGTCATCATCATGATCATCAGTAGAACTTGATAATGAATTACTAAATGAAAACTTTCTATTTCCCCCACCCTTTTCCTTTAAAATTGTCCCATTTAGATAAAGTAAACAGACACAAGACACGCAAAGTATAATTTACTTTGCGGGAAATAATAGAAAACGAAGAACAAACCCTTGAAATGAAAATGTGCACCATATCATACTAATTTAGAATTTGAGTCAAAATACTAGATATTAAAGATTTTTTTTTTAAGAAATCAAGTAAAAAGTTTTATATTCGGTCAATCTGGATCAAATGATACCTTACTCTACAGATGTGGGATATGATATGTAGTTCGTTTTTTTTATTAGAAATTATCCAGGGAAATAATATTGAATTGTTATTAAATGTATAACTGTAAGGGTTTGAAATTCTGATCTTAGGAGGTCAATCTTATAGATGCTAACCAAAATAATATATTGGTTTTGAACAGTTTCATGCAGAAAGTCTGCTTTAAAACAGCTTGCCGCCGGACATAGTTTTAAAATCATAAAGTTATTCCGAATAAACAGAGTTTCTTTGCGTTGCAAACATCGTTTGTATGTGATGTAGGATATATTCTAAATAAATTTGGTTATTTTTAACAATAATGCACTTACAAATTAAATTGCGCCATAATCCAAGTTTTCCCGTAACGTACAGTAAGGAGAAAGACATTGATTTGTGGAATTCGAATCTAGTTTATATGTTTACGCCCTTTTGATATGAATTGATGTGCCGCCAGCCAGAATGAGTATAAAACTCAAATCCAACCATACATAGGAGTTAATTGAATGTTAATTTACCAACATCAGCCACAGCAGCAGCAATTTTCTTTTCATTTATGTGCTGGTTTGTTATAAACATTTAACATTGATCATCTATAAGTAACAAATAACAATACAAAATGTTTTGATTTATGTACATAGATGATGTTTGGAGTGGAATATTGGTTACCATATAGTTAATTGACCCCTTTCAATTAGGCAAGTCATGCTAAAAATTGTCTTTTGGTTAAATTGTTGCCAACTCCTCCTTCTCCTCTCCTAGACATACGTAACCTATATTTAGCCAATTAGATTTTGAACTTCCGTATATCTTACAGGTTTCCACTATTAGCTAATATTAACGAATAGTTGAGCAGATGATGGTCAGGCAACAGTTGTAAAATGTCCCAAGATGCAGCAATTGCTCGATATAGAAATTCGTTGTTGTACAATTCACGATTTTATTTTTCATTGATGTCTTTTTTTAAATGAAATTCATATTTAATTGAATTTAATTAACTTGTGCGAGTCCCATGATACATTTTCTTTCTTTATTTTCTTTTATTTAACGTACAACCATTGCAAATGTAGAAAAAAGAAAAATTTTGATTTGTTTTAATCAAAAAAGAAGAAAATGAATACTACAACAGAAATCAAATTGTCTTCTCAGTGTTGTTGTTGTTTTTTTTTTGTGATTTTGACATTAGCTGTCTTTTATAAGCAGTGGCTTTCAAACTGTATTGTTATCAATTAACAGCGACTCCACAACTGTTGAGGAAAAAAGAAAGTGAAAACAATGTTGTAAATCTAACGTTTTTTTTACTTAAGCATTGGCTCTAAAACTGTAAAATGTTATCAATATGCAATGGCTCCAAAACTTTGCTTAAATGAAAAAAACAGTGCTGTTGACTTGAAAAGGATTTGTTTTAAAAAAAATTAAACTTTCATAAAAATTATCATTATTATGATAACATATTAGTCAACAAAATTCAAATTGCATTACATTTTATCACCATCATAGTTTTATTACTCGTATTATTGTTTGGTTTTTATTTTTTTTACAAAATTTTATATTTTAGATTTTATCAGATCTTTGGAATGGGTTGTTCGATTTTGTAAAAGTTTTCAGAAGTCACAGAGAAAAATAGTAAGAAAAAACCATCTTAAAATCGCTTTAAAATAATTGTTTTATATATAAGAAAATTTTGAAAAATTTCCTATAATAAGAAAATTTTGAAAAATTGTCTATAAAAATAAGAAATTTTTGAAAAATTTCCTATAAAAATAAGAAATTTTTGAAAAATTTTCTATAAAAATAAGAAATTTTTGAAATATTTCCTCTACAAATATGAAATTTTTGAAAAATTTCCTATAAAAATAAGAAATTTTTGAAAAATTGTCTATAAAAATAAGAAATTTTTGAAAAATTTCCTATAAAAATAAGAAATTTTTGAAAAATTTCCTATAAAAATAACAAATTTTTGAAAAATTTTCTATAAAAAAAGAAAATTTTGAAAAATTTCCTATAAAAATAAGAAATTTTTTAAAAATTTCATAAAAAAAGAAATTTTTGAAAAATTTCCTATAAAAAAAAGAAATTTTTAAAAATTTGTTTTATAAAAAAAAGAATTTTTTTTTAAATTTACTAAAAAACAAGAAATTTTAGAAAAATTTCCTATAAAAATATATTTTTTTTAAATAGTAAAAAAAACTATCTTTAAGCCGCTTTAAAATAATTGTTTTATATGTTTAACGTATTCTAAGTTATTTATACTTTAAAACAACTAAGGGCAAACTATTTATTTGCTATAACTAGTTATAGGCAACAATTGTAAAGAGCATACAAATACTTTTAAGCTTCAGATTTTTTACAAACTCTACCCAAAAAACTTAACCATTCGCTATAAAATATACTTGAAGTGAATTTTTGAAAAAAAGATCCTTAAATAGTAAAATTTTGAAAAATTTTATATTTCATGAATTGTTTTTTTTTTTCAAATCTAATTAACATTTTATCAATTTTTATTAAACAATAGTAGTTATACCAATTATAAAGAATTTAAAGTATTATCAATAATATAAACAAATAATTTTCTTATCTCTTAAGATTTACAAATATTTCCACAAAGAAATTAACAAATTTAAAATTTATAAAAATAAAATAAAAATTTTTTAATTCTTTTATTAATAATAAAAAAAAAATTAACTTAAAGGTAACAAGGTTTTATTATCAACATTATTATTGTTATTATTAATATTTTCAATATTATTCAACGAAGCTCGTTTTAAATCATGACAATGACTCCAAAACTTAACCAAACGATTTTCGTTATTCGAACAGAATTCACGAAAATCTTTAAGCATTTTCAACTGAAACAATTCACCTTCGGTGGAATTGTTAATTAACAAAGATTTCCATTTTTTATTGGGAATCATGTGATTCCAGGCCCAGAGGAAACCTATCTGAAATGTTAAGATGTATATATAGAATATCTTGAGAAGATAAGTTTAATTAAAGTTAAGAGTTACCTTTTTAGGAACATTAGTATTATTTGTATGACCATAGACGCAACGAGTAACATTGGCTTCTTGACGACTTGGAGAATCCAATTGACTAGTTGTGTTTTTACAGCAACTAAAGGGTATGGACAATTTTTTTGTAATATTTTTTTTTTAAATTCAATATACAAAATTAAATTTTAAATTTTTATAACGAAAAATGTTCTATAAACATTTTTATAACGAAAAATTTTCTAAAAAAAATTTTATAGCGAAAAATTTTGTAAAAAAATTTTTATAAAGAAAAATGTTTATAAAAAATTTTGATTTTCCATACAAATTTTTATGACGAAAAATTTTCTAAAACAATTTTTATAAAGAAAAATTTGTATAACGAAAAATTTTCTATAAAAATTTTTATAACGAAAAATTTTCTACAAAAATTTTTGTAACGAAAAATTTTCTACAAAAATTTTTGTAACGAAAAATTTTCTATAAAAATTTGTATAACGAAACATTTTCTAAAAAAGTTTTTATAACGAAAAATTTTCTATAAAAATTTTTCGTTATAAAAAAATTTTCTATAAAAATTTTTATAACGAAAAATTGACTATAAAAATTTTTATGACGAAAAATTTGTATTACGAAAACTTTTTTATAGAAAATTTTTATAACAAAAAATTGTCTATAAACATTTTTATAACGAAAAATTTTCTATAAAATCATTATAACTAAAAATTTTCTATAAAGGAATTTTTTCTACGAAAATGTTTATAACGAAAATTTTTCCATTAAACATTTTATAACGAAAAATTTTCTGTAAAAATTTATAACGAAAATTTTCTGTAAAAATTTTTATAACAACTAAAAAAGAAATATTTTTATAACGAAAAATTTTCTTAAAAAAATTTCGTTATTAAAATTTTTATAGAAAATTTTTCGTTATAAAAATTTTTATTGAAAAATTTCCGTTATAAAAATTTTTATAAAAAATTTATCGTTATAAAAATTTTTATAGAAAATTTTCGTTATAATAATTTTTATAGAAAATTTTTCGTTATAAAAATTTGTATAGACAATTTTTCGTTATAAAAATTTTTATAGAAAATTTTTCGTTATAAAAATTTTTATAGAAAAATTTTCGTTATAAAATTTTTTATAGAAAATTTTTATAACGAAAAATGATATAGAAAATTTTGATAATGAAAAATTTTCTTAAAAAATTTTTCGTTTTAAAAACTTTTATAGAAATTTTTTGTTATAAATTTTTTTTAGAAAATTTTTCGTTATACAAATTTTTATAAAAAATGTTATCACAGAAATATTCATAGAAAATTTTTCTTTATAGAAATGTTAATAGAAAATTTTGTATTATAAAATTTGATTAAGAAATTAAACGTTATAAGAAGAATTACCGTATCAAAGCAAACATATTCCCGGAGCAATGAACATATTGATATTCCTTCGGCACCTATGTTAGTAATTAAAAATTATATTAAGTAGAAAATTACGTTTTCAATCAAACTTTCTTACATCCTTGTTAAATGAAAATTTCTTTTCTATTACACATGGCAAAAATCCAAATCGTGCCAATATGGCCTCTTGAAATAAAAGCATACGATCGCCTCTAGTCTCTTCGGAAAATTCTAGAAATTTTGAGAAATGTGTATTGAAACAAATGTTCGAAATTATTTTATCGCATTAAACAAACCTTCGAACAAGTTAGCACCCTTCATTAAATGCTGCGTAGCCAAGGGTATAAATATGGGCCCTCTAAGTGGATCAGATTTTTCGGTAAATGGTTCAGCCATGGGATCGGCTGGTACAGGCACCAATTGATAGTTACATTGATTGGCTTTACGTATCCAGCCATTGATCTTTAATTTAAGCAAAAATCAATTTAAATTATAATAAATTTTTTACAGTTTTGTGATTGAATTAATCAGTTCAAGTGTTTATTAAATTTTGTTGACCAGTGCACTGGTATATAACACTGCAGTGTAGTATATTTTGAACTTACCAAATCCCAAACTATTGGTCCAGATGAGGTAACCCATTGTACAACAATCTCAAATGCAAAACCGGTTTGCATAACAGTGTGATATTTAACATGGCCCCATTCCATGCGTTCACTCTTTTGATTGACATCAATTTCCAAATGTGAATGACTATAGATTTTTTCTAAAAAAAAAACAGGAAAAAGGAATTTTCGAATATTAATAATTTTTTGAAGATTTTTGTAAACCGTAAAAAGCAACATTTTCTTGTTTTTAATGAAAGACCCTGAAAATTCGACATTTTCGAACACTTCTTTTGGGTCTTCTCTAGATGTAACAAGTCCTCCACTGTCGTGTTTTTATTTCATTTTCGTCCCCGACAGTCTTCCCTAATTAGCTCTTCAAGAAATATAAAAAAAATACTTACGATTATTACAACAATCAGTCCAGGATTGTGGTGGCGGTATTTCCTTAAGAAAATTTGGTATATGTGGTAATGAAGCCTCATCATTCCATAAATTACTGCAGCCTAACAATTCAATTTCCATCCATTCATTTTCAAAGGCACTTAAATCATTTAAGGGACGTATGTAGTCTGAAAAATTAAAGTTATAAAAATTTTTCGTAAAAAAAATTTTTATAGAAATTTTTTCGTTATTAAAATGTTTATAGCAAATTTTTCGTTATAAAAAATTTTATAGAAAATTTTTCGTTATAAAAATTTTTGGTTAGAAAATTTTTTATAGAAAATTTTTCGTTAGAAAATTTTTTATAGAAAATTTTTCGTTAGAAAATTTGTTATAGAAAATTTTTCGTTAGAAAATTTTTTATAGAAAATTTTTCGTTAGAAAATTTTTCATAGAAAATTTTTCGTTAGAAAATTTTTTATAGAAAATTTTTCGTTAGAAAATTTTTTATAGAAAATTTTTCGTTAGAAAATTTTTTATAGAAAATTTTTCGTTAGAAAAATTCTTATAGAAAACTTTTTGTTAGAAAAATTCTTATAGAAAACTTTTCGTTAGAAAAATTCTTATAGAAAATTTTTCGTTATAAAAATTTTTATGGACAATTTTTCGTTATAAAAATTTTTATAGACAATTTTTCGTTATAAAAATTTTTTTAAGAAAATTTTTTGTTATAAAAATATTTATAGAAAATTTTTCGTTATAAAAATTTTATTAGAAAATTTTTTGTTATTAAAATTTGTATAGAAAATTTTTCATTATAAAAATTTTTATAGATAATTTTTCTTTATAATTTTTTTGCTATAAAAATTTTTTTAATAAATTTTTTTCTATAATATAATGAAAAATTCGTTATAAAAAATTTTTATAGAAAATTTTTCGTTATAAAAATTTTTATAGAAAATTTTTCGTTTTAAAAATTTTTATAGAAAATTTTTCGTTATTAAAATTTTTATAGAAAATTTTTCGTTATACAAATTTTTTTAGAAAATTTTTCGTTATACAAATTTTTTTAGAAAATTTTTCGTTATAAAAATTTTTATAGAAAATTTTTCGTTTTAAAAATTTTTATAGAAAATTTTTCGTTATAAAAATTTTTTTAGAAAATTTTTCATTATAAAAATTTTTATAGAAAATTTTTCGTTATAAAAATTTTTATAGAAAATTTTTCGTTATAAACATTTTTATAGAAAATTTTTCGTTATAAACATTTTTATAGAAAATTTTTCGTTATAAAAATTTTTATAGAAAATTTTTCGTTATAAAAATTTTTATAGAAAATTTTTCGTTATAAAAATTTTTATAGAAAATTTTTCGTTATAAATTTTTTTTAGAAAATTTTTCGTTATAAAAATTTTTATAGAAAATTTTTCGTTATAAAAATTTTTATAGAAAATTTTTCGTTTTAAAAATTTTTATAGAAAATTTTTCGTTATAAAAATTTTTTTAGAAAATTTTTCATTATAAAAATTTTTATAGAAAATTTTTCGTTATAAAAATTTTTATAGAAAATTTTTCGTTATAAACATTTTTATAGAAAATTTTTCGTTATAAACATTTTTATAGAAAATTTTTCGTTATAAAAATTTTTATAGAAAATTTTTCGTTATAAAAATTTTTATAGAAAATTTTTCGTTATAAAAATTTTTATAGAAAATTTTTCGTTATAAAAATTTTTATAGAAAATTTTTCGTTATAAAAATTTTTATAGAAAATTTTTCGTTGTAAAAATTTTTATAGAAAATTTTTCGTTATAAAAATTTTTATAGAAAATTTTCGTTATTAAAATTTTTGGTTATTAAAATTTTTCGTTTTTAAAATTTTTATAGAAAATTTTTCGTTGTAAAAATTTTTATAGAAATTTTTTCGTTAATAAATTTTTTATAGAAATTTTTTCGTTATAAAAATTTGTATAGGAAATTTTTTGTTATAAAAATTCATAGTTCATAGAAAATTTTTCGTCTTAAAAATTCAATTCATGTGTAAAATTTTACAAACCTTTGGCATTTTTGTCCTGCTGTGCTATAAAATACAAATAAAATCCCGGTATAATAGGTTTATTAAAATCACCCGAAGCATGACATATCAATTTGTCCTTGCGCATAGTTTCCAAAATTTCCAAAGGATTTCTTGTATTATCCAAATTATTTTTGAGCCACATCAGGGCGTCAAACGATACAAACGTATATGAAGGCAAACTTTGAGTTTGCGATATAAAGGCGACACCATGTAGAGGATGTTTCATAGCCTCAAATATTTCACTGATGGTGGCATTTGGACGCAGTTTTATTTCTGTCGAAGAACTGAAATATCAAGTTTTATTTTTTATTAATAACATCCAGTTTTAAATAAATTTCAGAAAAATTACCCTTCATCATAATCATCATGTTGATTTAGTTCCGAGTTTAAGGCTATGGCAGCAGCATCTGCTGCAGGATGTATTATACGTCCACCAGCTCTTTCCGATTTGAGCGCTGTCGATCGTGCTATATAGCTATTAAGAGATTATGAAAATTAGTGTCTAAAAATGGTTGTAAAACTAAAACTAGATTTAAATTCCAAAAGTAAAAAAAAAGTTAATTGCATTTTAAATTATTTACAGTGTAATGATTTTGAGTTTGTTTTCTAATTTTTAGTTTTCGAGATGAATAATGATAATTTGCAAGTGCCTTTACAAAAGAAACCAACAAACCTTTGCTGTGGTGGGTTAAAAATAATATGATGTTTTTCAGAGAATCTAGTTGTGACATGCTGTGGTAAAAAAAAAGCCAAAAACCATAAAATAAAAAACAAAATTATTAAAAGAAATCAAATATAATATGGCAAAATAGGAAAAAGAAAATAAAAGCTGACAAAAAAGTGCGTTGGCATAAAAATAACCAGATAGAAAATTTCAAAATTGTTTTAATTCTACGAAAATTTTACTATAGGTTGGGTAAATTCGAGGTTAGGAAGTAATTGGCTGCAAAATGATGACATTTTTTTAGTGAAAAGTTCGAAAATTTGAACTATGGAACACTACACTCTTGAAGAAAGAATTTTAATTGAGCCCACCGTTCTGGCTCAACTGAGAACGGCATGGAGCAACAGATAAAATATCTTTGTAAAGAAAGTGCCGTCTCCAATATACGCCCAGCTTGTGGTCAGGGTCCTCATGATACTCCCACATTTTCAACTGTACCGCCAACACACTTCACTTAGTCGTGAGGATTTGTGGACTCATTCAGTAGAACAATTTCTTGGCCTTGATTTTCTAACAGATCCCCCAAAAACAGAATTATAAAATTTGTAATATTAGAGCTGTTACAACAACAATGATTCTTTCAAGACTTGAAAAACGTACCTAGTCCAGCGAACATCATATTGAATTGCCATGCCCAGAACATCAGGTTTACACTATCTGTGAATACATATTAAGTAACATGGTTTGCCATGTGTTTAGGCGGGAGTCTGACGTGCATTAAAGCTGACTCTACTCACACGATCCCATTTGAAGATGATTTCGAGATCGCGATTTAATGATTCACTCCTGTTATCCTTGACTCCCAGTGGAGCATAGGGCCTCAACCATCCTTTTATATCGGACTCTACTGCGAGATGTTAGGCAAACACGATTCTATGAATAGTTTGCGCTTATTGAGCAATGTTGGTATTTGGCCTTCGAAGTGCGTGGCCTATCCACCGCTATTTCCGTTGACATACCTCTGTGGAAGCAGGGATTTGGTTTGTCGCATTAAGTATAACTTCATTTCTTATGCGATTCAGCCACCATATATTAAGGATTTGCCTTAAGCATTTGTTTATAAAGTTTTGCAGTCGTTTGTCGATGGCATTTGTGCGTTTCCATGTTTCACAGTCGTAATACAGGATGGACTTGACATTCGAGTTGTATATTCGTAACTTAGTTGTTGTTGATATTTGCCGAGATTTCCAAATAGCTCGAAGAATGCCGAATGCAGATTTTGCCTTATTAATACGTGATTTAATATCCTCGTCTGCCTCAACTTTTGTAGTTACTAAACTTCTTAGGTAATTGAAGGTATCTACCACATCCAATAACCTCGTTATCTACATTGATGTGTGTCAACGGCTTTGCGTCATAGCCTCCGGGCATAATCATTGTCTTGGAAATATTAATTTCCAGACCAGCTACACGAGATTCAACAGTGATAGCGTTAGTATTCTCTTGAAGGTGGATTGATCTTTGGATTAGAAGACATACGTCATCGGCATATTCTAAGTCCTCAAGTTGTTTAAAGGGTGTTGTCAATTGGATGCCGTGTCTACCATTATGTTGTCGATGACGAGGATAAAAAGTATAGATGATAAGATACATCCTTGCCTTACTCCAGTAGTAACATGGAACGGATCTAATAATTTACCATTGTGTAGGACTCGACATTTAAAATCAACGTACATTGCCCGGATTAAGTTGAGAATTTTCGTTGGCATGTTACGATTTTCTAAGATTCTCCATAGATAGCTTCTATTGACACTGACAAAGGCCTTCATAAAGTCGATAAACGCTAGGTAAATGGGAGTGCGGAATTCATTACATTGCTCTAGTATTATTCTTACTGTGTTAATTGGATAAACACAAGAACGGTTTTCTCTAAACCCAAACTGATTTTCGGGGAAAGTAGAGGAAACTGCGTCGGATATTCTGTTCAAAATGACACGCTCGGTATTGGGAGAAGTGTTATACCCCTGTAGTTATAGCAGTCATTGGGGTCACCCTTTTTTTGGTATTTTGACTAGTATACCTTCATTTCAGGAGGTTGGCTGAGCTTCTTCTCATATTTTACACAAATGGGTGCCACAATATCGACGATCCTTCAACATCACATAAAAGCATCTCAGCTGAGATATTGCCATTGGCCAGGGCCTTGTTGCGTTTAAGGCTTTTAATAGCGTTCTTCACTTCTTGTATTGTTGGTTGGTTTCATTATGTTAATCCGATAGGGTTGTTAAGTGTTGACTTGAAGTGTTCCATCCAGCGTATTAGTTGTTCATCCGGAGTTGAAAGGAGTGAGCCACTAGTACTCCAGATCGGACTGTTAGTGTAAGTAGGTTTGATACACTACGCCCTTGATATATTATATAAGGTCTTCGTACCGCATTTGCTTGCAGCTGATTCAGCTTGGCTCGCTTGCTCGGCTATCCACATTCTCTTGTCCCTTCTTGCAGACTTCTTTATTTTATTGGATAGATCACGGTATGTCGCACTGAGGGCTTCATCATCTCCGTTTTCATTTAGCATTGTATTTTTTTAGGTTCTGTGTTGTTTTACCAAGTTCTATGTTGCATGTTTTATCCAAATTTTTTGTAATAGATTTTAAAGCATTACTTTGATAATTTTCAGGATTGTTTGCCCTTTTCCTTTTTGCTTGTAGGTCTTACATCCTCGAGGGTAGGAATTAAAGACAAGACTAGAAAGTGAAGAACATTTACTTCCTAACCTCAAATTTGTTCATTATTATAAAGCATTAGATTGTCATTGTAATAGATTTTAAAGCATTACTTTGATCATTTCAGGGTTGTTTGCACTTTTCCTTTTTGCTTGTTGGTGTTACATCCTCGAGAGTAGGAATTGAAGACAAGTAGAGTAGGAATTGAAGAAAATTTACTTCCTAACCTCAAATTTGTTCATTATTATAAAGCATTAGATTGCGATTGTAATTGATTTTAAAGCATTACTTTAATAATTTTCAGGATTGTTTGCCCTTTTCCATTTTGCTTGTTGGTGTTACATCCTCGACAGTAGGAATTGAAGACAAGTAGAGTAGGAATTGAAGAAAATTTACTTCCTAACCTCAAATTTGTTCATTATTATAAAGCATTAGATTGCGATTGTAATAGATTTTAAAGCATTATAATTATGATAATGCTATTATAATGTTATTTTTGTAAGAGTTCAAGCCTATTTGATCGTTTTTCTATCTGGTACAAAAATTATAAATGGCGTGCTTCAAATAGCCTTAAAAATATGTAGAACTAATTAGACATATGTACATTTAAAAAGACACGAAGCTCTATTAAGTGTACTTGAGTCATTGCACCTTTAAAGGTGTTCATGATAACTTTTTGGGTAATAAAGCTGGGCATCTCTTTAATGATAATATTATTAATATATACAAATATGTACAGTAAAATTATTAAATAAATTAAAAATAATAATATAAAATAAATAAGCAAACACCATACTTAAATAATAATAAATAAAATTAAATATCTCAAATGCATCTAAGCAAAACCGGTTAAAAAAGCTACAAAAAAAATGTGTTCAAAATTGTTACAAAAAATTTCAATATAAAAACCTTGGTCGTTTTTCCGGTAAACGATTACTGCCAACACGTTCACGAAACGGTGAATTTGTAACTCCCTGAATTTATGAAAAATAGTTAAAATTAAATAAAATTTCTGTAACATATGGATTTTGTTTTTCTCTTTCAAACATTAGTTTTAAATTATTAACAAAAACGAAAAAAAAAAATAAAAAATTGTTAACAAGACAAGGGACATGTTATTTATAATAAATTGAACTTTTTAACAAAACTGTTTTTTAGTTAGATAGTAAAGAAAAGTTAAAGCTAGAGAACCTGATTAGATGGAGGTCTGGATATTATGCTGGTACTGTGGCGCCGTCTTGTTAGATGACTTTGTGCAGTAGGACTATCCTGTAAACGATTCCAACTCAAACACATAAGGCAAAAGCAACAATTATAAGAGTTTTGAAGAAATTTTTTTTTAGAAAATATTAGGGTTTTTGTTTTATATATGTATATAGTAAATATGTAAAAGTAGATACAAACATTTTAAAAAAAAGTTTTGTACATAACACAGGGGCACAAAAAAATTGTTTCTTGCTAAGGCACATAAGTTTTGAAAGTAATTGTAAATATCTCTTGAATCATCGTATGATTTACGGCATGGCTCTAGCTTTCGAGTTATACATGTAGTATTGCGATATATCCTTATGTGACTAAGAATGGCAAAGTAATACTTATACCGGCCTAACATTGCACAGTGGGATGGTTTAAAAATAGAATGGAAATAATTCTGTAACTTCTAAGCCGTTGGGCGGATTTACACAAAATTTTAGTTGGATATAGCAGAAGTGTTGGGGAGCTTAAGCTGGAAAGCCTATATTGTACTGGGGCGGCACAATCGGTCCCCAAAGTAGGGCACCTCGGACTCATAAATCACTTAAAACGATATATAATTGTATATTCCCAACCGATTTGAAAAATCATACTATATAACAAATGGTTCTTTTTAAATATTAACTTTAAACACTTATAACTTTTTACAAAGTTAAGCTTTTAATACACTTCTTGCTCGTAAAATATTTGAAATTTTGTTCTTTTTTAGACAACTTTAAATCAAGAAAATCGGTTTATATATCGATCAGATGTTAGGGAAAAATCGGTAGAGTATGGGACAAAAATTTAAATTTTATTTTTTGAAGTCAAATATGTTTTAAACCGTAAGAGATAGCATAGGCATGTAGCAATGTGTTTTGTAGATCTTGACCTATATATTTGTTATATAGTATGATTTTTCAAATCGGTTGGGAAATGACAATAATATTACGTTTTAAGTAATTTATGAGTCCGAGGTGTCCTACTTTGTGGGCCGATTGTGCCACCCCAGTACAATGTAGCCTTTCCAGGTTCTGCTATATCCAAATAAATTTTTCTTAAAATCCGCCCAACAGTTAAGAAGTTACCGAATTTTTTCCATTCTATTTTTAAACCATCCCACTGTGCATTGTTATTGCAACCGATCGAAAATGTTAAATTTTAATAAATTTGATTCTTCGGTGGGTCTTATACTGTATGCGTCCACTGGCCTAACAATTGTTATTGTAACCGATTGAAAATTATAAATTTTAATGAATTTGGTTCTTCTAAGGAACTTGCTAGTGCTACTGTTCTTCTTCTGCTACAGTTGACTCCCAGTGGGGCATAGGGCCTTAAGCATCCTTTTATATCGAACCCTTTTGCGAGATGTTAGGCATAGGTCATTCTTCGTCTATTGACCTTCTCCAACACGACGGCCGCTTCCCTGTGGATTCCAACGAAGCGCTTGTCGAGCAATGTTGGTATTTGGCCTTCGAAGTATGTGGCCTATCCACCGCCATTTTCGTTGACATACCTCTAAAGTAGCAGGGATTTAGTTTGTCGCGTTTAGTAGATCTTCATTTCTTATGCGATTCGGTCAGAATATATGAATAAGTGCTACTGTATGAGTGCATAAATAGTGAGGATGCGTCCACAAATCCTTAGGATTAAGATCAGTGAAGTTGGTGGCACAGTTGAAAATGTGTGAGGTATAATGAGGACCCTGACCACCAGCTGGGCATACGTTAGGGACGGCATGGTCTATGCGAGACCAAAAGATGTTTAATATGTTTTTTCATGCCAATCTAAGATGTTCCAGAATGATTTTTCTTTTGTTCTTCTAATATGGGCGGTGGTCGATCTTCTAATACAACATTCATGTGATAACCTGAAGTCTTTTCATGTTTTCCTCATAAATGCGAAGATCTGACATGCCTTGAGTAGAACTCCAATTGTGTGATATTAAAGTTTGGACGATCTCTCCGATGACATCCTAAAAGGAACTGCTGAGTTAACTGAATGTTGTGCTTCTTTACTGGAAGTACCTCTGATTCCTCATGAAGATATTGTAGTAAGATATTTTGTAGGCAGCCTGTAATTGTTCTCAAGGCTGCGTTTTAGCAGCATGTTTCCCCAATGAGTATAACTATATGACGCTGACCGCACTGTAGCAGCTTCCACTTATTTCTTCACAGGCTCCTTGTAAGATGCTGCAGAGCTACCACCTTCCACTGATTTTCCTACAGGTCTTTTACTGGAAGCTGTGGACCTACCAGCTTCACCTTGCTTTATAAAGCTGGAGCAGATGACCAAGTTGTCTTTACCGGCCATCTTTTAAAGATAGGCCAAAGAGCTTCTAGTGCCGCTCTTCGCCTTGGAGAATATAGATCGTCCGGGTTTTTGCTTGTCGCTCTCCGTGTCAGAATCTAGTGAGATAACCGCAGAGACCTGGGGGGTTACTGAGTATCTCGATTCGAAAAAGCATTGTGATTTGAAAATAATTTATTTTGAATCAAAATACGCAGTAAAGATGACATTCGAGTCCACCGAGACAGCAGCAGAGCTGTCTGAGTCGGTATCAGTGGAGCCGGTAGAGCCGGAGATCTTGAAGGAGATCCCGTCTGAGATAGGCCGGAGGTTGAGATTACAGTAACATCAAGTTCCGAATCCGATTCAAGCAAGACGTCCGCCAGAATCTGTATGGGTCCGGTGGTATGAGAGGAGTCCAGATCATCCAATAATTAGGATTCCCACGAGTGTAGGGAAAAAGAGGTCGCTTCGATAACGCATGAACAACTGGATACTGGCGGAGGCGTGAAGGTATCTGCCAGGCACCGTTGAAACACAGTCTAACGTTTACCCCCGAATGCAAACCGAAAACCCTTGGTATTTCGACTTTTAATCAATTTCCGCAAGCAGACGTTTCTCCATTTCTTTCTCTTTTCTCTTCGGAAAAGGCGTTTCTCTTCCGATATTCTTCTTTCTTTTGTAAAGACCTTGGACGTCCTGAAAAATCCAATTTGTGCCCAAAAAATATACAGATATATCTCGAAAACTAAAGCCAACTCTAAAACAAATAATACCGTTTTTGAAATCCTGTTAACATAACAAATCTCGTAACGGCAAAATTTTGTGCCCTGTGTAACTAATTTAGTTTTTAGAAAATATTCTAAATACATAAAAAATATAAATAATTTCAAATAAAAATAATTGAGAAAATTAAGATAAAAAATAAAATAACTTGCAAATAAGATTATGAAAATAAAACTTAATTATTTAAAATTAATATTTAAAAAAAGCATTAAAACTTATAATTAGTTTAAGTAATTGCCATACAGAAAAAAAAAACTTTTAACAAAAAATGTATAATAAGAAAATGCTTACGCGAGCTTTTCTTCTTTTCAATTTATTCAAATGCAATTCAACAAAACGCATGAAATCATCGACCTGCTGTTTGGTATTTTCCAACGCGAAATCGGTAAAAACATCACAGTGCTGACAGGCATGTTCGATTATTTTGTTCATCGCTCTACTTTCTTTCGGTAGCAAATACATACGAAAACGCCAATATTTTAAGCTCTGTAAAATAAATGATAAATTTTTAATTAACAATATCATTAGTTAAAATAGATAAGAACCTATCGGAGGCTATTATAACTAAACGGGTATTTAGGCAAGGCGATAGTTCATCGAGCGATCTCCTCAACAGTTAAAACAGAAAACACATGCTACTCGTGTTTGTAGATGACATTAATATTGTTACGTTTTTCCTTTAAAAACGTGGAAGGAATTCTTTTTGCAAACAACCGAAAACAAAATTAAAACACTTTATGTAGTTTTCCAAAGTTATATTAACTTCAGAGTTAGTCACTTTAAAAACAAATATTCTTAGTCTCACTGTTCTCTTATACGCGTCTCAATTAATTTAATTGAATTAAATTCTCTGAGATAGAAGGCGTTTTTAACAACATAAAACCAGAGTCGATTATGGAGGAGGATATGGCAATGGAGGACTTAGATTTTCTGAGATTCAACACCATCGCATACGCGGACGATGTCACTAAAGCAATGTCAGGAAAATTTCTTAACACCCTGTCACAACTTTTTGAAACAGCTCTTGACATACTTTACTGTTGGAGTGTCTCCAAAAGCCTGGAAGTTAATCCCACTACCACTTATACTATTCCAAAGTTGAATAAGGTAGAACATGTGCTCACTGACCATGTCAAATGTCTTGGGGTCATTTTGGACTCAAAACTGTCCTGGAGCCTAGATATTCGTATATAGTATCGACAGTCTGGCTGCCATAAAATAACCATCTAATGTGCACACGACATATGTTCTTAGTCGCGAATGCCAGGCATCTCTTAACGAGATGGCGAGACATTGCAATATCGAGCATTTCTGGATACGCAAGCACAACAACATATCTGGCAACTCCACTGCGGACAAACTTGCTAAATCCGGTGCTCTCTTGAGTCATCCGCTATCCGCCTGCAAATCGGAAATTAGTTAATTTCTTTACGGATCAGCGCAGAACACTTGGATCTTTACAACCACTTGTTCAATATCCAGGCAACCATGACCGACTTACAACAGTAAACGTTCAAAATGCCTGGTATCACTACCTTGCCACGGACTCCGAAACCTAATCTCAATCATAACAGGTTATAGCGTTTTTGAGTTACATGCCAGATGACTTAAACTTCAACACCATGACTACTGTCGTAGTTGTCACAACATCGAAGAGGAGGAGAAAGTAACTCATCTTCTCTGCCACTGCCCCGCTCTTTCAATTTTGAGGGCTCTAAATCTAGGAGAGCCTTTTTTGCATGATTTATCTGATCTAGCGAGTATTCACATTCGTTAAATAGACCCTTTTATCAGGGTTATAGGCTGGCTTGCATAAGCCTCTCACCGATGCCCTGAAATAATTATCTGTGTTTTTCTTTTAAAGTATATCCCTTGCAGGTACCACAAAGGGGTCTTTTCTAGGATCCAAGTGACGCTTACTTAACATCGAACCTAACCTATGGGAGGTATGGACAAATATGCGCCGATTCCAATAAAATTCGGTTAACTGATTTGACTGTACGCAATATTTATGTTAAACTATGTTGGGTACCCAAAATAATAACATAAAACTTTTGAAATTGTACCAAGAACAATGTCTGCCAAATTTCATTAAAAATTAAAAAAATCATTTTTCGCTTCCGTACAATAAAAGAGTTTTCAAGTTTAATTTTATTTTTTTACTCACCTCCATTAAGGGATAATCCGTATCGCCTCTCGTACATATATAGTGATCCATATAATTCCAATTAAAGTTCTCCAACTTTTCCGTGGTAAAATTAACACCCGAAATCTCATAAGTCTCATGCTGAGGCGCATGAAAACGATAACGATAATCGACATTTATCGGTGGATACGGATGTCTGGGTCTATAGCCTGTCACCGTAATAACCGAACCATTTAATGTTATCTTATGAAAAATACGACCAATCGATAGTAAATATTCTTTAATAATCTCTGTTGATGGTTTCATTTGTAGCACTGAAGTAGGTCTCTGTTGCTTAAGACCGCCACAACAGGGGGCTTGTGCAGGCGGATTATTGGACCGTTCTTCTAAAACGATTAATTGAAAACCTTGCGCCAAACGTTGTGAAACAATTTCCGTACAAACTTCTTCGGTCGTTAGGGGCTTACGATAAATAGCACGACTATTGGCATAATCCAGATTGACATCATCCGGCAGTAAAGTGTAATCGGAAATAACATAATCATTATGCAGGGAACGTTTATCGGGAAAGTAATCAGTGGTTATAGGCAAACAAGCTGGTATGGTAAGCGATTTCCAATCCACTCCTTCAAAAGTTTTTTTTTGTTAGATTTAAGAAAAAATTTAGTTTAAGAAAATTTTAAATTAAAGCCCCCTTATTCATAAACAATTAATAAAGCTGTAAAAGGTTTATTGTAAAAGTTTTATAGGTTATAATTAATTTATAAGTTTGTCATAACTTTATTTTTCGTTTATAAATTAGGGAGAAAGAATACAACAATACAGCACTGACATATACGAAAAGATTTGGTTGTTTTATTGTTTTTAGTGTAAAGGGACTCAACATCTATTTTAAAGTGACACTTATTATAATAAAAAAATATATAAAACCGCTCCGAAAAATACAAAAGCATTTATTTGATAAACCTTTAACGTTATAAAATTAGGTGGAGATATAAGCTAAACCCAAAGAATCTATAAAATAAAGATATTGCACTATGGTCAATTTGAAAAGTCCCGTAAAAAAGAGAGTATACCGCTTTTACTTTTCACATTTGACAGAAAAAATTGTAAAGAGTGTAATTAATATCTTTATATTATAGAGTTTTTGCTAAAACTAAATAAAAGCCTTAAAATTAAACATTTAATTTAATAATACAAATTATAATAATGAAATACAAATAAAGCCAAAATGACAATTTTATTAAAAATATAGAGCAACAATTTTATGCCTTTACTGGGATCTCTAGTTAAAATAATTAGAGCTCCTATTAGTAAGAGAAACTTGTTGGTAATAGGGAATTTTAACGCCTTAGATAAGTCTAAAGAAATTGTCTTTAGTGCAACAAATTAACGAGTCCACTTTCAGCTTTCTGACCAATGATGCCTCTATAGAAATTATTGGTAATTATGCCAGTTAACTAGACATTCTAAGTCCTGTTATATTTGATTATATCGCAACCTGACACCCAATTGTATCTCTTCCATCAGACTACTTACCCATAATCTTACCCGATCCATAGATTTTAATGTCTCGGAACGCACGACCATAAAGATTAAAGATCTTGCAATGCCCTCTAATACAAGACAAGGCAAAAAACAGTATTTTTCGCAAACTTCATAATCTACAGCCGATGTCAACATATCCAAAACAAACCTAGGAAACCCTCACACGAAAAAATCGTATAGACCGATATCCCTCTAGTCGCGTATATACTTTAGACTCTACTCTTCCATCAGATGATCGGCTAACTATCAGTAGCTCGTTTATAGATAAGCTACTCACCTACAGAAACATCAGCTCAACCATGGGCAATGCTATAATCTACAAGGTAGCATGAAGAGGAACTCCACAAGGAGATGTACTTTCCCCTCTCCTGTGGAACCTTGCTATAAATAAACTGTTCATTGAGCTAGATTCTCTAAAATTCAACACCATCGTATACGCAGACGATGTAGCTATAGCAGTATTAGGGAAATTTTTCAATACCCTGTCACAGCGTCTTAAAACAGCTCTTGGCATAATCTATCGTTGGAGTGTCTCTAACGGCCTGTTAATCTAAATCGGAACTTGTACTTTTCTCGCGAAAATACCAGATACCCACTTTTACACTTCCAAAATTGAATAAGGTAGAACTTGTGCTCACTAACCATGCGAAATATCTTGGGGGCAATTTGCACTCAAAACTGTCCATTAGCCTTAATACCCATATCAGGGTGTCCAAAGCATCCTATGGCCCCTCACTCACGTAGAGAGGCCATAGGCAATACCTGGGGACTTAATCCTACCAACACTGCTGGCTGCTTGACATGGTTGTAAAGCCTATACTAATGTATGGTGCGCTGGTTTGGTGGCCTATACTCAACAAGTTAAACCAGCGGGAATGATTACTGGTGCCTTAAGAACTACACCATTTGTCATACTTAACTGGATCCCAGCCGAACTAATGGCACAACAAATTGCCCTTAACTTGGCGGTTCGACTTAGCACTTTTGGAACCTGGTACAATTCACAAATAAGACATTCTACTATTCTGGATAAAATCACTTATATCCCTGACAATATTGACTATTACATATCAACCCCTCTCTTTGATAAATCCTTTACTGTGACTATCTCTGGAGACTCCTGATTAATTAAGAGACCACAGACTATACGACAGGGATATTCGTTTCTGGATCGACAGTCAGGCTGCCATAAAATGCCCATCTAATGTCCACACGACATCTGTTCTTACTCGCGAATTCCGGACATCTCTTAGCGAGATGGCGAGACATTGCAAAATCGAAGTTTTCCGGGTACCCGGCTACAACTGGTAACTCCACTGCATATTATAATGTTATAATAATGTATTATAACACAATATAATTGTGTTAAGATTAAAATGTATACTCATTATAATGTGTTTATAATGAATTGTAATGTATTATAAAATGATTATTATACAATTTTATTGTACTACTACAAATTCATTTATAGTTTTTGAATCTACTCCCCTAGAGCTTTAACCCACTCATTCAGGTTTATCCGAAATGGCCCCTACAGAACTTCAAAGTCTTTAGACTTTATATCACTTTTTACTAAATTCCACATCCTTTAAATTTTTTCCCGAGAAACAACTGCATATACTGAGTATAGTTTTAAAACTTTCACCTAGTATGTCGCAACCTCATTCAGGTCTGTCCGAAATGGCCCCATATAGATCATATGCCTTCTTATGACTTCTGAAAAACAACTGCATATACTGAATACTGTTTTTGAATCTATTCCCCTAGAGCTTTCACCCAGCATATCGCAACCCTTGTTAGGTCTGTCTGTAGTGGACCCTACAGAGCTTCAAAGTGTTGTCCAAGGTACTTCATATGAATTTCAACTACATTCCACCAGCTGCAATTTTTTTCCTGAAAAAACAACTGAATATAGTTTTGGAATCTGCTTTCCTCGAGATTTTACCCAGCAAATCGCAGCCCCATTCAGGTCTATCTGAAATGGCCCCTACAGAGCTTCAAAATGCTTGTGACTTCATATTACTTTTTACTAAATTCCTGTAAAATTTTTCCTGAGAAAACGCTATCTATCGGAAATTGTTCATACCAATTTTAAAACCTTCGTCGGCTCATGCGCAACAATTTTGCTAAAGATCATAACATGATCTAATGCACAGTTTACAATTTAATTCATTTGGAGTAATTTTTTAGTGGCGCACCTATCGGAAACTGGTCACATCAGTTTAGAAACCTTCTTAGATTAAAGATTGTTACATGATCAAATGCATAAATAGTTTACTATTCTATAAAGAACATACTGACAAACATTAATTTTTATATATGTATATTAGAGTGTTACAAAAAAGTGTGATAAACGAAGAACCGCTCGACCGATTTTGAGAAAACTTCAAATAAACCATCTCCTAAATAGTCCGAATAAAACCTAAATATTTGGTTTGAATAGGTGAGTCCGTTCTTGAGTTACAATGAAAAGTGGCATTGATTTTTATATATATTTCGGCCTATATCTAAAATGGCTTATCTGCAAAATACTGATTTTTCAGTTCTTTAATGCTCTTATTAATGAGTTTTAAAAAAGTGATCTTTTTCAATATGATTGGTAGACTCCTTCTCATTTCCTGGAATAAAAATTTTTAAATAAAACCCAATATTCGCGATTTTACGGTAGACCAACAGTTTTGTCTTAAAAAATTTTTATATAAATGTGTAGATAAACCAATTTGTTTTTTTTTTTTTTTTTGTCGAAAAAAAAATTGGCTTATGTAGATAAGCCAAACAAAAAAGTGAATAAGGCGCGAATATATTAACATTTTGGTACTATAGTTAAAGCGGGGTAAACGAAAGCGTATGGCATCAAAATCTCAATTTCTAAAATCTGCAGATAAGCCATTTTAGATATAGGCCGACGATATATAGATTTCCTATTATAGTATTAATTATAATTAATAAATTTTTATCTATTTTAAACGTAAAGTAAGTATTAAGTATTCTCTGACAATAATATTGAAAAGTGAAAATGTAGATGAGTTATTATGTGGGAATATGCAATTAAAATATTAAAATTTCCTTTATATTAATTAATTTATTAAACATGCATTAATAAAAAAACTAAACATGCTTTAAACTACTCTAAATTAACCAAAGTGTTTTAAGTATTGAACCAGAAGAATAATGTACAATAATAAGGCCAATATCCATTAAATATATTTCTTAATTAAAGTGTTGTTTTGTGAAAAACCAATTAACTTTACCAGAGTATTAAAAGAATAATAAGATGTGCTCAATTATAATTATTGTACTTTAAATCTATTATAAAACTACAGTGTGCTGGTATATAATAATACGTTATTTTGTTGTGTAATTAGGAAGACTCTTTTTTGTTTCGTAACAAGTGTATTGATTGATTGATTGATTGATTGATAGATAAGCTGTTCATATAAATAATATGCAAATTACATTTGTTATTACTAGAGAAAAAATGTGCGAGCTTTTTATATATAAAAAAAAACTTTTGTTTTAACTACAAAAATAAATTCACGTTTTTTTATATACAAAAAATTTTGTTTTTGCTAACCTATGATTATTTTTCCTTTGCCATCTGCTTCTGTCTCGAACATATTTCCCATTGAAGGTTCTGATTCAACTATTGGTATTAAATGTTTACGTACACTACCATTCACTGCGTTTTTATTTGGTTTTTGGTTAAATGAGTTGTTATAAGTTCCAAAAATGTTTTTTTTTAATATTTTGTATTGTTGTTGTGAGAGATTTGATGAGAGGACGGGAACAACAAAACAGTTTAAAAAAATTATTTAGTTAATTGTAATTTATTTAAGATGGTTAATGAGTATGTAAGTATGACATAAAAACATAATATTAAAACAGGCTTAAATAAATATTCGGCATTATTAAAATATGTAACTATTGTAAGTTAGAAGTTGAGCTCAAGTTTTGATTTTATTTTAGGTTATGAATTTTCAACTTTAACCCCATAATATGGTTAAACTAACAAACATTTGATATTAAAGATGAACTACATGTCTAAAATAATTAAATTCGAAAATTAGAGTATAATACCGCATTATAATGATCGATTATAATGCATTATAACGTATTATAACAAGATTAAATGCATTATAGACCGATAAGAATGCATTTTAAGGCATTACAATGCTATTGTAATGAATTACAACGCATTACTATGTGATTGTTAATTAATGAAACTTAGTATAATGCTATTATAACGTATTATAAGCGATTTTTATGCATTATAATGAAATTATAATATATTATAATGCAATATGTATGTATATATAAAGAGTGTTCCAAATGAAGTTTGTAGTTGCGTTAAGTTAATTTTTTTTATCAAAATTTTTTTAAAAAATTTTTTTTTAAAAAAATTTTTTTTCAAAAATTTTTTATCAAAAATTTTTCTATACAAAATTTTTTGAAAAAAATTTTTCTCTAGAAAATTTATTTGATAAAAATTTTTCTACAGAAAATTTTTCGATAGAAAATGTTTTTATCAAAAAATTGTTTATCAAAGGTTTTTCGATAGAAAAGGTTTTTATCAAAAATTTTTCTATAGAAAATTTTTTTATCTCAAAATTTTTCTCTAGAAAATTTTTTTATCAAAAATTTTTCTCTAGAAAATTTTTTGATAAAAATTTTTCAATAGAAAATTTTTTGATAAAAATTTTTCAATAGAAAATTTTTTTATCAAACATTTTTCTCTAGAAAATTTTTTTATCAAAAATTTTTCTATATAAAATTTTTTGATCAAAAATTTTTCTAAAGAAAAGTTTTTTATCAAAAATTTTTCTATAGAAAATTTTTTTACCAAAAATTTTTCTACAGAAAATTTTTTCCCAAAAATTTTTCTATAGAAAATTTTTTCCCAAAAAATTTTCTATACAAAATTTATTTATAGAAAATTTTTCTCTAAAAATATTTTATCTAGAAAATTTTTTTATCAAACATTTTTCTCTAGAAATTTTTTCTTAAAAAATTTTTTTATCAAAAATTTTTCTAAAGAAAATTTTTTTATCAAAAAATTTTCTATAGAAAATTTTTTTCTCAAAAAGTTTTCTTTAGAAATTTTTTTTATTAAAAATTTTTTGATAAACAATTTTTCAATAGAAAATTTTTTTATCAACAATTTTTCTCTAGGAAATTTTTTGATCAAAAATTTTTCTATAGAAAATTTTTTCCCAAAAATTTTTCTATAGAAAATTTTTTCCCAAAAATTTTTCTATAGAAAATTTTTTCCCAAAAAATTTTCTATAGAAAATTTTTCTCTAAAAAATTTTTATCTATTGTAGAATATTTTTTTATCAAACATTTTTCTCTAGAAATTTTTTCTTAAAAAATTTTTTTATCAAAAATTTTTCTAAAGAAAATTTTTTATCAAAAATTTTTCTATAGAAAATTTTTTTATCAAAAAGTTTTCTTTAGAAATTTTTTTTATTAAAAATTTTTCTATAGAAAATTTTTTAATCAAAAATTTTTTATAGAAGATTGTTTTATCAAAAATTTTTCTGTAGATTTTTTTTTTTTTTTTTTTAATTTTTCTATAGAAAATTTTCATATGTAAAATTTTTTATGTAAAATTATATAAAATTTGTTTATCAAAAATTTTTCTATAGAGAATTGTTTTATCAAATTTTTATGAATTTTGCTATAGAATTTTTTTATCAAAAATTTTTCTTTAGAATTTTTTTTTATCAAAAATTTTTCTTTAGAAATTTTTTTTTTATCAAAAAATTTTCTATAGAAAATTGTTTTATCAAAAATTTTTATTCTAGAAAATTTTTGTATCAAAAATTTATCTTAGAAAATTTTTTGATCAAAAATTTTTCTATAATTTTTTTTTTTAGTAGAAAATTTTTTTATTAAAAATTTTTTCTATCCAAATTTTTTTGATAAAAAACTAATTCTTCAATTTTTCTATATAAAATTTTATAAAAAATTTTTGTAGAAAATTTTTTTATCAAATTTTTATCAATTTTCCTTAGAAATTTTTTTTATCAAAAATTTTTCTAAGAATTTTTTTTTTCAAAATTCTTTTTTAGAAATTTTTTTTATCAAAAATTTTTCTACAGAAAATGAAAACTTAATTTAATCAAATTTTATAGAAATCGGTACATATTAAATTATAAACTATGACAGATTTGGCCACTAAATTTTATAAAAATAAGCTTTATATAAATACCAGCCAGTGCAGCCATTTAACTATAGTTCTATGGACCGATATAAAAAATATGGACCGATTCCTAAAAAAAATTGATATTCTGACTGACCAATAGTTGCATAAAACTTTCCTATTCTAAATTTAGTCGTCATAGCTATTACAATTGTATTAAATTTATCAGCATTAATGTGATTCCCGTGCCGGGGTTATATGGGAGCTCTAACTAAATGTGAACCGATTTCAATGCACAACTTTCTCAAGATATCGAAAATACTTTTGTAAAATGTTGTCCCTGTAGCTATTTTTTTGTTAAGTCGCTATAGCGCTTTTATCTGACGGACATAAGCTATGGTTAAACGTTAACCGATTTTGATGAAATTTTATATGCTGCCAAGTGCTTATGTAAAACTTATATATACTAAATTTTATCATTATAGCTGTTATAACTTGTCATTTATTAGCAAATAAACGATTAGCCTAGACGAGGGTTTACGGGAGCTATGGTCAAATGTAAACCGATTTTGCCCGATTTTAATACCAAAAACACAAATAATGAATATCTTTTGCCAAGTTTCAGTGACCTAGCTCTTTTCGTTTAGGCGTTATCGTGATTTCAACAGACAGACACACGGACATCACTCAATCGTTTAAGAATTTCAGTACCTGGTTGACCGAGCCTAGCTCGGGGCTTTATGATAAGCATTTTGAGGAAAATTTTAAAGTTTTTATATATTTTATTTTATACAGTTACAGTTTAACTCATTTTAAATAATTTTGAAAATTGGTCATACCAACAGAAATCTCCGTCGACTCATGCGCAACAACTTTTCTAAAGATTATAGTCTGATCAAATGCACAGTTTACGATTTAATTCATTTTGAGTAGTTTTCAGTGGCGCCGCCTGAAGTCGTTCATACCACTAACACCTTCTTCTGCTTATGCGTAACAACTTTGCTTGTTATCATAACATGATCAAATGCACAGTTTATGATTTAATTCACTTATAGTCTGATCAAATGCACAGTTTACGATTTAATTCATTTTGAGTAATTTTCAGTGGCGCCACCTGTCGAACTTTGGTCATTCTAATTAATAAACCTTCGTCGGATTATCCGCAATAACTTTGCTAAAAATTATAGCATGATTAAATGTACAGTTTGCGATTAAATTGACTTTAAGTAAATTTCAGTGGTGCCACCTGTCGAAATTTCTTCATACCAACTAAGAAACCTTCGTCGGCTCATGTGCAACAACATTGCTAAAGATTATAGCATGATTATATGTACAGCTTACGATTAAATTGACTTTGAGTAATTTTTAGTAGCGCCACCTAAAAATCGGAAATTATTCACACCAATTAAAAAGCATTCGCCGGCTCATGCGCTACAACTTTGCAAAAGATCATAGTATGATCAAATGTACAGTTTACGATTTAATTAATTTTTAGTAAATTTCAGTGGCGCCACCTGTTGGAAATTCGGTTTACCAACTTAAAAACCTCCGCCGGCTTATCCACAACATCTTTGCTAAAGAGCATAACATGATCAAAATCACAGTTTACTATTCTATACAGAACATACATACAGACAAACATTCATTTGTTTTAAAGTTATAACATTACTAATTTTTTCCCCTTTTTATCCCCTAATTTCAACAAGTTCCATATGCATAATTGGTACTTCTTTGGTACCAATTGAATTCGGTACATTTTATTAGAAAGCAGTTAACATAATTTTCCTATTCATATTACTTTTGTAGATGTTAAGTTATCAGTTTATCCCTTTTTGACACATTTTGGCCACAAAATCAAAAAAGTACCAAATACGTGTTCAATATTTCTTTCACATCTATTGATTGCAGTACAAAGTTTCATTCTATATTCCTTAGTTTATAATATAAGAGTGGGTTAAAAAGGTACCAAAAAAACTATTTTCACCCTTTTTTACCCCTTATCGGACATAGTTTCAAAAAAGTACCAAACACCTATCCGTTTATTTTCATAGCTGTTTAAAACGTAATTTAAATTTTGTTTCTATACCTATTACTTAAGGAGATATAGCGTTTTCGATTTTTTCCCCTTTTTACCCGTTTTTACCCTCTTAGAGGCAAAGGTTCCAAAAGTCCCTTCTTCTTCGACCTACACATCAAAAAAGATACCCACTGTCCAAATTTTATCAAAATCGTTAGAGCCGTTTTCGAGATAGTCATTCTATATATATATATATATATATATACAATTATTGCTCGTTTAAGAATATAAGATAAGGATTCGGAATATTTATCCCTTTTGGTTTTTGAACCAATATTAAGGAAATTACAAACGGAATGACAATCTCAATATACCCCAAATCTTTTAGATAGTGTGTTCAAAAATATATTTATTGCATTGTTTTGGCTAAAATAATAAATGCATATTTTATTCGGAACACATTTTACTTTGCATAGATTTCTGTAAATAGTTGTCTATTTCTTTTAAGAAGACATATACCATGTGTACCCGTCGTTTATAATGTATTATAACGCATTAAAGTATAACTATAATGTATTATGACTCATTGTGGTGGCATTATAATGAATTATAATGCGATATTATAGCATCTTTAAGCAAAATGTTTCGAAAATAATTATTTCAGACCTTTTTTTATGATGATAACATTTTGGAATATAAATATTAATCAATTACTTAATAACTACATAATTAGTATATATTTTATTTGTATCTTTCTTTATTACGATGTTGAAAGTATATTTAAATGCAATGATTGGATATTAATAATTTATTAGAATGTTATTCTAATAGACTTAATAACCAGTTTCTAAAAATTTTGATAAAACGCCGATATTAAATCTTTTTTCAGATTTTATATAATTTGCACCTTTAAGTAGGAACTTAAGTACTATGAAAATAAATTATTTATAATTATAATTATTTCATTTGTAACACATTTAACCAATCTGTTAAAAATAAAAAAATCTATTAGATATAAAAACAAAAACGTAATTAATATAAACAAACTGTAAGAAAACCATTAAACATATATGTATTATAATTTAAACATTTTTGTAGGAGGAAAAAAACAAAAAAAATCGCTTTTTTGACAATATCACAATTAGAATTTACAAAGAAAAACACATAATAATATTGTCAACTATGTAAAAATTGTTGATCAATTTTAACATACCTGTGGTTATGGCCGGTGTCCATTCTTGCTCACCAGTGGCTCCCCACAGAAAACTTTTAGCTGGCACTGCAGGACCGTTTGTATTTGTTACTAAGCTTGTAGTATTTAAGATCGAATTGTTACGTCTTCTGAAAGCTGAAAATAAACGGAACAGGTTGTAACAAATTTCTATAACAAAAAATCGGATAACAAGAAAACGAAACAAATTTTCTTGTATATCTTTTCCTATATATTAAGATTTAAGTTTAATTTATTTAAATGTATTTTAATTACTTTCTAGTTTATCCGTATCTGCATTATTCATGCTATTTGGAATGGATTTACTAAGTGTTGAACAATTTGAAGTGTGATCATATTCCATTGAATTGTAAAAGGATGAAAAATCATCATTGTTATTATTAAATTGGTTGCAATTTTGTTTTGCTGGTACTGCCTGATAATGATGCTGTTGTATGAGAACTCCAGTAGGACCCTAAAAGATATTGAAATAAAAAGCAAAATTAAAAAGCTAATTTTACAAAAATTTTCGATATAAAATTTTTTACAGAAAATTTTCGATATAAAATTTTTGATATTCAATTTATTAAACAAAATTTTCTATATTAAATTATTTATACAAAATTTCATATATAAAATTTTTTATACAAAATTTCAGATATAAAATTTTTTATACAAAATTTCAGATATAACATTTTTTATGCAAAATTTTAGATATAAAATTTTTTATAGAAAATTTTCGATATAAAATTTTTTGTAGAAAATTTTCGATATAAAATTTTTTACAGAAAATTTTCGATATTCAATTTATTACACAAAATTTTCGATATAAATTTTTTTACAGAAAATTTACGATATACAATTTTTTATAGAAAATTTTCGATATACAATTTGTTGAGAATGAACGAAAATTTATATTAGTTACTATTTCTCCTGCACTTTATTTATCCTACTACTAATTGTACGCACTTTTAGTATACTACTTTTTGCAACTCTGCTTTATTTGAACATAACGATTTACATTGTAATGTCTGATACAGTTTAATAAATTAACTCAAACCAACAGGTTATGGGCCACATGTCGCGCATAGTTAAAAGAATTTAAAAGTGTTTAAAGTTTTTTTTTAAATCGAAAAGTTTTTCCGTGAAGTGTTTAAAAATGTCGAGTCTTCCAGTCGGTTTTTCGTTAGAACGTCTAAGAGGACGTGAAAATTTTGATATATGGAAGAGACAAGCAAAGTCTTGTCTAGTCATCAAGGGTTGCTGGAAAATTGTCCAAGCTGGTATAGTAGATGAAGGTGATGCAATTTTAAATGAGAAGGCTCTGGCGGAAATTACTTTGATGGTGGATCCATGTAATTATGGACACATTGCGACAGCAACGAGTGCTAAGGATGCCTGGGATGCGTTGATGAACGCTTATGAGGATACTGGCCTTACGAGAAAGGTGGAGCTACTCAAGCAGTTGGTCAACATAAAGCTAAATAACTATGGTTCTATCCAAGAATACGTGAACGAGTTGGTCATAATTGCTTTGAAGGTCAAGAATGCAGGTCTTAATATAGACGACGAGCTCACAGCATCTTTAATGTTAGCCGAGTTGACTGATGATTTTAAGCCGTTGGTGATGGCCGTGGAAAATTCCAAGGAAAAGCTTACAGTGGATTAGGTAAAGAATCTTCTTTTGCAAGACGCCAAGTTTGATGTCCAAAGTTCTGAAAAAGAAGCGGCGCTGTACTCGAAGAATTCCAAGAAGAAGGAGAAAAAAGCAATTCAGTGTTACAACTGTAAAGAATATGGTCATATTTCGAAGAATTGCCAAAATAGAAACAACAACAGAAGTAACGGTAAGTCATATAAGAAGAATGAAAAAAGAGAAGTTTCGTCAACTCTCATTGCAACAAGCATGAGCATGAATGTTGCTGCAGAAACAAATGAGGGTTACAACAACAACAACAACGTTATGCATTGGTATGTTGATAGTGGCGCTAGCAATCATATGATTAACAACAACATGTATATGTACAACGTACAAAGCATAAAGAACAAAAAGGTGGTGGTTGCTAACAAGAGTCAAATGAATGTTGACTGCGCAGGCGACGTCGACTTAAATATTGTAAATGGGCAGAAAAAAAGTGTAACGGTAAAAAACGTTGAATATGTACCAAATTTGTGTGCAAGTCTTCTTTCAGTAAGACAAATGACTAAAGATGGAAAAAAAGTTATTTTTGAAGGGGAAACATGCAGAATTCTGAATAAAGACGGTACGATAATAGCGTCTGCTACTGTATGTAACGACTTATACCGTATTGATAGTGAAGCTGTTTCTAAGAAAAATAATGCTTTTGTTGTTAAGAAAGAAGCTGGTTTATGGCATAGCAGAATGGGTCACATCTGTGACAAAAGTTTGACCGAAGTTAAAAAATCTTCTTTTGGAATAAATTTTGCAACTGAAACTAAGGAGCCCTGTGTAGTGTGTATTAAAGGCAAACAAACTAGACGACCAATAAGAGAAGATGGTACAAGAGCTACAAAACTTTTGGAATTGGTGCACTCTGATGTTGTTGGGCCGTTAAATGTAAACTCCTTTTCTGGTGCTCGTTTCCTGGTTACATTTGTGGACGACTTTTCAAGAAAATTGTTCATGTACCCTTTAAAGAGAAAATCTGATGTCTTTGAAAAATTCGTGGAATTTAAGAAAATGGCGGAGAATCAGTGTGCAGCTAAAATAAAAATCCTTAGAACGGACAACGGGCGTGAGTATGTCAACAAGAATTTTGAAAATTTCTTGCGGGAAAGTGGAGTGATACACCAGAAGACATGTCCTTATTCTCAAGAACAGAATGGTACAGCGGAGAGAATAAATCGAACCCTAATAGAACGAGTAAGGTGTATGCTTATTGATAGCGGCTTAGACCATCGTTTTTGGGCTGAGGCTGCTAATACGGCGTGTATAAATAAATCTCCTGTATAAATAAATCTCCTGCCGTGGTATAAATAAATCTCCTGAAGAAATTTGGTCAGGCCGTAAACCCAATATGAAGTTTTTGAGAGTGTTTGGGTGTCCTGCTCTGGTACACATTGCTAAAGAGAAACGAAGTAAGCTGGACACAAAATCTAAAGAATGTATCATGGTAGGATACAGTGCCGAAAGCAAAGCGTATCGACTTTTCAACCCTGAAGACAATGGAATAATCATAAGTCGTGATGTGGTGTTCCTAGAAGGTAGTAAGGTGAACATGAATGTAGGCGATGATTTCTACTATCCCGATCTACTACAAAATTATGAATGTGTTGATTCAGGGGAGAGTAGTGGTGTATTTGAATCAACCCCAGACGTTGAAACACAATGTGAGAATACTGAAGAGGCCGATGACGAATCCGATGAAAGCGATTACGATGACTCAGTTGAGTGGTCATCTCCCTTAAACTCACCGGTTACTGTTGATGAGGAAGAGTGGTCACCAAATCTTTACGAAGAACAAAATATGCCTGTGGTGGAAGGTGTCCGTCGCTCAAATCGAATTGCTGATAGAAATCAACAGGGTCACAACTTTTGTGCAACAGAATATGTTTCGAGTGATCCAAACAATGTTGATGATGCGATGTCATCAAATAATTCAGATGAGTGGAAAGCTGCCATGAGAGATGAAATCGAATCGTTAAAGAAAAATGAAACGTGGGTGCTGACAGAATTACCTCCAGGTGAGAAACCAATAAAATCAAAATGGGTCTTCAAAACGAAAAGAGAAGAAAATGGTAATGCCATACGATGGAAGGCCAGGCTGGTTTCCAAGGGGTTTTCGCAGCGTGAAGGAATCGACTATAATGAGACCTTTGCACCAGTGGTCAGATACGACTCGATCCGGTACTTATTGGCGATGGCAGTTCGATACGATATGCATGTACATCAGATGGATGCAGTTAGTGCTTACTTGAACGGTACGTTAAAAGAGACTGTATACATGCAACAGCCAGAAATGTTTGAAGATGGTTCCCAAAAAGTATGTAAGTTGCTGAAATCGATTTATGGTCTAAAGCAGTCGGGTCGTGTTTGGAACGAAACGATCAACAACGAGCTGCTGAAGTTAGGTCTGGTGAGAGGTGAAGTCGACCAGTGTGTTTATCACAAAGTGGAAGGTGGTCTTTTGTTATACGTTGCCATATACGTAGATGACGTTTTAATCTTCTCCAACAACATTAAAGCGATTGAATCTTTAAAAATCAAGCTGGCAAAGAAGTTCAAGATGAAGGATATGGGAGAGGTCTCATCAGTACTTGGCACAAAAATTACGAGAGGTAAAGACTTCATCAAGATTGACCAATCCCGCTATATATCAGATGTTTTGGTGCGATTAGGAATGAGCGAATGTAATTCAAGTTCGACCCCTATGGACTACAATCAAAAGTTGTCTGATAGTATGAGTCCTAAAAATGATGAAGAGAGGCAACAGATGTCGAAAATTCCCTATATGCAGGCAATTGGGTGCTTGCTGTTTGCTGCACAAATTACTCGCCCAGATATTTGTTACGCAGTAAATGTATTAAGTCGATTTGGAACTAATCCTGGAAAGCCACACTGGGAAGCAGTGAAGCGTGTTATGAGGTACTTGAAAGGTTCAATCGACAAAGGTATAGTCTACAGAAAGCAGCAAGCAAATGACATAAAAGGTTATTGTGACGCGGACTGGGCCGGTAATGTTGACAACCGTCAATCTACAACGGGGTATGTATTTATTTACCAAGCCGGTGCCATTTCATGGTCAACTAAGAAGCAAAAGGCATTATCTTCGACGGAAGCCGAGTTTATGTCACTTACAGCTGCAATACAGGAGTCAGTTTGGTTGAAACGCCTGGAAGCCGAACTTAATCCTGTAAGAAATCAAAGTATGTTACTTTACTGTGACAACAGAGGCGCTCTGCAAGTAGCGCTTAACAATAATTACTCGCCAAGAACGAAGCATATGGATATTAAAGCCAAATTTATCCGTCAGAAAATCGATATGAAGGAAGTCGTTTTGGAATACTTATGTACAAATGAGATGATTGCAGACGTCTTCACCAAGGCTGTAACGCCTCAAAAACTAGCATATTTTAATAATAAATTTGGACTTTACTAACACATGAAATTAGGTTAAGTAAAAATGAATATGAATTTAAATTTAATTTTTGATTTTAATGAAATTTGTTTAATGTAAAAATTAGTTTAAGTTGATATGTTAATTTTTGTTTTAAAATACTATTTACCTTATGTAAAAGGTGCATGAGAAACTTTGAATTTTGGAAATTTGTCATTCAGGGAGAGTGTTGAGAATGAACGAAAATTTATATTAGTTACTATTTCTCCTGCACTTTATTTATCCTACTACGCACTTTTAGTATATGTTGTATAGTCATTATGATTAAACTTGAATTCCCTTAATAATGTTTTATATATATAAAGATCTATAATAAAGATATAAAGATCTATAATGACTATACGAATCACCCTGCCTATGTACATAGACCATAGCATATCATAGATGAGAGTAAATAAAGAACTCACTTCTAATAAGTATCTCAAATGTGAAAGACGTCTTTTATTAAATATTATTAAATATAAAACATGGTGTCAGAAGTGGTCTAAAAAAATATAATAGTGTAAAAAAAAAAAAAAGCTTAAAAAATGTCACAAGAGGATAAAAAAGAAACAACAAGTAACCAATTGTTTGCTGCCACGTTGCAGCCATTGAATTTGAAAGCAGCAAACTTGGCCAAAGAATGGCAAATGTGGCATACACAATTCAAGATCTTTTTAAGGGCGTCCGACTTGGAGTCTCAAACTGATAAAAGGAAGGTGGCTTTGATGTTACATTATTTGGGCAGTAAATCATTAGAAATTTTTAATTCTTTTGATTTTGACATTGACACGGTTAAATATGAGGACTTAGTAAAGAAAATGGCGGAATTTTTTGTCCCTCGAATAAACATTGTGATGGAAAGGCATAAATTTTTTTCATATAAACAACAAGAAGAGCAAACCGTAGATGAATTTGTTACCGTCCTAAAGAACCTCAGTTTAAACTGCGAATTCAAAGATTTAAGGGAAGCCTTAATTCGTGATATTTTCATATGTGGGTTGACGCCAAAATTATCTAACGTCCGTGAGAGACTTTTGACTGAAGCCGATATTACTTTAGACCGAGCTGTCTCTATTGCAAACACTATGGTCATGGCTAAACAAAATTCTACAATATTGCAGCAAGATGTTAATGCAGAAGGTGTTATAAATGTCGTCACGAGAAAAAACTTCAAAACCCAGTACCCACAACAAAAATATAAAAATGTTAATAACAAGGCAAGTAACAGTTATAACGGCAGTAACAACAACAGCACAGAAAATTACACCAAGTGTATGAAGTGTGGACAATCTCACAATATTAGATGCCCAGCAGAAGGGGTGAGGTGTTATGAATGCGGCAAAATGAACCACTTCGCTAAAATGTGTTTTCTTAAGAAAAGAATAGTTAAGCAAATGGCTACAGATGAGGGTGATGAAGAAGAAGAGGAAGAAGAAGATCTTTTTGTTGGTGCTGTTACTAAAGAAGACAGAGGGTTGAAGGAATGGAACGTGGTGGTAAAAATAAATAAACAAAAAATTGTTTGCCAAATAGATACAGGAGCACAGGCGAATATATTGTCAACACAGACCGCAGATTTTTTAAATATTAAAAATGTATTAGTACCGTCTAGAATTAGAATTTGTACATTCAGCGGAGATAGGGTTCCAGTATTAGGGACTACTAATTTGGAAGTTACCTATAAGAATACGGTCTTTGTGGTTAAGTTCTTTATTGTTAATATACAGTGTAAGAATATTATAGGTATTGAAACTGCTGTTAATATGAATTTAATTAGGCAAGTTAATGAAATTTCAATAAATGGAGTAATGGAAAAGTATTCGGATGTGTTTAGTGGGCTAGGGTGTTTGCAGAAGAAGTGTGATTTTATGCTAAGGGATGATGTTACCCCAGTTGTAGAGGCCCCTCGTAAGATACCGTTTAAGTTGATGGATAAGTTGAAGACGGAATTAGACAGAATGGTTAACCTGAAAGTTATTGTCCCTGAGCTTGAACCGACAGAATGGGTCAATTCAGTTGTTCTTGTCACAAAGCCAAATGGCAATTTGAGGATTTGCTTGGATCCCAGGAATTTGAATAAGGCAATTCTAAGACCACACTATCCATTTCCCAGTATTGAGGAATGCAAGGCGAAGCTAAATGGTTCCTTATATTTTTCAACATTAGATGCAAATAGTGGATTTTGGATGGTTCCATTGGGTGAAAACTCTTCCAAACTTTGTACATTTAACACACCATTTGGTCGTTTTAGATTTTTAAGACTGCCTTTTGGTATTAACGCGGCTCCTGAGATCTTTCATGCGGAGATGGTAAAACTATTTGGAGATATCCCAGGAATCATTATTTACATTGATGATTTTTTGATTTTTTCGTCCAGTAAGGAGGAGCATATGATGATTTTAGAACAAGTACTTCTTAGGGCAAGACAAGTCGGGTTGAAGTTCAATGAGGCCAAGTGCCATTTTCTTAAAACAGAGATAAAATTTTTGGGACACATTTTTGATAAGTCAGGGGTAAGGGCCGATGAGGATAAAATAGGAGCTATCGTTAAAATGCCAAAACCTGAGAACGTAAAGGATTTACAGAGATTTTTGGGAATGGTAAACTACTTGGGCTCGTTTATAGAAAATTTGTCACTAAAAAATAGAAATCTGAGGGAACTATTTAAGGATGAGGTGAAATGGCATTGGACTGAGGTACATGATGCAGAGTTTAACAACTTAAAAAAGGAAATTACAATGGCACCAGTCCTTACCTATTTCGACCCAAAGAAAGAAATTATATTGTCCGTGGATGCTTCAAATTTTGCTTTGGGTGCTGCAATAATGCATGGGAAAAATCCTATTGCTTATGCCTCTCTGTCTTTGACTGAAACACAAAAAAGTTATGCTCAGATTGAAAAGGAACTACTGGCCATACTTTTCGGTTGTACAAAGTTCCACCAATATGTATATGGTTCTAGGATAGTTGTGGAAACTGATCACAAGCCATTAGTTAGTCTTTTTGATAGGCCCCTGCATAAAATTCCCTCAAGATTGCAACGGTTTATGTTGCGCTTACAATGTTACGAAATTTCTATAATTTATAGGCCAGGACGGGATTTGAAAATAGCCGATACCCTTTCTAGAGCGCCTTTGGGCGATACGGCATTGTCTGAACTAGATAGGGAAATAACTTTGCATTGCGATTTTATTGCTACTTATATGGAGGTTCCATTTGCAGAAATTGATGTGATAAGAGAGCATAGCGGAAAAGATGAAACGTTTTTAAAGATAATGTCTTACGTGAAGGAAGGGTGGCCTAAGAATCGAAGGAGTATTGAACAGGATGTCGCACCGTATTATAAAATAAAGGACGAAATTAGTGTTTTAAAGGGGGTGTTAATGAAAAATCATCAAATAGTCATTCCGAGGAGTCTCCGTAAAATAGTCTTAAATAAAATCCATGAGGGTCACATGGGCGTTCAAAGATGTCAAAATTTAGCAAGACAGTCTGTATATTGGCCGAATATATACAACGACATTGATAATGTTGTGTCAAATTGTGAAGTTTGTTTGAGACACCAGAACTCCAACACTAGACCAGAACTTATGTCACATGAGGTTGTAGATATACCCTGGTATAAAGTGGGGTGCGATCTTTTTGAGTTTCGTGGAAAAATGTACCTTCTGGTAGTTGACTACTACTCAAAGTTTGTTGAGATTGAATTACTGAGTAGTGGTTACAGTGCATCTCATGTAATATGTAGATTAAAGTCAATATTGTCAAGACATGGTATACCATATATTTTTATGTCCGATAATGGACCGCCTTTTAATTCTAAAGAATTTGAACTGTTTTGTAAAGACTGGGGAATTGATCATGTGACTTCGAGCCCGTATTTGGCTAGATCAAATGGTCTAGCTGAAAGAACAGTCCAAACTGTAAAACGATTTCTCATTAAATCCTTGGAAAGCAATTCGGATCCTTATATTGCCTTATTACACTATCGAGCAACACCCAAGGGTGATCTTCCAAGTCCTTCCGAATTGTTGATGTCACGCACTTTGCGTACTAGAGTTCCTATGATGGTAGATAACTTAAAACCAAAGTTAGTAAACAGTAAGAAATACAAAGATAAAATTAAATCAAAATTAGCCAAATGTACTGAATATTATAATAGAAGATCGAGAAAATATGAATCGGTTAATGAGGGCGATAAGATCTTTTTTAAAAAGACACCTACTGGTTGTTGGCTGAATGGTAAAATAGTTGAAATTTGTAGGGAACCGAGGTCTTATGTGATTTTGGATGGTAATGGTTCCCTTTTTAGAAGAAATTTGGAACATATTAGGAAGTCGCCTGGGGATAATTTGCAGAGTAGTGATACAACACCTAATGGTAATAGTGCAAACCTTGAAATTGAGTATCAAAAACAGGACAAAGAAAATGAAAAGGAGATAGTTCAGGAGAATTTAGGAGTTGATTGTAAGGATGGTCAGTATGTGACACGCAAAGGTAGAATTATCAAAAAGCCAAGGAAACTTGATTTGTAACATTTTAAACTATAGTTTTATAACATTTCTTATTGATATTTATTATTAATCATTTTTGTATTCTTTATTACTTGTAAAGGGAGATGTTGTATAGTCATTATGATTAAACTTGAATTCCCTTAATAATGTTTTATATATATAAAGATCTATAATAAAGATATAAAGATCTATAATGACTATACGAATCACCCTGCCTATGTACATAGACCATAGCATATCATAGATGAGAGTAAATAAAGAACTCACTTCTAATAAGTATCTCAAATGTGAAAGACGTCTTTTATTAAATATTATTAAATATAAAACAGTATACTACTTTTTGCAACTCTGCTTTATTTGAACATAACGATTTACATTGTAATGTCTGATACAGTTTAATAAATTAACTCAAACCAACACAATTTATTATACAAAATTTTCGACATAAAATTATTTATACAAAATTTTAGATATAAAATTTTTTATACAAAATTTTAGATATAAAATTTTTTATACAAAATTTTAGATATAAAATTTTTTATACAAAATTTTAGATATAAAATTATTTTATAGAAAATTTTCGATAGAAATTTTTTTATACAAAATTTTTGACATATAAAATTTTTTATACAAGTTTCGATATATTTTTTTATACAAAATTTTTTATAAAAATTTTCGATACAAAATTTGTATTGAAGAATACAAAATTTTCGATCAAAAATTATTTTATAGAAAATTTTCAAAATAATTTTTTTTTAGAAAATTTTTAATATAACATTTTTTATACAAAATTTACGATATTAAATTTTTTCATAAAAAAAATCTATATCAAATTTTTATAGAAAATTTTCGATATAAAATTTTTTCAAAGACAATTTTCGATATACAATTTTTTGTAGAAAATTTTCGATATAAAATTTTTTATAGAAAATTTCAGATATAATATTTTTTATGGAAAAATTTCGATATTCCAAAATTTTTGATATAAAATTATTTATACAAAATTTCAGATATAAAATTTTTTATACAAAATTTCAGATATAAATTTTTTATACAAAATTTTTCTAGAAAATTTTCGATACAAAATTTTTCTATAGAAAATTTTCGATAGAAATTTTTTTATATAAAATTTTCGACATACAATTTTCTATCAAAATTTTCGATATAAAATTTTTTATAAAAAAGTTTCGATATAATTTTTTTATACAAAATTTTTTATAAAAATTTTCGATATAAGATTTGTATTGTAGATTTTCGATATAACATTTTTAATACAAAATTTTCGATCAACAATTTTAAAAATTTTCAAAACAAAATTTTTTTTAGAAAATTTTTAATATTTAATTTTTTATACAAAATTTTCGATATCAAATTTTTTCATAAAAATGTTTTCGATATAAAATTTTTATACAAAATTTTTGGTATAAATTTTTTATAGAAAATTTTCGATATAAAATTTTTTTATACAATTTTTTGCAGAAAATTTTCGATATAAAATTTGTTATACAAAATTTTAGATACAAAATTTTTTATACAAAATTTTGGATGCAAAATTTTTCTATAGAAAATTTTCGATAGAGATTTTTTTTATACAAAATTTTCTATATGATAAATATTTTTTCAAAATTTTAAATATAAAATTTTTTATACAAAACTTTCGATATAATTTTTTTATACAAAATTTTCTATCAGAAATTTTTTATAAAAATTTTCGATATAAAATTTGTATTGAAAATTTTCAATATAACATTTTTAATACAAAATTTTCGATCAACAATTTTTTTATAGAAAATTTTCAAAATAAATTTTTTTTTAGAAAATTTTTAATATTAAATTTTACACACAAAATTTTCGATATTCAATTTTTTCATAAAAATATTTTGGTTATCAAATTTTTATACAAAATTTTCGGTATAAATTTTTTATACAAAATTTTCGATTTGAAATTTGTATAGCAAATTTCGATATTAAATTTTTTCAAAGAAAAATTTTCGGTATAAAATTTTTTATATCAAAAAATTTTTTATAGAAAACTTTCGATATAAAATTTTTATAGAATAATTTTCGATATAAAATTTTTATAGAAAAATTTTCGATATAAAATTTTTTATACAAAATTTTTCTTAAAAAAATTATTGATATACAAATTTTTATCGCATAAATTATATTTTTTTACCTTAGGAAATATATGAGTCCAACGCCGACGATTTGATGTTAATTTAATTGTCACATGTGAGGGATCAAATGGATTAATCAGTGATCTTCCAGGTCTAACAATGGGTGTTATGGAAACAATCGAACGTCGGGCATTCTTCTCAGAAGCCAAAGATTCTGAAAGATTGGTAACATCACTCTAAAAGAAAAAAATATTTAACAATATAATACCAAATATGTTATAAGTTATGTCTTACCATAGCAGCTAGTATTCCCGAGGTTCCATGATGTATATCAGGATCAGACATTTTACGTCTCAAACTGGGAACTTTAGTAGGTGTAAAATTTTCCCAATCTCTATTTTGATAAGCATACGTTTCTAAACTTGGCACCGACGTTTTTTTAGCTCGAATAACCCGCTGCAATGAACTTTTAAATAAAAAGAAAATAAAATTCAATAATAAAGTGATTACATTGAAATATGTATAAAAAGATTACCAGGTGCCCTGAGCTGGAGGCGGCTGAAATATTTGATCATCATAAGCTTCATAATCAAACAAAGAATTGTGTATATACTCAGACTGGTTGCAACTTAGAAAGTTTTTTTCATTGTCCTAGTTTTGTAAAAAGATTGTTAAATATACATATTTTTGTTGTATTATATTTTTGTAAAACTTACACTATTAGTATCCATAGTAATAGGAGCATTTGCTATCATAGGAGGCAATTTGATACGTGGTATGAAATTTGAATAGGCAATCTTTTTATTAGTAGAGTAAAAACTTAAATTAATCCAATGGGGTAAGGAGTAATCATCTGCCGATGTTAGAGAGGTGTCTTTATTATGGAATTTCAGCAAGGGTACAGCATGTAAAGGCTGTTCACCAACACACACCAGATCGCTGCCCACACCATTATCTATAATCTAAATAAAGCAGAGAAAACTAATTTTTATTATTTTACATAGTTTTATATTATACTAAAGATGTATACCCTTTGCTTGGTTATATTTGTTAGTTCTCGATCAACTTCAAATACTCCCACACCTGGTGTTATTACCACCGACAGTTGACCGGTACGATCAAATGTACGATCTAGATAATGTTTTTCAAAAGTATTTAGCGATATATTTAGAACTTCCAAAAAATTGCCTTGAGCCGCTGTAGAATTGTAGGCTGTTGGTATTTTCACTCCCTCCCTGGCATGATAATTCAGTACAGTCTTTTGATAAGATGTAAACAACTTCCTCAGTTGAGCCAATACCGTACACCAATCATCGTTACGTTCATTTTGTATAGCCACCCGATAGAAATCCTCATAAAATCTTCCCTTATAATCCATTTGCAAACATTCACGCATATGTTCAGGAAACTCGTCCAGTGTTTTGGCGGCGTAAAATGTTCTTGAGAACAAAACTATTGTAACTTCATGATTACATCCTAATTTTTTCCACTTATGAAAGAGTTCAGTTAGAAAACCATTTACTGCTTTTTCAAAATACAGGTCGCCATGAATATCAAAATCCCACATTTCCGAGGACATCTGCAGAAAGAGATAGACCATAGAGGTGCTACTGCGAAAAACGATTTTTGTATCCTCAGTTATAACGCCGCAAGAGACTCGTTCGCCTTGGGACCACATTTCGTATACCTGACATCGTATCTGCATATCGTTATAGTCGATTTTCTTATTCACATACACACACGTGTTAGTCTAAGAAATAAGTAAAAGTTTAAGGAATTTAATGAGATCAGTAATTTGGAATATAATTTTTGAAATATATTCTTTTTATAGAAACACTTTCTTGCAGAAGAAGAAAATAAAGTATATCTATAATCTAAAAAAAGCAAAGAAAAATTATATTTATTTTATTCCGTATTATTACTTTAGCAACCTATCAATTGAGGAAATTTGGGTTCAGTGGAAATAGTGCAATTTATTGTCAAACTAAAATCTCCGCTTATACTAATATTACTTACCCTTATAAGAAAAACCTTTGCAAACAAATGCTAGCAGAATCGCATAAGAAATTAGGATCTACTAAACGCTACAAACCAAATCCCTGCTTTTTAGGAGGTACGTCAATGGAAACGGCGGTGGATATACCACACACTTCGAAGGTCAAATACCAATATTGCCCGACAAGCGCTTCGTTGGAATCCACAGGGAAGCGGCCGTCGAGTTGGTGCACCTGCTAGAACGTGGAAAACATCAACTGATGCGGAGTAACAAGCAGTAAGCTATTCATGGAATGACGTATGCCTAACATTTCGCAATAAAGTTCGATATAAAAGAATGGTTGAGGCCCTATGCTCCACTGGATTCAAGGATAACAGAAGAAGAACCAATCAATAAAGGCCTTTGCTCTCGATTAACCGAACTAAACTCTTCCGCTTTTACTAATATCACTTTAACTTATAAGAACAACATACCAAATATTTCTTTAACCTCCACATTTCAGAACGTCCCATATATTGGTCCTTAAATGTGATTTCGATCGAGTCCAAAGCCACATCGGCGACGTCAACCACACGCATAACAACATCGCTAAAGGTACGCAGCTTAAATTGACTTGCCACATTGCTCTCAATACTAATCACATCACGATTTTTTAGATCTGTAAATGTTGTTATCTGCAGCAGCAATCTAGTATTTTCCTCATCATCACGATGAAACACCTCGACAATATCACCAGCTTTGGCATCGGGGTGCTCCCTATTATTAATTAAAAGATCAGCATCTGTAACACACAAAAGTTGTTTTGCATTTCCTTTGTGTCTATTCCCTTAAGCACTTTCAAATATTTACCATTGTAAGATTTTGTATGTGTATATAACTTATATAACTTCATTATTCGTTTGTTTAAGTTTGATAACACTTCTTTTTTTGTTTATATTTCAATCAATTTTAATTGTTCACAAAATATTCTACATTGTTTTCTTGTAAGAAAATTATCAACACAAACACTTACAACGAAAACAACAATCGGAATAAAAAATGTCCATGTGTGTCAAGTTAACAATGAGAGTAAATGTCAAAATAAAAACATAAATACCCCACAATGGGGTATGTTTAAAACAGTGTTGTATTTTTGGGGAAAAATGAAAGAGAATGGGGAAATTTTGACAGAATTTAATGGGAAATTTTTCAAAATGTAAACAAAAGAAATATATCGAGATATAACCCCAAAAAAGGTTATGTGCAATATTACAGACATTATAGAAGAACGTTTTTGAATTAACTTTTCTATTAATGTAGTTACACTTTAAAATTTAGCATGTAAATATTATTTGTTCTATATAATGTTATTTAATTAACTTTTAAGTTTCTTACGTTTTTTTGCCATCACTATAAAGTACTACTGTTGCAGTTTTTTCTTTGATATATTATTTTAATTCTGTTACATCTAAATTTTTAGTTAGATGTTATAGAAACTTAGAACGTCATTAAAAAAGGATCAAGGCTTTTAGGAAATTATAAAATGACATTTTAAGTATTTGCAAAAACGGCTCTACGGAGACAAATTTGACACCTAAGGGTATGAAGAAACTCTCGTTCCATGTAACTTTCACATAATATACATATATATCGATTAAAGAAAATTAAAGGGGAACTCGATCTTCACAGATGGATTTAAAATGGAAATCGGCACTGTTACTGGTGTCTTGTTAAAGAATCAGAACATTAGGAAATCCTACAGGCTTAGAGATGAGTGCAGTGTATTTCAGGCAGAAATCTTTGCCATTCTGAAAGCCACTGAACTTATTTCATACAACATTCCTGTAGACAGCGAGGTGAGAGCAGCCAGGCTGCTCTAAAAGCCCTGGAAGGATGTAGCATCACCTCAAAACTAGTCAAGTCATGTAGATTAGTCATCATTAGCTTGTCAGATACATATAGGGTAAGACTTTGCTGGGTTCCTGGTCATTGCGACATCGAAGGCAATGAAACTGCTGACGAAATCGCAAGACTTGGCTCAGTCAGGAACTAATGCTCACGGTGACAGAGATAGCACCACCTTCATGTCACCTTTTAATGGGCATTAAGTCTTGGATCGGTGAGGAAACAGCTAAGAACTGGTATAACTTGGACACTTGCACAATATCTAGGACCTTATGGCCCGACTTAAATATACGCAGTCTTAGGAAATGCATAGGTTTTCTAGGGTAGCATTTTGGACAACACTTCTCTTCTCTACGACTCCCTTTCTCTTTCTCTAACAGTATCTAGAAACTTCTCCCTTCACTCTTCTCTCTCTTTCTCTTTCCGCTATCGTTATTTACTTTCAGAAAGGATCACAATGGACCCGAAGGTCTCCGAGTGAAGATGCCACTTCACTGGCATTACCTTTTTAACCTTACCTAACCTTCTTTCCTGTAAATATCTAAGAACATTTTATCCTAAGTAACAAAATGTTTTTGATATTAAAATTTATACATTGGTAAAATTCTAGAACTGGGTGTAAAAAGCGCGGGCTATTAATTTTCATTAAAAACGCAAATTTGAAAATAGTGTTGTTTAAACATTTTCTGGCTCGATATATCTATGGTTTGGTGCTAAAAGGGCCAATATAAAAAAAAAATAGTTTTGAAAAAATTTGATTTTAAGTTTTTATTTTCCATATAAATTCAAAGCAACATTGCCTAGAAAAAACCCTTATAAATCTGTTCTGAGTTAAGTTAGAGATAAGCTGTTGGAGCCAAATAAAATATGATAAAGAAGGAAATCCAATGCAATGATTAACTCAAAACAGCAAAAAATTGACATTGGCCCTTCTAGCACCAAGCCACAGATAAAAAATAACCCCCTAATTCATAATCAAAAAATAAAGCTATATCAAGCTTATAATTCAAATTTTCCATACAAATTTCAAATTATAAGAAGTTGACAATTTTAAAAGAAAATTTTTGAAAAAAAAAATTAAAAGAAAATTTTTAAATGTAACTTTTTATTGCAATATGCTTTTTTAAAACTTTTAATTTTTGATTCTTTTATTAGAAAATCTTTTAAAAAATTAGTTTTTTTATAAGAAATTTTTTAAGTAAATTTAATTTTTTGTGTTAGTTAGTAGTAGTACCCTATAAGTATCCCTTTTCGCTTGGCATATCGACGCTTTATATTCAAAAAGAGCTATCTGTACTTTCGACCAAAATGGTTAAAAAAACGCATTTCTTGGCTTATCTGTCACATGTCATATAAATAAAAAGAAAAAATTCTAAAAAATTTGTTTTCATAAATTGTGTTTGTGCTATCTACACACGTTATCTTCATAATAAAAAAAAATAATGCTATCTACATTTCAAATATTTGTGGAAATAATAAAATTGTTTTAAGACATACATACACTGTAAATTGTGATAAAGCAACGAAATGGATCACAACTCCCTACAACGTATTGCAATCGTTTATGTGTCATCTAACGAAGATGAGGACGATCTTATAACAGGTTTGTTTTGAAAAATTTTTAACAGTTATTATTGTAATCAAAACTTTTCTTTAGATTCTGAAAATGAACATATCAATCATAATTTACCCACTTATCGTAGAAGAAAAAGGGTACATTATTCGAATTCAGAAAATCGACTACAAAATGCAAAAAAGCGCATGAAGGGGCTGCAATATTTAGGATTTTCGACTGTAGATAAAATTGTAAAACAAAATGTAATAAAGAAACAAAGAGAAATTGGCCCAGCATGTTTGTCGAAAACTTGCATTAAAAGTACCGTAAGACACTGCCAACAACTGGATGAAGTTGCCAGAAAAAGTATTTTCAAAATGTTTTGGACAATGTCCTGGGAAGCTAAACTAGATTTTTTAAAGGCTCACGTAACACAGACTCCTATAAAGAGGAGTACAGTACATAGTTGCAAAAGAACTAGTACCTTTGTGTATAAACTTCCATACCAGCATGAACTTCTTCAAGTATGTCGAGCCATGTTCATTTCCACTCTTGGTATAAATAGAGGAATGTTACGATATTGGTTGGTCAATAAGAACCCAGTTCCATCGTCTGATAAAAAAAAAAGCGACATAATAATGGACGCGAATTAAGTGGAAGCATTTGCAGGTGCTAAAGACTTCCCATTCGCTGCAAGAAATTCAATGAAGGTCAGAGTTGACCTTCATTAAATTGATGAAACGTTTGATCAGTAGACCAGTACAGTCTAAAAAACCAAGGGCAAGCATTGTTGCAAATAGCTGTCGTCTTTAAGAAATAAATTAAATTCTGCCACTTTTAATTTTTATTAAATAACATGTAAAATAAATCATATTCAATTTTGTTAATAAGCCCTCATTTTATAGGTCTCCTTTATTTAATTTTAAAATATTTTTATATAACTCTAGCAAATGCACATAAATAATAAAGTTTCATTACAGATAACTTTTAATTTTTGAACAATAATTCTTTTTTAACTGTAATGCAATTATATAAGTTTTACAAAATTAATTGTAATGAATGAAGAAAAAAAACTTCTTTCAATTTTAGCCACGAAAAAATTGTTATTAGAAAAAAAAAACAACAAATTAAAAGCAACTAAAGAAAAAAAGTTAAGCATACAAATTATATAGTAATTAGTGGGTTTTGTTTAATAAATTGTATAAATGGCTTTGGTTTTAATGTTGTAGCATATGGTATTTTTTTAATATTCTATTTGAATCTTCAAACATTTGCAAAGTTCCAGTACAGAGCGGAGCACAGCATGTTGTTCCCGTCCACATTTTTTTGTGTTATTTTACTCTTTCTTTAAATAGGCAGTCAATGAATCGCGATCCCTCTTTAACCAGGCTGCATTAAGGCGTATGGTTTCAACAGCTTGTGATACGGTACGTTCGGTGCCAGGGAACTGTTTGCTTTTGAAGAACTCCTCGACCTCAAGGGCACGTTCCTCGGAAGCGAAATTTTCGATTAGGTATTTAATCAAACGAGCCAAAAGGAAACCACCCTGTAAAAATAGTTTTGGATTTAAATAGTAATAAAAAGCAAACTATACTTTATTTTAGTCATATTTACCTGATATTGTTCCAATAATTTTTGATTATTTTCCTTGAAGAATTCCCAAGCCATATCACGGCCTTTGGGATTAACAGCAACAGCTACAATAACAAATACTGAATCTTGAGCACGTACTTCGCCCTAGTAACACACAAAATTAAAAAAAACAATAATTTTAAACAAAATGCATACAATTAATTCTTATTGCTTTTAAAATCCAACTTACAGACATGGCGAATTCAATAACTTTACGTAAGATATCTACATTACCAATGCAGCCTAAGGCCCGAGAAATACGATCTTGTTCTTCGTGTAAATCAGTGGCACGATATAAAGAAAGCATTTCTTCGAATATGGCCTCATTACCATCTTGCAAAACTGCCTTATAGCAAGTAGAACGTAAATCGGCGGGTACAGGGCAAACGTTATTGGCATGATTACGGAAACTAGAATATAAAATATAACCATTTAAACCAAAGACCATTTGAACTTACTATACAAAAACTTACCGCTTTTGAGCTTCGGCAATAATATCCTTGCAGCGGAAAGACACTAAACGCGACAGAATGAGACTACGCAACAAAGTATCCAAATGATTTTCACCTTCACGTACTTCCCAACCCAAACGTTCGGCCACAGGGCGATATAGTTTCTCACCGTATCTATTAAAGTGATCCATTAGATCAGTGTGTGATATTAAAATGTGCAGATTAGACAAGGAGTTAGTAATGGCAGTCCAAACGGTATAATTAGTTTCATTGCGATATGAATCAATGAGCTCCAGAACTTCAGCAGTACTAGCCTGGCCTGCTTGTACCATAGCAAACATATCATCTATGAGACCCAAACGATCTAAAGGTGGCAATTCCATATTGCGAACTGCAGGCATTAGCTTTTCCAGCATTTCCTTGGAATAACGGGTTCTATAATAACCCACAGTGCCGGGATTTACTTTAATCCAATCATCTGCACTTACATCCTCTAAAACAACTTCCATTGATTTTTGATCAAACAAGAAAGTTTTGGCTATACTGTTGGGGTTCTTCGAGGTAGAAATGGTAATTGGTATAACCCAGGTATAATCACCATCATCTGGCTTCGAACCATCGGCAGTAAATTTGTTTTGAGACAAGCGCAATAAACGCTTATTGCCTTCCTGTTGCTCACATTCGACACATACAACTGGGAAACCTTTAAGCTTTATCCAAGAACTCATTACCTTAGCTACGGGCTTGGAACTGGCCTCTTCCAAAGCAGCCCATAGATCTTCGGTAAATGTATTCTTATACTGATGGCGTGTTAGATATATATTCATGCCTTTGCGGAAGTCATTTTCTCCGATATAATCGTGTAACATGCGTATAACGGAAGCACCTTTATTGTAACTGATTTCATCGAAAATTTCATCAATTTCACAGGGATGCCCCACAGGCACCTCGATTGGATGAGAGTTTTTCAACGAATCTAACTCTAAGGCTCTTGTATACATATCAGTAACGAATTGAGTCCAAATATCGTATTCGGGAAATAGATGATGAACACAGAGAAATTCAACAAAAGAAGCATAACCCTCGTTTAACCATAAATGAGTCCACCATTCCATGGTGACTAAGTTACCTGGAAAATAATTGATATAATTCATTAATAACTTATGTAAACAATAATAAAATGTTTGTATATATACCAAACCATTGATGAGCAATTTCATGTCCCACCGTTAAAGCAATCGATTGTTTGCGCATCAATGAGGTATTTTTGGGATCAACCAATACAAAAGTTTCACGATAAGTAACCAAACCCCAATTTTCCATGGCACCCGCAGAGAAATCTGAAATGGCTATCAAATCCATCTTTGGCAAAGGATAGGCAATGTTGAAATAACTCTTGTAATAAGGTAAGACTTTGGTTGCCACTTCTAAAGCGAATAGACCCTGTTCCTTTTTGCCAACTGGAGTGTAAACACGAACCAAAACACCATCTTCAGATTTTCCCTCTACATAATCGTATTCACCCACAACAACGGCCACCAAATAGGTAGACATAATTGGAGTACGATCAAAACAAATTCGTCTCAAACCACCTTCTAACTTTTCTTCAGCCTTCACTGGCATATTAGACAATGCTACACGATCTTCAGGCACAACTAAGGCAACATCAAATGTTGACTTTATAGCAGGTTCATCCCAACAAGGAAAACAGCGGCGGGCATCTGTGGCCTCAAATTGTGTTACGCCAGCATAACGTTCTTCACCACTTTGAGAGAAATATTTACTACGATAGAATCCCTTCATTTTATCGTTTAGCTCTCCCGTAAAGCTCATATTCAATATACCAGCCAAACCAGCTGGCAATTCCTTTTCAAACACTAAAGTGGCCGTTTCATTTTCGGTCGAATAGTTAACTTTAAGGGGTTTCAAGACTTCGCCATCCACATCGAATTCACTGCTACTAATGGCAATATCTAAAGCATTTAAAGTAATAGTACTGGTTGGAGAAGCAATCTGAAATTGTAATGGTTTGTATTTTTTTTTTTTATAAAAATGTTAATGCTAATGTGTCAAAACTATATTTTTTATAGAAATGTTGTTTAAACAAGATTTGTATTTAAAATTAAAATAATAATCCTTAAGTTCTATTAATAGCTTTTAAAATTAATAAAAATAATTCAATGATGTGATTTAAAGAAGATTATTAGTCGTTTAAGATAAACTTTGTACATAAATTTAACTGATTTATTTTTTAAGTGAGAAATTTATTGTAGTTAATAAAAAATATTAGGTGTTCTAAAAATTATTGATCAACATTATACCATTCCACCCGCATATTCAGTTTCAAACAAGTAAGAAAGCGCTATAGTCGGTCAAGCCGACCATACGATACCCTTCACCACTAAGGTCAAAGGTGTTATTTTTTCTGTATAAAGACTAATATTTGCTAAATTTTGCTATCATACAAACATTTTCTCAAAACTTATATATTCAACCTGTTTCCGTCATTTGGACTTATATGAGAGCTAGGGTCAAATGTGGACCGATTATCTAGAAATTTAGCAAATTGATTACAGTTGTTACAAAAATTATGTATGCAAAAAATAAACTCAAAATTGTTATTATCTTTAGATTTACGAGCGTTGTAGTGATTTTTTGTCTCATTTAGTGCGTTTTAAAAGAAGAGTTTGTATGGGAGCTATGGTCAAATATGGACCGAAATTTGGTACAGTGATTTAAGTTTACATATGCAGTATTTGTTTTAAATTTCATGAAAAAATATTAATATTTGTGGCCAATATAGCTTTTCCGGGAAGTGGGACCTATGGGAGGTATCATAAATAATGGACCGATTTTGACCAATTTCAATAGCCATGGTCCCATTATCAAAAAAATTATCTGTGCCAAATTTCATCAAATTATCTTTAGAACTGCGACCTGTAGTTTGATTACAAGGTTTACATGGGGGTCCAGCCAGCCAGCCAGACGGACGGACGGACATCGCTAAATCGACTCAGAAAGTGATTCTAAGTCTATTGGTATAGTAAAAAGTGGGTCTAAGACAAATATTTCTATGCGTTACATACATTAGCATAAACTTATAATACCCTTTCCACCTATGGTGGTGAAGGGTATAAATAACACTAAAATCTTGAACCAATTGACTCCCAAAATCTGAAATTTTATGATGGTAGAGAAAAGCCAGAACCGGGGTATTAATTATTAGATAAGGTTTTTTAAATTCATTTTTGAAGTATTCAAATTTTAAAGTATTTATATCTCGTGAACTGTTCAAAATATTGCATTTCTCTCTTTAGCAAATTTTTACCTTTAATTAAATCTTAAAATTTTGCCTTGAGATAAAATCAAAAAAACTACAACATCTTATGAAAAACGGTGAAACTGTCAAAGAACGTAAAATTTCGTCATAGATTTTCGTTCAAATATTTTAAAATAGATACTTCGAAAAATTTTAGATATCAACATTTTTCATGTAAAACGACTTAAAGAACATTTCATTTACTATTCTTTCAACAAAATCGAACAAACATTTCCAAAGATATAATAAAATTGATAGACCTGTAAAAATTGAAAAAAGACCATAGCAAATGAAAATAAATAGCGTAGTCTTAAAACATTTCTTTTCAACCCCTCGTAGGTACCACAAAGAGCCTATCTTTGGGGATCAATTGATATTGAATTTGCAACCTGCTTAACCTAAACTTATCTATGCGCCTTGAAGGGCCTATTTAAGACTCGTTATGGTAATTATAGGATCTTTTTACTAGAAGTACCGCAAAAGTCTTAAAGAATACAGCTCATTTCAATACGATTAATTTGTAAGGTTTTTTTTTAATTACATTAAAATTTCAACAACCTAGCAAGAAATAAAAATACTGTCACACTTAATGTTTAATTTCACTTTTTAAATTTATTCTTCCTTGGGATATAAATACCAGCCACAACAAATATAGATTTTAGACAGAATCTCATTATAGTACATAAAGAGATTAAGAAGAAAGACAAAACTCGTTTATTCGCCACGATTATTAAATAAAAGTTATTCACATTGTTTGTCTTTTGTTGTATTGTTTAGTAGCGTGGTGTCGGAAATTTAAAAAGTTGAATTTTTGTTTTGAAAAAAGATATTTTTTCCGAACTATTGTACATAAGATAGTAAAGGTATGAAAGTCAAGAAATATTTAATATAAATGTATGGGTTAATCTTAAACGACGACCTTGATTTTAACAAAAAAAATAACTTTTTTTAGATCTTATTCTTTTGCACAACTAAAAAAATAAGATCATTCAGAGAATTAAAGACCATTGACTTTCTAGGTAGTAAATGTGTGTTTTTTGTTAAGCTAACGGTACAGGCTACAGTTTGATAATTTACCGGTCAAACCAGATGATATAGCATTAATATGTTTTATTTTTTTGCAAATATTAATGTACAGTGGAATCGTGGGACACTAAGTTAATATTAAAGAATTTTATAAATATGGATGGGCTAATTTAAGGTTATAAGTTAAAAATTATAAGTAGATTGTCTGTCAAATGATGAAATGTCAAAAATTTGAGCTACATATTTATTAAGTAAAAAAAAAAATAAAAATTTTTGCAATGGAAAGTTACATTCTTCAAAAATTTCGTCGCCAAAAATTATCCTCGCTACCAAATCATAATAAAAGTTTTTTGTGCCCAAAACTGGATAATGCTGACATCAGTGACCTTTGGTTTCAGCAAGACGGTCGGAAAATGTTTCAATTTATCGATATAGTACATAAATTAGGCGTCTCGTTTTTGTGATTTAAAGATGCTAAATTATATTCTCTGTGACCCTTTGAAGTCTTAGACCCACCTTTAAGTATACCAATACACTTAGAATCTCTTTCTGAGTCGATTTCAGTCCGTCCGTCTGGCTGGGAGGCTGGCTGACTGGACCCCCATTTAAACCTTGTAATCAAAATGCAGATCGCAATTTTAAAGACAATTTGATGAAATTTGACGCAGACAATTTTTTTGATAGTGGCTATTGAGATGTCTTTGAAATTCGTCAAAATCGGTCCATTATTTATATTACCTCCCATAGGTCCCACTTCCCGAAATTGATTTTGGCCACAAATATCAATATTTGTTCATAAAAAAAAACCGATACTGCTTATGTAAACCAAAATCACTGTACCAAATCGGTCCACATTTGACCATAGCTCCAATGCAAACTCTACTGTCAAAACGCACTAAATGAGACAAAAATCACTAAAACTACTACGTTTGAAGATAATGAGAATTTTGTAAAAACTATAATCAATTTGCCAAATTTTGAGATAATCGGTCAACATTTGACCCTAGCCCTCATATAAGTCCAAATGACGGAAACAGCTTAAATATATGTATAAGTTTTGGGAAAATGTTTGTATGATGGCAAAATTAAGCAAATATTTGTCTTTATACAAGAAAAAGAACACCTCTGACCTTACTGGTGAAGGGTATCGTATGGTCGGGCTTGGTCGACTGTAGCACTTTCTTACTTGTTTAAATTATAAAATATATTTTGAATTTAAAAATTTGTGATTTAAAATATTAACTGCTCTGGATTTTAATGCAATGAAAAATGCAATATCACTTCGAACAAGATACTAAGCACATTTAACAATACAAAATTTATACAAACACATTTTTGTTTTAAAAGTTTAAAATCAAAGACATAATAAGGAACATACAACGTGTATCCACGACCGTGTGTACGTATGTATGTATAAGTGAGGTAAAAACGCACAAAAAATTTCAAAATTCACTGAGAAAGCTTTATCAATTTTGTTTGTGGTTTTTTTTTTGTGTTATTTTTCTTTCCCATATATTCCCATAAAATATTATAGGTCTTTCTTTCTTTTTAAATAAAAGTGAAAGCAGAAGAAAGGTTGAAAGCAAAATTTTGTATAAAAATAAAGTTTTGCAATTTTTACTGAACAATGTTGTAGATAGAGTTAATATTGTTTTTATACCCTACACCAAAATATGTGGTAAGGCTTTACCCCCATCAGTTTTTGCTGATGTAACAATGATTTCTGCGTTAAATTTATATGTTTGAACTATATTCCCAGTTATATTTATTTCATGGATATGTACATACTTTAGCGACATTATTTTAAGGCCTATTCTGTCTTTTATAAAAATAAATTGATTTTTGTACGAGTTATTTCAAATTGCATATCAAATTAAAGTTTGGATACATATTTTTGCAAGTGAATGTATGTCTCAATGTGTTGAATAGCAAGTTCTTAATTCTTAAAGCAAGTTCTTAGTTCTTAATCATTAATTGATGTATGGTATAGTATGATCGGCCTTGACCGACTATGAAAATTTACTTGTGTTTATTACAGACTTATGCATACTACTTACTTGCAATTGTACACTGGTTTTGCCCTCAAAAGTGAAAGCCTCCAGATTCGGCTTCAATTCCAAGACATAATGCGATGGCACAACATTGGTGGGTAAACGTTGAAATTCCTTTGGTTGACAGGCGGCCATACTTAGTATGTGTGTATTGGTTTTTGTTTTAGAATTCGGGGCTAAATCCGCGGATGTACGACAGATAATAGCACAATATTTCTGACAGATATCACCTAAAAGTGGAGCTTCTGAAGTTTTGAGAGGAGCACCCAATGATATCGTTGAATAGTCGCGATAAAATTGTTTTTGTAATTTAACGTATGGTTTACCAGCGATAAGCGTATTAAGATGACAATTTTCTAATAATAATAGATTATTTTTGTTATTATTTATAAAAGAAATAGTATTTTTTTGCAACAATGATGATGTTGGGGTTAATACACGACGACACAAAAATGATTTAGGTTTTTGTTTGTTAGCAACTATAATAGCACAAGCGGTGGTGGCGGTAGTAGTAGTAGTACTGGTAGTGGAAGTAAAGTGACTACGACGAATATTTTTGAAATCAACAACCGCGTTCCGACAACGACGATGATAACTTTGCAAATGCCGAATGTGAATTTTGCGAGTAAGCAGCTGCTGGCAAGTTGTTGATAAAATTATAACTTGTCTTGCTGCCGCTGCTGCTAATTTTGTTGGGTATGGTGGAGATTTGTTAAGTGGCGTTTGGAAATTAAATGCACTCTGTTCTTTTTGTTGTATTTGTTTAGATGGCTTTTTTAAATAGTATTGTATTTTTTGTTGCAGTTCTTGATGCTGTTTTAATTGTAATAGGTTTCGTTTTGGATAATTTTTTAGGTTAGCGGGACAGATGCATTTATCAACTGGAAATAATTTTAATGTGTATTTAGTGTTATGGTTTGATAAATTATTTAAAAACAGACATTATTGTATTTATATTTGACAAAAAGAGGAATTCAATCATAGCGACAGTACAAAGGAATAATGCGGGCTGGCAATTAGTATATATGTACAAAATATTCGTTTACCTTTACATAAATGCTGTTCGAATTCTGTATTTGCTATATCTATGCACAATTTATTTAAATCTGTAAAATATTTTAGAAAAAATTTTCTTTTTTCAATTAACGAAAGAAAATTTACTATAACCACTCAAGAAAACTCGATGACTTGCTTTGTTTTTGTTCTCGTTTTTTTTTTTTATTTCTTTCTGCAGTCTGACCGGCAAATGTCATTTACATAGATTAGAGCTGCCATACTACTTTAAACATTAATGCTTTAGGGTATTCATACTTATTATGCGACAATTTGTTACTTCCCTTCAAAAATTTTTAAAATTTAATTTTTATAGGAAAATACAATATCTTTATGGAATTTTTTGCTCTTTTAAAAACTTTAAAAAAACATTTAACAGGTATTGTTGGCACAGCGAAAATGAAAACTGAAGAAAACGATAAAGTAAACTTAATGTGAGTGACTTTTTATTTATAGGAATTTTTTAAAACATTTTACTATTTTTCCATACAGATATAAAATTTCACTAAATTTTATATTTGTATGGAATTAAAAAAAACTATATTTATAGGTAATTTTTCAAAAATTCACTATTTCTCAAAAACTCACTATTTATTTCTTTATTTCATTTATTCATGCTTGTAATATAAAGCCTCCAAAGGCCAAAATAACAATATTACATAATAATGCCCGAGATCATACAACAAAATATAAATATATAAGATAAAGCTTATCTATATCCTAAAAAACGGAAAACAAAACCATACTAATAGTCCAAAATCATTGGCAAAAAGTACTCAGAATCATTTATTTAATTATTAGAATTTTTAAAAATTCAATATTTATAGGGAATTTTTTAAAAATTCACTATTTATAGGGAATTTTTCAAAAATTCACTATTTATAGGGAATTTTTTAAAAATTCACTATTTATATGGAATTAATCAAAAATTCACTATTTATAGGGAATTTTTTAAAAATTCACTATTTATAGGGAATTTTTCAAAAATTCTCTTTTACAGGAAATTTTTAAAAAATTCAATATTTATAAGGAATTTTTAAAAATTCAATATTTATAGGGAATTTTTTAAAAATTCACTATTTATAGGGAATTTATTAAAAATTCACTATTTATAGGGAATTTTTAAAAAATTCACTATTTATAGGAAATTTTTGAAAAAATACAATATTTATAAAGAATTTTTAAAAAATTCACTATTTATAGGGAATTTTTAAAAAATTCACTATTTATAGAGAATTTTTTTAAAAATTCACTATTTATAGGGAATTTTTTAAAAATTCACTATTTATAGAGAATTTTTCAAAAATTCACTATTTATAGGGAATTTTTCAAAAATTCACTACTTATAGGGAATTTTTTTAAAAATTCACTATTTATAGGAAATTTTTCAAAAATTCACTATTAATAAAGAATTTTTCAAAAATTCACTATTTAGAGGAAATTTTCCAAAAATTCACTATTTATCGGAAATTTTTCAAAAATTCACAATTTATAGCAAATGTTGTAAAAATTCACTATTTATAGAATTTTTTTCAAAACTTCCTATTTATAGGAAATTTTTCAAAAATTCATTAATTATAGTGAATTTTTAAAAAATTGTATATTCATAGGATATCTTGAAAAAATGTATTTTAGGGAATTTTTAGAATAGTTAACTATTTATATGAAATTTTTCTAATATGCACTATTTATGTACTACATAGACTATACCTTAGGATTTTGGCCTATTTTACAATACCAGTCAGGATGCCAAAATATAGACCTGATCACCCTATTTAATTCCCTCTTATTTTAGCATGTATTATAATTTAAAAATTTTACCAGTCTTTGATTTCCACGCACTTAAAGCCGTTCTCGAACCACATTTTATAACATGCTTATACATATTATAACATTTAATTTAAATAAACTTAAGTTTTTGTCACAATAATAACACTGAGTATTTTTTTAATTTCAATGACATTTGCCTCAAAATAGCAATATCACAACTGGTAGTGCTGCCATACTGTACTGTAAATGAAAGTATTTATTACCAAATATTTTTAAATTAGTTTTACAAGATATTTAGTAGATGTTAATTTAAAAAGTGGAAACTAAAGCTTAAGGAAGTAGTTGAAAAGCTTTGAATAAATCGTTTTATCAAAACGAACTTATTGCCTAACCAAGTATGGCATCACTTAAGCTTCAACATTATGTTGACAAGGGGATGCCAGACATTGTTGAAGATCTGGCAATTCGACAAAAATTGTCTCCACATGTTCCACTTGCAATTATACTTATTGTGATTAACATGTAGTCATATTTTACTATTGTGAATGGTTGTCATTTTTTCAGCAGAGCAATTCGGTCGAGAGAGTAGCCGTCAATAATTTCCTTGTGGACTAGAAGAAAAAACTAAATTCTTGCGAAAATGATTTCAAGGGTCGCACTTCGTTCTGGTAAATTAATATAATTTTGAAAAAGCTATAAATCTATCATTCTTAGTACCTAAAATCTGATTAAAAGTGTATTCTATCATTATAAACGAGTGCCGTTAGTTACGACAAAAGTTTTTTTTTTCATTTCAAAGTTTATGTAATCACTTCGGCTCGGTATTATATGGCCGCAGCGCAACTGTCAAATCTGAAGAAGCATTGTGAAAAATTTTGCACAAAATGTGCTTGTAATTACTAAAAGAGTTAAATATATTAATTTTTATGTAATTTGTTTACAGTTCAACGTCCATTGGGCGCTTTGGCTGCCAGAACCTCATCTTCTGCTGCCGCTGCTGGTGGTGACCGTCCCGTTCGCCCAGAACATCCCGGTAAGGTTCGTTTGGGTTTCATTCCTGAAGAATGGTTCCAATTCTTCTACAACAAGACTGGTGTCACCGGTCCCTACACATTTGGTGTCGGTTTGATCACCTACTTGTGCTCCAAGGAAATCTACGTCATGGAACACGAATACTACAGCGGTATCTCCTTGGCCATCATGGCTGTTGTAGCCGTTAAGAAACTCGGTCCAGCTGCCGCCGGCTGGGCTGATAAGGAAATCGATAGAATCGAAGCTGAGTGGAAACAAGGCCGTGAGGATGAATTGAAGTCTCTTCAAGAATCCATTGATGCTGAAAAGAAAGAGCAATGGCGTGCTGAAGGTGCTTTAATGCTCATGGATGCCAAGAAAGAGAATGTTGCTCTCCAATTGGAGGCCGCTTTCCGTGAACGTGCCATGAACGTTTATACCGAAGTATGTAAACTGCTCCCTCAAGTTTGCTTTCATGGCATTACCTTCTTTATCTATATTTTAGGTCAAACGCCGTTTGGACTACCAAGTTGAGTGCCGTCATATCGAACGTCGTCTTAGCCAAAAACATATGGTTGACTGGATTGTCAAGAACGTATTGGGCTCCATTACTCCCGAACAAGAGAAGGAAACTCTTAACAAATGTATTGGTGACTTGTCCGCTTTGGCTGCCCGCGCCAAGTAAATCAAATTTACTGCATTACATTTAGTTATTATGAAACCTTGATTAATAAATAATAAACAGAAATACAAACATACATATAATATTTGAAAAGATAAAATGTGAAATTAATAAAAAATAAATAAAACAAAAATCGTTAAACGATATCAAAATATTTTTTATAAATTCGCTTTTTAAAGACAGATTAGGTTTTTCTTTAATTTCTAGCTAGTAGGATTTTTTTAAATTTGCTTTAAAGCGAATTTTTTTTTTAATTTTATTACTTATCGCAATTTTTTTTTAAATTCACTAAAGGGTATTTTCAAAAAATTTTCTACTAGTAACGTTTTTTTTATTTGTTTATACGAAAATTTTCTAAAATTCGCTATTAAAGGTATATTTTCAAAAATTCAATTTTCCAAAAATTTAATATTTATAGGAATTTTTTGAAAATTCAATACTTGTAGGGAATTTATATGAACATTTTGTTTTAGGAAATTTTTCGAAACTTCGCTATTAAAGGTATTTTTTTTTCCAAAAATTCATTATTTATAGGAAATTTTTAGAAAATTAAATATAAAATTCAATATTTCAAAAAACAATAATTAAAGGCATTCAATATTTAAAAGAATTTTCCAAAATTTTTTTTATTTATAGACATTTTTTTGAAAATAAAATATTTGCTGGGAATTTAATGAAAATTCTGTTTTTAAAAAAATTTTCGAAAATTTTGTATTAAAGGTATTTTTTCTGAAATTCAGTATTTATAGGTAATTTTTAGTAAATTAAATATTAGGCAATTATTTTTTGTATTAAAGGTATTTTTTCTGAAATTCAGTATTTATAGGTAGTTTTTAGTAAATTAAATATTAGGCAATTATTTAAAAATTAACTACATATTTGTAGAAATTTTTTTGAAAATCACTATTTGTTACGATTTTTTAAAATAGTTTTTTTTCAAAAATAGGGATATTTTCAAAAAATTCAGCATTTATAATTTTTTTAAATTTTATGTTTATAGCGAATTTTTCAATAATTTATTATTTGTAGGGAATATTTTTAAGAATTTTTTCAAAATTTCACTATTTATATGTAATTTTTTAAAAATTCTTTATTCATTGGTATTTTTTTTTTAATCTACTATTTGCAGGGAATTTTTAAAACTTATTGATAAAATATTAAGTGTAGGATTTTTTTTAAATTTTACTATTTTATTATTTATGAGGAATTTTTCAGAAGTTTTTTTTTAATTTGTAGGCAATTTTTCAAAAATTTATTGTTTGGAGGAATTTTAACATTTCCTGTTCATAGAGTATTTTTTAATAAATTTAGTATTTATAGGAAATTTTTCAAAAATTCTTTATTTATAGGAAAATTTAAAAAAAAATTCCTAACAAGCAATATAAAAAAATTCTTTACGGGGAAATAAAAAAAAATACTATTTATAGAGGATTTTTCAAAAATTCTATATTTAAAGTCAACTTAAAAAAAAAATTATTGCAGGGAATTTAAAAAAAATATTTATAGGAATTTTTTACAAATTCTTTATTTATAGTGAGTTTTTTATTTGTAGGAAATTTTTCATAAATTCACTATTTACAGAAAATTTTTTAAAAAAATTTATTTCTAGGGAGTTAAAAAAGTATGTATAAGCAATTTTTGAAAAAAAAACTTTAATTTACTTTTTAAAAAATTGACTATTTATAGAGAATTTTTTAAATATTCTAAATATTAAAAAAAATTAAAAAAAAAATTATTTATAGAGAAATTTTCATATTTTTATTATTTAAAAAAATTTGTTTAAAAAAACTTTACTTATAGAGAATTTATAAAATATTTATAGGAATTGATTTTCTATCATAGGAATCTTTTAAAATTCTTTTTATATACATATATTTTTAATAATTCACTATATACAGCTTCTGGTAACTTCGAGGTTAATTGTAGAAAAATCATCATTTGACTTTTACGACATTTGAAAATGTTTGATCTGGCAGCATCAATTGTATTTATACGTGTCGGTTTCGGTTTTACGCATAGTGTAATAATGAAAGTGATATCAAGAGCCCAGCTGAGGAATTCGTCTGGAAATTTAACGAACAAAAATTTGACAAAATGTAAGCAAACCTACAAAAACAACATAGGGTTTCATTTTGTCATGTTGTATTTGTTGTATTCTTGCCACCACCTGTGATGAATTCGCCTTGGTTTTACGTGTCATTTTATTTACGAAGAAGAGAAGGTGCGAACGTCTTTTTATTTGGGAAAAATATTTGTTAAAAAATTAAAATTTAAGATCATTGAAAAGAAATACTAAATTATTTAATAAGTAATAAATTGAAAAGAAAATATCTATTTAATTGATAAGTGAATTTAGTTTGAAAAAAGTGTTACTAAATTATTTGTATGATAAAAGAATTTATTGCATGCATTTGCATATAGAATACATAAAAAATTACTATTGAAAAACGAAAATCCATACGAATATATGAATTAATTTTAAACAATTTTCTTGGATATTTTTGCAGCCTTTGTATAAAAAAAATCCTTTAACAACAACGAAATAAAAATGGCCCCACCACAGAGAATGCGCGTTGCTAATGAAAAAGCCAGCAAATATATTACAATGCGTGGCAATGTACCAAAATCCTCTGTAAGTGTTTTTTATCAATTCATTTTTTTTTTGTTTTTTAAGAATATTAAGATATCAATTGCAATTTAATTCCTTCTTATGATATAATATGGGATTATGTTATTGTTTGGTTATAAAAGACAAAGAATGGTTTATTGAAATTGCATGACCATCAATTGCTTATGGCGAAAGTGCCACGCCAACATGTTTACACTTTGAAAAATGTAACAACAACAAACTTCAGTTGGTTTTGTTTGTTTTTAGTTTTCTTTTGTGTAATATCCATATCTGGTTTTCTTTTTGTTTTCATTAAGTTGAAGTTCCGTTATAGCAAGGCGAATTCATCACAGGTGGTGGCAAGAATACAACAAATACAACATGACAAAATGAAACCCTATGTTGTTTTTGTAGGTTTGCTTACATTTTGTCAAATTTTTGTTCGTTAAATTTCCAGACGAATTCCTCAGCTGGGCTCTTGATATCACTTTCATTATTACACTATGCGTTATAGTACAATTTTAGGTATTGTCAACAAAAAAAATAAAACAAGTAAGAAAATGTTATAGTCGATCAAATATGGACAACAAAAATTTCTGGAGTTATATTCCGACAGCGGGTATAATAAGGAAGTTGGTTTTAAATATGAACTAATACTGGTCAACAGATAAAATTACATGGTCCCCTTCTGATAAAAGCCAATTAAGTGCTTCGAGACTCACAAAAACACTCGTAATTCTGAAGATAATTTTATGTACAACATAATTTTAGCATAAACTGCATTGAAATTGCCAAAAATTTGAGTACAATTTGAGTACAACAAAAAAAAAAAAAATAATAAAACAAGAAAATGTTATAGTCGATCAAATATGGACAACAAAAATGTCTGGAGTTATATTCCGACAGCGCGTATAATGGAATACGGTAATATGGAAGTTGGTTTTAAATATGAACAGATAAAATTTCAGGCCCCCTTCTGACAAAAGTCACTTAAGTGCTTCGAGACTCACAAAAACACTCTTAATTCTAAAGATAATGTTTATTTGGCACAGCATAATTTTAGTATAAACTGCATTTAAATTGCCAAAAATTCGCTGAGACGAAAGGTATACCTAAGGGTTGGTGTCACTAATATTTCAACACGATACAGACATAGTCTCAAACCCATGGTATGCATATGATGATGTATAACATTCATAGTTTTTGTATTTGATTTTAAAAGGTTAAAATTATATTCTCAAAATTGTCTGTGTTAATCTTATCAGAACCCTGACAGATAATTTTATCAATATCCGATAGTGCTTATCCATTTTTGAGTTTTACTTACACTAAACATAATTTTTTACTTTTTTAAAATTTAAAGTTTATTAAAACGAAATAGTTTATACCTGTTCAGTACAGCATGCTTATCATGTCATAGTAGTATATTTGTATTTAATCGTCAATATTAATATTATTATTATTCTAAAATTTTTTATTTGGAAAAAAACGTGTGTACGTATCAAAATGAAATTATCAATATTGAAAAAATGTAGACAAAAAATCTGCATAATTTTTTAAGATGAAGGTTATCTGAAAAATACCAAAGACTATCAAAAATTTTTGTCAACAATTTTCAGGTACACAGACAATCTTTTATAATAATTACCTATTAAAAATTCTAAATTACTAAGATTGTTCAGAAGAATTATATAGCTATGGACAAACAGCCAAAAAATGTTTGATCAAATTTAATAAAGATAAATGCAAATGTGTTGCTTTGGAGAGCGTAAAACTATATCCCAGGAAGTTAATGGTACCCCAAATCTTAAAACGATTTTTAAAGACTAAAGGCATTATCACGTTGTTGTTAATAAAATCACTTCATAAATAAGGATTATTTTATTAAAAATATAGTTTTAGGATCGATCGTTAGATGGTGATTTTTTGTCATTTACAATTTTTTATGATTAAAAAAAAAATATATAATTTCGATTTTTTTAAGTTGCTATATGAATAATTTTAAAACCGTTGATCACATAAAGACAATTTTATTCTTAACTCATTAATGTATTTTTTCAACAAACTAACGAGGGCAACCTCTTTAAAAATCAACAATTAAAAAAAAAATTTTTTTTGGTGTTTTTGTACTCATAATAAATACAAAAAATAATTTAACTTTAGTGTAATTTTGGCAGTTTTTTAGTGTTCTTTAAAATTTAACATTAGTTATTTCGTTAATATTATTTGTCTTTAAAACTGATGATCTTACAAGGTCACTTTGTATATTCTTCTTTAGAGTTTTATTTCTAATTTTAGTAAAATTGTTTATCAAGGCTTTGTAGTTTAACAAGCTGCTATATACACAGTATTTGTTTAATATAAGCAAATCGACTTATACAATGCCAATAACTACCCTTGGGGTACACAAATTATATAGAGACAGTACAGAATTGTATCTTACCATCAAACTTTATAATCAGAATTTAGGAAATATTTAATACTCAAAATTTGGTTAGAAATTCCGGAGTTAATTTCGAGGAGACACTGATCATATTTACTACAATTAAAATTTTTTTTTTATTTCCAAGATTATTTCGGAATAACTAGCACCCTCTTATACAGATGGATACGTGTAGAGTTCCATATTTGGAGCTAATCATCTTTACCAAAATTTATAAAAAAAAATGAATTATGTCTAATGTTAAAAGCTTATATCGGAAAACAACTTAAAATCTGTCAATAAGTACCCTTTGCTGTACCGGCTCCAATATAGTGGTATAGAATTCTTTATATGACCATTTTATGTTATCTCCAGATATTTGAAAAATATAAATTTTTAAAAATGATTTACTACATTAGTTCATATTTGTCGCAAGACTGCAACTAATTCCATTATGTTTAACATTAGTGTAAAACTGTTTACAGCTTTATATTTACTGTAACATTATCTCTGCTAAAAATTATGGTTTGCAAACTAAATTTGGATGTACATATCTTAAACACTTTTAATTTTATATCTCTGTAGTAATAATGTATTTGTTGTCTTATTTGAATTTAGTTAATTTAAACTTTTTCTCTTATATTTTACAGAAAGCTAAAGAAGGACAATACCCCGTTGGACCCTGGCTCTTGGCACTTTTCATTTTCGTAGTTTGTGGTTCAGCTATTTTCCAAATTATCCAATCTATTCGCGCTGCGTAAATTTGTTAATGGTATTTAACAAGTTAGAAGCATTTTTCTTCGGCTAAATTTAACATCAAAATAAATACATTTAACATACGATATACAAAATATTATAGACTAAAACCAAACACTCAACACACACCAAGCTCACAACAACAACTTCCATGCTACAAGAAAACAACTAAGACAAGTTTAACTAAATCAGTCAATCATTTATAGCCATAAAACGATAAACAAAAACTAAAATATTTTTATCATTTTGCAAAAAAATAAAACAAGAAGTAACTATGCTATAGACCGACCTTAAACTAAACTTCATCATATATATATATATATATATATATATATATATATAATTGCTGTTATTTATTTTGATGGAATCTTGTTGCATTATGTTTTAGTTTGTAGTATGTTTTCTATATTTTTAAAGCATTCCTTTGTGGAAAGATATTTGTACTGTTTCTTAAATGTTATCTCTAAACATTTGTTCATATAGCTTTTCTAACTATTATCTCCTCCTTTTTTATAATTTACCTTTTCCGTTCATTAAGTGCTAAGTGCTAGTAGATAAAAATTTATATTAAATCAAATTCAAATTTATTATACTTTTCTTTTGTATAAAGATATATATGATTATAAAATACATAAATATATAATATTAAATATATACTATATAAATATGTATATTAATTTTTTTACTTAATAAACAATTTGAAAAATAATTAAATTAAATTTTTAAAATTTGTTTTTATTACATTTTTCAAAATTCTTTATATAAAGTGAATTTAAAAAAAAACACTAATAATGGGTTTTTTTAATTTTTTAACAATTTGACTTCTTAGGGAATTTAAAGAAATGTTTCTTTTGTTCATTAGATTAAAAAAAATTACTATTTGTAGGAAATTTTTCATAAATAAAATACGTATTTTAAAAATCACAATTATAGGCAATTCATTATTTACTGTAAAACAGTTACCTCAGTTAAAGCTGATCTGGCATCTCTTTATTTACATTTGAGTTATCAATTCTTTGTGAATGATTTTTGTACGAATTTCAAAAATTGTTTATATTTTGTTAGTAAATTTTGTGTTCATTGATAAATATGTTGCTAAATTCTTTCGCTCAACCTATTATTTTGCATCCGGACAAACAGTATATAAATTATGAAGAATTAAAGGTTTGTTCTTTTCATTTCTACGTTAACATTTATAATCAGTCGAAATCTAAAAATATTCAGGAATCACCACTTTTGTTGTGCCATAAAAATGCATTGGATGGAAAACTTTTACCATCGGGATGGAGAGGTAGTATATATGGAACAAGAGAAATGTTAAACGAAGTGAAACAGAAGAAGTATAAGGTATTTCAATGAAAATGGAGTTATATGGGAGCTTTGGTTAATAAAAATTCAATAGCTGGATACTAAATATAGTTATATTACCCATTAACAATTAAGCTGCTTCTATGTTAAGTTTTCCAAGGGAGTAAGGTTAAACTTTGGAAGGTGTGGTGAAAAGAGGACAGTTACAGATAAAAATGTATATGCTTGTTAATAGTGATGCAAAATTTATTAGCGTTTACATGCATTGGAGACAAGTGCATTTTAAAAATTTTAACATGATTTCATTTGCTAGACCTTGTTTTCTTTCCGATTCAGGGCTCCTTTTAATGATTAGGTCTTGTATTTGTAAGTCATCTTAAAATTAGCAAGTCAAAAGAACTATTAGTAAGTACATCAAAGGACTGTTTGATGTATTTACTAATAGCGTTTGCAAACTTATTTGAATTACATATTTATATTCCAGTTAAATTATAACAGTTTGGCACTATATCCCAATGAAACGTTCAATATTCACATCAGCAATGATGAGAGTCAATGTAAAGTTACAAATATAGAATTAACTGCTATTCCTTGGAATAAAGAATTTTTAATATATTTGATAAAAGGTATTTAATCATTTTAATTTATGAATGTCTTTTTATATTTTTCACTATAACTTTCTTTATTTCAAGTCGATAATATAACTTCTCTAGTAACGGACATGTTTACTGAAGATATGGATATATTCGTGCAGAATAAAATATTACGTAAAGCCGTTAAGAATCAAATAGATATTCTGTACATCAATAATGCTGTTTATTGTAAAACAAAAGATTTAGGAAATTATCCATCGGAGGTCTTGTTGGGAGCCTTAGTGACACTTGTGCGTCCAAATTATGTTCAAGGCCTTTACGGAGACAATAATATACCAAAGCATATTGTTAATTGTTGCAAGGAATAAATTGTTTTGCATTGTTTGTGTTGTTTTTCATTGTATGAACTTAAATTAAGTTTTTTATTTACTTAAAAAATATTAAAGTATGCCTCTTAATACTATGAATGTAAAACTTCACCTTCGTTCAGTTTTAATATTACTAGCTCTTGTTATATTTGTGCGTCCGCCTCTATTCGTCTTCGATTGTGTCTGAGTTGTGGCAACGCTAGCAGGCGGGGGGACCGTTGCTCCTAAGTTAGATGGTTTTGTAGAGGTTCCATTTCCTATAATATTAACTTGTTGCATACCAACAACTGCTTTAGGAACCACTTGCACATTAGCGCCAGTGCTGGCACCAATACCGCTACCAACACCTGGTACCACAGCTACACCCATGGCTGGTGGCGCCATTCTTTGAACACCGGGTGTAGTATTGCCATTGCCACCCACACCAGCTGGCAATTGTTGCGTTGGACCGCTACCAACAACATTTGGAGCCACACCACCAACAGCACCCGGCGGCATTTGGGCGGGACTTAAAACCATACCTACCCCACTGACCGCAACACCTGCCTGCGTTATGCCACCAGTTACACCACTCACTTGCTGCTGCTCCGGTCTCTTGGGTTCACTCATATTGACTGCCTCATTAAATGTCATACAGAATTCTCCTATCTTATAAACTTCACCATTTTTGCCGGAGTACAAGGTTAGACAGTGACGCCAAATTGAAGCATAACCTTTGGTTAATTTAATTATATCGCCCGGAGCTATTAGCTTACCGGGTTCGTCCCATATACTAACATTAATACAGGCTGTATGATCACCAACTTTGAAATTTCTAACTTCTCTGTTTTCCTTGGTGACTGTGGCGGTTCCAATTTCGAGAACTATAAATATAACGTTAATATTTTTTAGGCCAGGTTTAATGTCTTTGATTGCTATGCATTCCCCGTTGTACATTGTAATGCTTGTGTTTTTATATATTTAAATTTTATATTAAAATAATTTATTTTGTGTTTTTTTTAACTAATCGTGATGCAGTTGGTAGGCAAAGAGGTTTTCTTCTTCTTGTTTTTGTATAGCATTCAGCAATAAACGGTAACACGATCAGTGTTGTCGCTTAAAGAAATTTAGTTTATTTTTCAATGAACAAATAGGACATAGTTTAGATACTTTTATGACGAAATATGTACTAAGTTATTAACAATTTGGTTTTAAAAAGATTTTTGAATCTTATAATAGGCCTTCAGAGCCTAATTTGCTGCAAATTGTGGACACATTTTTGCAGTTTGAGATTTATTATAGTTTTTTTTCTCCAGCCATTGCTTTCAAATCTTAGACATATGCTTACAGTTTGTGATTCACTGTATTTAATATTTATTTGCAAACTCTACAAAAGCAAAACAAAATTTACAAATTTATTTATATGTAGACATAAGTTACTATAAGATATATGAGAAGATTTCTCCACAACACTGTCCTCACAATGTCCAAAATCAAAAAATCAAATGTCACATCTGTGGGAAAACAACCACCACCAGATCAGAGCAGCAATGATGAACCAATACAACTGGACAAAAGCGGTAATGTAGCTATAAGAATACTGGCTAAACCGGGTGCCAAACACAATGGTATTACAGACATTTCCAGTGAAGGTGTTGGAGTGCAGATAGCCGCTCCACCAACTGAGGGTGAAGCTAATACAGAATTGGTTAAATATCTATCAAAGGTGTTAAATCTTAGGAAAAGTGATGTTTCGCTGGATAAAGGTTGTCGGTCACGCCACAAAATTGTTTTAGTCAGTAAAGGAGTTTCAACGCCGGAAACTATTATGGAATGTTTGCGCAAAGAAATTGAATAGTGATTGAAGCAATTTTTTTTTAATTTCAATAAAATAAATTAAGAATACATACATGTATAAATTTAACAATCCAATTTACATTAATACAAAAATTATGTATGAAGGAAATAAACGTTAAATAGTCATTATCTCAGATTTCCAAACGTTTAAGTCATAAAAATATACTGAAATTTGTGCAAAAATCTCAATTCCGGAATAAGAGACATTAAATATTGATTATATGTATTTTACGTAAAGTATTAATAATCATCATTAGATCTTGTAGAAAATTAAATTACATGTTTTAGTAGATAGTTTATATTTCAATATATTTTCTATATAGAGATAATTAATGTACAATTTCATTACAGTCTTAAATTACGTTGTATATCTAAACTCATATCCTTGAAGGCACGTAAACGTTCAAATATCAAACTTCGTTCAGCTTCAAACATTTGCCAGTACTGTAAATGTTTTCCTATATGCTGCATCAATATAGTTTTGGCAAATTGCCAACAACTTTGCAAGTGGCCGGTAGGCAAAGTTCCACTTTGACATACCGCCAAGACAAGTCTTACTTGTTGATGGGCCTTGAGATGACTTAGTATGAAACCAAAAACATTTCGTATGTCCGGTTTTAGATGCATGGGAAAAAGTCTGGATTCGGAAAAACGATTTTCTGGAAATACCAAAAGGGCCGGTAAATTTGGCATATTATACTGCCAAGGTAGATCATTATCCATTACATTGATGCGTATAAACTTTAAATCCATAATTTGACGCAGTGATAATGATAATTGCATGAAGGTATGTTGAATATTACCACAGAGGGCACAATCGGGAGAGTAAAGTAAAACGATAAGGGTTTGATTGTGGGTATTTTGTAAATAATTTAAAAATATATAACGGCTTAAGTGATTCAATTCCAAATCGTATTCTTTTTGCCATAATGAGGAGGAGAAAGAATGTAAGTTTTCTGGAGAGCGAGCTAATGTTGTAGGAATGTTTTCTTTATTTTTGTAAAAATTATTTAAACGATTACTAAAGAATTTTTTAACAAATTCCTTTAAACTGTTTATGGCAAATGGTTCTTCCATTAGATAAGTACTTTCCTTTTCATTATCTATTAAAAAAACGGTTGCCATACTGTTGGTATTTGGTACTATATCAAGATTTTCTAAATAATCCTTATAGCGTTTAGTATCCAACAAAACTGCCGTTAATGTACGATTGCTATTTTGCTGCTGCTGTTCAAATCTTAGGTAATCCTCTAGCCATTTTACGGTGCTAATATGTAAACTATTTTGTCGGGAAATATCCTTATTTACCATACATGATGTTGAGTCGAAAAAATCTAATAATTCATGTGTTTCCTGTTGTGGATTATAGAACAATTGAAATTTTACAGGATATGCAAGAGTTTCGTAATGTTCAGTTAAATATTGATTAATCTCATAATAGATATTTAGACTTTTCAGCATTTGCCATCTATTATAATAATGACAACTAAAGCTATCACTAAAGATGTGAATATGTTTAAGGATTTTAGAAAATTGTAAGGATTTCTTCCAATTATTCTTTACAATATTTCTTTCAATAGATTTATTACAAGCCAAGATTTTGTTGGTGTGGCTTTCATGGGCATCGACATATTTCTCTATATATGTAAAGAATTGTTGAGGTTGATTTAGAAAAACAGATAATATTGCTTGTTTTTTCATCTTTTGTCCAATCATTATGGGTGTAGAATAGCCATGTAGTTGGCTATAGTCATCATTAAGCTCTTCGTTTAGCCAATGTAAGATGTTGCTGGTATTCCATTTGAAGTCATGATAGTCAGCAAAGGATTTCTTTGCCTTGTGAGTCTGTAATAACAAATTGGGAACTCTTACTTTCGTATCATTTAAATTGATGTCTTTGATTGTAGCAAAAGTTACAGTAAAACGAAAAGCCCGTATGGGATCATGTTCTAGCCATTTTTGGGCAGCTCTTAAATAATGCCTGTATTCCAGATCTTCGGGCTTTCCAAATACACCCAAGACTATGGCATCCGTTAGAGGTTTCAATTTATTCAGATCATCTCTGCTTTCGACACGCTCCAATGGATGCATGACATTCTCTATAAATTGTATCATTTCCCTAAGTTTAAACAAACCATTGTATTGAATTTTCAATTGGCCCCTTTGTCCATAGTGCACCATTAATGTTGGCCATTTGTGGGGAGTACCGGAACCAGCCACTGTTGTAAGTGTTTTGGAACAATTGCAAGCCAAGTGCCAGCAATCAATTGCTGCAAAATATAATTTATCTCCATAGTATTCTGCCACATCGTAGTACTCTTGTAGTGCCTCTAAACTTTCATCGCTCCATTGGGTGTAATAGAAAATAACAGAGATTTCGTTAAATTGAGATTGATGTCTTATGATGGGAACATCGGTGCCGGGACATTGTTCTACTGCAAAATATGTGCAACTGCACTGTATAATGTTTATAATAATTAGAAGAAACGAAAATAATACTCCTATAGACCAGCCGAATAACATCGTCCAGACAAAAAACAAAAAAAAATTTTTTATAGAAGACACCAAATGGTATTTTTGCCACACACTTCACCGAAATGTATTTGTTTTTTTTTTAGTTCATTGACGATTTGATTAGTAGCAACAGCTGTTACATATCAGGTATGGCAAACATGGTACAATGGTACTTTTGATTTGTAGCAACAGCTGTTACATATCAGATATGGCAAACATGGTACAGTGGTACTTTTCTTGGTACCTTGGTTCTATCAAACCAAAGTTTGTCTCATATTTATATATAGTCAAGAAATTGGTTCAAGAATTTACAAAGTGCAAAAAGGTGGGTAAATTCGAGGTTAGAAAATAAATTGGCTTGAAACACATTTCTTTTCTTTTGAAACCCTTCACCACCATAGGTGGAAAGTTTGTGTTAATGTACGTAACGCATATAAATATTTGTCTTAGACACACCTTTTAGTATACCAATAGGCTTAGAATCACTTTGTCTGGACGGCTGGCTGGCTGGATCAAAGTACAGGTCCCAATTCTAAAGATAATTTGATGAAATTTGACACAGATTATTTTTTTGATAGTGGGACCATTGATTCGTTAAAATTGGTTCATTATTTATTGTACCTCCCAAAGGTCCCACTTCCCGGAATTGGTATTTTGGCTACAAATATTAATATTTTTTTTATGAAATTTTAAACAAATACTGCTTATGTAAACCAAAATCACTGTACCAAATTTCGTCGAAATCGGTCCAAATTTGCCATAGCTCCCATGCTAACTCTTCTGACAAAACGCACTAAATTGAACAAAAATCACTAAAACGCTCGTAAATCTGAAGCAATGACAATTTTAAAAACTGTACCCATTTGACCCCAGCTCTCATATAAGTCCAAATGACGGAAACAGCTTAAATATATAAGTTTTGAGAAAATGTTTGTATGATGGCAAAATTTTGAAAATATTTGGGCATGACCGACTAGCACTTTCTTACTTGTTTTAAAGTAAGTTTCCTTGATAATTTTGATTAAGTAGAAACAAAATTTTGAACCACATATTGCAAGCGAAACTTTGCTTATCACGTCAAATTTAATTTTTTAAAGCGTTAGATGTTTGTGGTTTGTTGACAGATTTCTAAGATCTAAACCTCTGAATTTGGAGCATCAGACACTAACAGAGGATGTGTTCTCCCGATTCCGGACGAGTACTCGTTTAACCACAGTCTGAAAAATTTTGAAATGCTACCATCGCACCTATTTAGATTTTAGTGCACAGTGGCCTGTAAGTATGCCTATACATCTTCTTGAACTTATCCTAATAAGACCTTGAAGAGTTTTGGTTCTGCAAATGTCCGGTTTAGGCCATAAAGCCCACTATGATACCCCAATTCCTTGTGGTTTCCTTGTTGATCCAAGACTTTATAACCATATAAAAGTGACATACAGTGGAAGCTATGTTCCATATTAATATTATAACGGGCGATATCAAAATGATTTACTTAATTATTATTTTATTACTATCATCTTCATTAAAATGGTTGAAAATATTTATAATAAAATTAAATTACTAAAAAGCTTAAAAAAAGAAAATATTTAAAAATAGTTATTCATAAAAGAAGCAATTAATTACACACATTTTTATATAAAATAAAATTAAAATACACTTATACATAAATTATAAATTTACTTAACCATTATTTAATAAATAAAAATAACCACCGCAAATATTGCAATTATGTTTCTTTGCTTCTCCATCACTTGGTGTTGGATTTAAAGAAATAAAATACTGTGCAACACCGGCTATAATGTCATCCGTTTTTTCATTAAGGAACTCAATTGAATGATCTTTATAATTTTTAGCTATGTATGAGATCATTTTGTATAAAACCATTTCAGTTGAAACAAATGTATTTTGTGTCGCATCAATCGCCTCAACATTTGTTTCGATAAACGAACGCGTTTGATTCAATAGAAATTGAACAACCGTTTCCGAAAAATATAGACACAAACCGTTTAGTACATCAATGAAGCTGTGTGAATTTGCTATGTGCTTGACGAATTTTGAGCCATAATGTTTAGTTAATTCAGTAAAATTAAATTCTGTTATATCCTTGTTAACCACCTGCACCAACAGGCCGGGTATTATCTCAATGCCACAGGCACCTACTACAGAAAGCGTTGTTAAAAAACCAGAGCGTGTAAGATTGGTATAAATTGTATGCATATTGCACAGGACATTCTTGTATGGTATATCATTTGCCAAACGCAAGAGTTCAATTATTCCCCCACCACTAGCAAATTTCATAACTTCATTCGATACTAAAGCAAGACCAGCTCTTAAACATACAAATTAAAAATTATAATAAATTAAACAGAATCCAGTAGTTATTTATAAAAAAGGGGCAAATTCCCGCTCTAGATTGAGTTTCGAGAAAAAATATGTATTTAACTTATGTAATTTAATCTCGCTCATGTAGATAATATTAAATCGAATCGAGTGCAGAAATTAGGAAAGAGTTTAATTTGTACTAACCTGACATGAAATTGTATTGTATTGCGCAATGTAATGCCTCCAACTTTACCAAGAACCGATGTAATGGCCATATTATTAACAGAATTTGTAAATAAGAGTAATGAAGTACCAAATTGTAACATATCAGTGAAATCGAGTTGTTCATCATCCAAAAAGTATCTCTAAAAATTTATTAATTTGCTTTTTTATTTTTTTTTTAATTTTTCTCGGATTAGTTCTCACCAAGACGTATGTACAAAATGATGTTGACAAGGATAGAAACAAAATTTAAATATAGACGTGTTTAATTCTTTTCGAAAGATTAAAAGATTTCTGATACTTTTTATAGCTATTGTTTGAAAGATTATGTTATGTTAGGTTTGAAAAGCGATGTCCGAGAATCTAACGGTCCACTGTGATCCTTTGAAGACAGAACGACGGTCAAAGGGAAACATTCGACGGTTATAATTAAAAGGTTGAATCTGCCCTCGAGGCAGAAACAGGCAGTTTAAAAATGTCTTTAGAAAGCCATCGTGAGCAGACAAAGGTCCTACCACTTTAAGAACATAGTCAAATGCTAACAAAACAGTTTCTTCTAGGATGTCATGTCAAGTGTTATCCGAACCACCATCTAACGGAGTTAGATCCCCGCCCGAAGCATATCAGAAATTACCTTCGTTGCTGTGGGAGTTACACCAATTAATCCTTCAATACCCAACAACTACCCAGCATGTGGTCAAAACCCACATGATACCTAACTCCATATTCCTAAATGATCCTAACTCCATATTCCTTATGGACTCACGCTGTTATAACAACTATACGTATTACTACAGTTGTGTAAATCCTATACACGTCTATTGATCTTTACCCCCACTTCTTTGCTATAGAGTTCCTGCAGAAGTAGTAAGCATTGAGTTCCTTTTTCATTGTTTCTAACGCATACCTTTCCAGGATAGCTTTCTGTTCAAGTTAGCACCTTGAAACTCTTCCCCTGATGATAGCTCAAACCAAATACTCTAAAATATAAAGATGTTGCTCTTCCATACATTTATTTTCCGTATGGTATCTTCGATAAGTCCCATAAAAAAGTTATACTCTAACACGGAAACAATTAATGGAGACGATTATCCTATTGGAGAAAGCTAAGGCACACTCGCATGCTCATAAAATGTATGTTTTTTGCGCGTTTATGTGTTTATCATTGTTCTTTACAATATCTTTATGTTATAGAGTCTTTGCCCAAACTTTAAACTCTTAGGTACCTGTTTAAAATTATGTATTCCCTGGCGAATATGAAAAGCTTAGTTTTGTATTGATTTATCCCCAGTCCTCTATTTCCAGCACAGGAAGAAATTTTAGAATGAGATTGCAGAGATATCAGTATTACTACGTCACCAGCTAAGAATGACATTGACCTAGGTAATACAGATAGAACCACAACCAATAACGCCACCTCCTCCCGGAGGAATACCTCTAGTCACTATTTTTCGAATATTACAGACTCCTTTGCTTGAGTTAATGACCCTACTGTTGAGCATGAAAAAGCCTTGAATACACAAATCCACAACTAATTATCGGACACAATTAAAATTTTACTGCTAACGAAGTTTCCTAATACTTCTGTTATCCTAGACTACCAGTTGAGCATAGGGCCTCTTCTAATACTTACAGTGAATAAATCATATGATGTTATAATTAATTTCGTAAAGTTAATAGCAGTTGCAGCTCCATTTAATGTTTGTAATGCCATATTAGAAGACTGCAAAAAAAAAAAAAAAAAAACAATTGTATAAAATTAACAATAAAAATTTTAAATTTTACTTACATATGACAAATTACTATTAGACATCTGTGAGCCAAGAGCAAGAATCGACGATGATATAGTTATAATATTGCAGCCTAAACTAATATTACGATTGACGTTGGTTTCTGTTCCCCTTTCAATATTATCCGACATTTTCTTATAATCACGTATAGCTCCATAACTGCTTGCGACTATACCAACAATTGTAAAAACAGGATGGATCATTCCAACCGTCTGATTAACAGCCGATAAAGAAGGAATCAATGTATCGGCTGTTCTCATATTTTTATTAGTATAGGCCGGTGTAAAATAATATTCCAATTTGATCTAGATATATTATGGAATAATCTTAATAATCTATAAATTAAATTTCTTAGACTTTCTTAAATTAAAAAATACCTCGTTCTGGGCATTAATGGAATAATTTCCATTCTTTGGCGCTATCATGGTACCAATGGGATATTCGTTATGTTTAATAAAATCATTCCAGTTTTGATAAATACGACAATGTTCGTCGATAAATATCATACAACAGCCATGGCTGGTGTTAGCATCTTAACATAAAGTATACATAGGTATAAATATCTTTAAAATTTTGTTTTATTTAAAAACTTACTTAAACAACGTCTGGTTCGAAATACCGGATGAATTGTATAATTACGGGAATGTTTCGCGTTTTTTAGATCTATTTTAGGTGTTACGAGTACATAAATAATAGAATGCAGCAGAACGCCCTTGGTATATTTTCCTGTATAAGTAATGAAAAATATAAGAATTTACTCTGGTAAACAGCCCAAATTATATTTTAGTTACTATTTTTTATGTGTTATGGTCCGATTATTACATAAACATATACTTGATATGAAGGATAACCAAGATAAGCCTGGGCTTACCAAGTTAAGACCATTCAGATCCGTTGCTTGGTATCCAATATCCCCTACGTCGCCCTACTTTACGTCTTAGCTATCATAAATGTAACAGATTAGGGATCAAATGCGAATACTCTTCTTTTTGAATAATTTTATATTTATAATTTTGTTATTGTTTTGGTTAGTCATCCGCCTAGCATACCAGAGGTCTCAGCTAGCCACTGGTTATTGAGTATTAGGCTAAGTAAAACTTCTCTAACTAATGCATTTGCCGTTCGGAGCCGGAGTTAAAATGTGTCAATAAGTCTAAAAACAGAATCGGATGCAGCTTATTGTCTGAGAGAAGTACCACTTGTTCCAATTGAAATGTTGCTGTCGAAATTATTATTAATTTAGGGACTAGGGTTTATGGGAGCAATTGTTATATGTTTTTGAATAATACTTACGCTGTTGCCATATATTTCGAAACAGATTTAACTTAACCTGCTTAACGAGTCTGTTATGTTTCATGGATCTTCTTATATCAGCTTTACAAGTATAAATTTTTTTATCGTCTGGAAACATGCATTCGAGTTTAGTTTTTAAAATGATATCTTGATCTGGTCCCAATCTAAAGAAAATATGTCATTAAAATACATTTTAAGACAATTTATATTAATTATTTATATAATAACATACACATCCCACACAACTTCTGAAGATAAAGCACAAACTTCACCCAAACTTTGCTGAACTTCAAAGGCGTCGCGAACTTCAATTGGTTGATCGCAATCATTTTTTTTAATTCCCGACATTATTTAGTTTTAACACAATTTGAACGAATTTTATTATAAATAAATATAACAAAACGGTACAAATGTTTAACAAAAAACATAAAACAAAAACAGCAACAACACAACATGTAAAAATCACAATTTTTAATTACAAATTGACAAAAAAAAAAAACGTTATAATTGTTCAAGGCGAATTTATTGCAGATAATGAAGGACTCGAATTCGCCTTAATCCACCTTAAACAAAGCACATTCATGGCAGGGATGGTAAGTAACTTTCTTTATTTCGTATTAATATAATGCACAAAATGTACTAGATCATGATGGTTTTATTCTTGGAGACAAAATGGACTTGATAATTAAAATAATTATACTTTAAAATAACAGTAATTCCGTTATAATTCAAACATGTTTAAACTCATATCTTTACAGTGTTTGATTCATACTATTAGCACTTTTTATAAGTTGACCAACACCCTACATATGTATTGCATTATATGGACAAGAGGTTGTGGGAAGGAGGATAGAGGGAGTAACAACAAATAAGCGAAAAGATTCCTGAGTTAAGTTTATTCTATAATGTGTTGTGCGATCCACTGCCCAATTGACATCAAATGGATGAGTTCCTAAGGACATGCAAAAGTTCGGTTTTCGGATAACCTGTACCTAGTTTCTGTATTTCTCGCTTCGAGTAATTTCTCACATCGAACAGTGAAATTGTTTAAAAAGTAATTAGTGTTGCCAACAAATTGTTTCAACTAACATTGCTTTTCGCATACTTTCACTGTCTGATGTGAGAAATTTATTGATGGGAGAAATAGAGAAACTAGGCACTGATATCATTAGAACTTATTGGTTGTAATATCTATAAAACAGTGAAACACAAATAACATTGCGACGATGCTCTAGTGAGTCAATATATCTGGCTACCCTACTTTCACAAATCATCTGCAAAAGAGCATATAGGATTGGAAGTTTGACATAGAATTTTATTTATAACTTTGAGAAAAAGAGTACGAGAAAGAACGAAGCCATGCAGTACCCCTGAATTGATTTGAACTCATTGGATGATATCCCATCTATAACAACTCTAATAGAGCAATCTATAAGGAAAAAAGATATACATATGTAAATCGAGAAATGTCATTACCGACAATAACAACAATAAATTTGAGAGAAGTGGATCATACCACACTATATAGAAAGTTTGGAAATATCTAAAGTATATCTAGATATTAAAAAACTACAAGACAATGTTGTACAAAATTATGTTGTTGTGTAGCATTGGCCTTTGACGCTACTTTAAACTATTCCTTGGTAATGTCTATAAACTTGACAGTATACGTTGTCGTTATGATAGTAATGAAGGTGCTTTTTAAGTGTCAGTCGGGGGACCTATATATTAAGACGTTCACTAGTGGATCAGATTTTTGTTATTCGTTAACCGAGAGACCACTGTATATATATACAAAAAAATAATTGTATAATGTTTGACATTTCTGATTTTTGGTGCCCATTCAAAAATTCATTAAGTTAAGGATTCAAATGCAGACAAATTTTGGACATAAAAAAAACTATGCATATACAAGATACGAGGTGAAAGGTGAGTTTCATGTCTTTTAAAATCACTTTCATATATATGTCGTTCCGTGTGGTCTACGTCTTAGTTTAATTTATTACTAAATTTTCCAACTGTGCCGGCATTTATTTATGTGTCCTGTGTCAAAAAATATTTGTCGGCGGTATCTTAATCTATTTGTGGCCATTTCTAAAACGGAGTTTATTAAAATGTATATCTCCATCCAGAAATATTTGAACTATAGTGAACTTTGCCCTACCAAAAAAATTAGGCCACATTTATTTTATCTTAAGATAATCAACAAATCTAAAATGCATTAGTAAGCAAAAGAAAACGGCGGCGTTTTAATTATCTGACGGCCAATTCAGTTGTTTTTTTTTTGTCTTGCGGTGTTTTTCTAACGAACAATTTTTGTTATTATTTCTTTTACGTAAAGTTAATAACTATGTTTTCATTACGATTAAATATTAGTAATAATCTAAAACGTTTTCCCCTTAAACGTTTAAAATGCAGTAAAGTAGAGGAGCAGAAGGTTGCAGAAGTGGAGACTTCTGCAACAGATCAAGCGAAAATTTTACAAAACATGCTGGCCCAGGATGAAGTAGTGAGACCTAAAATTGATCCCAAAGAAACGTCAGTTGTATTGTTTCCTGGACAAGGTACTCAATACGTGGGTATGTCCAGTGGACTTATGCGTTTTCCAGAAGCCAGGCGTATATTTGAAGTTGCTAATGAGGTATTGGGTTATGATTTGTTGAAATTGTGTCTGGAAGGGCCAAAGGATAAACTTAACCGCACTGAGCATGCACAACCCGCAGTAATGGTCTCTTCATTGGCTGCCTTGGAGAAGTTAAAGGAGGAACGTCCGAAAGCAATAGACAGTTGTGTTGCCACCGCTGGTTTTAGCTTGGGTGAGCTAACCGCTTTGGTATTTGCCGGTGTTATACCATTCGATAAAGCTCTCAAGTTAGTGCAAGTTCGTGCCAATGCAATGCAAATGGCTTGCGATAAGGCTGCTGGTGCCATGGCTATGGTCTTATATGCACCCGATACGGAAATAGGTGCTGCCTGTGCTAAAGCTCAGCAATGGTGTGTGGATAAAGGTATAGAAAAGCCTTACTGTGGTGTCTCCAATTATATGTATCCTCACTGTAAAGTCATAGCTGGTAATGTGGAGGCAATAGAATTCCTAGAGAAAAATTCAAAAGCTTTAAAAATAAAACGCATGAAACGTTTAGCTGTAAGTGGAGCCTTCCATACACCTTTAGTGGAGTCGGCAGTTGAACCCTTTGCTAAGGCTTTAAGTAAAATACATTTGGAAGAGCCTCTGATAAGAGTTTATTCTAACATTGATGGTAAACCCTATAAGAGTGTTTCACAAATTAGGAAACTACTGCCCCATCAGGTGGGTGTTTACATTCTTGTAGCAATAAGATTTTTTTTTGTACAACTGTAATAATCGAAAGGGCTTGAAGCCTTTTGCAGTCCATACCACAATTAAAGCAAGTAACAACAATCTTTCTTGCTATAATCACATATGTAGACGTTCGCACCAAAACGTAACAATTTTTTTTTTTTTTACAAAAAAATAGCCTTTTTAATTTTTACGTTGTATTACATTTTGATGATTATAAATTTTTGTCCATAGCTCTTATTCAAGACCTTTCAAAAAAGTCCAATTGTTTATCAAATTTAGTTTTATTGATTTCTAATCCAGAAACCCCTATAATTAAAAAATTTAGTTACGTTATTGTTAGAAACAAAGGAATAAACATGGAATAAAACATATTCATTCCAATAGATTGTAGTTTCAAATTTAACACCCGTCAAGTGAGCCATTTGTTTAATATCCTGTGCACCAGTATAAAAATGGACTGCTACTATTATCTATTTTGTTTAATATTTATGATTGTTTTTTTTTTAATGCATTTAATTTAATTATTTCGCTTAATATTTCAGATTGTTCGACCGGTAAAGTGGGAACAAACTATGCATCAAATGTATGAACGTCAGCAAGGCGTTGATTTTCCTAGAACTTTCGAGTGCGGTCCAGGAAAAGGATTAATACCGGTTCTTGAAAAAGTTAATGGTAAAGCTGCCAATACAGCATATCACATAGAAGCTTAGTTATTTGTTGATAAGTTGATTGTTGATTAATGTATAAATTGTATTTTAAATTAAAATATTAGCAGCGTACTTCAATTTTTTGGTTTTCTAATTGGAAAACCCTTTTCAGTTTCTGTTAACTTTATATTTTTTATTAAAACTTGCAATTGATTTTGTATTTTTACAAAAAAATAAAAGATTTAAGAAAACAATAATAGTAAACTACAACTTAATTTGTCTGCTCAATTATTAATGTCTTTATTTAACTTTTTTCATCACGTGCACGCATGCGATGTACAAAGGCAGCACCTTTATTTTTACGGAAATTTTCAAAGGGATCGTTCATATTCACACCAACTCCCTAATGGAAAAATAAAGTTAAAAAAAAGGTTTAAGACTTCATTAACTTCTAAATCCTTAAAAAAAAACTTACTTTATACATGTCTTTGCGATCCCTTACTTCGCCAGCGGAAATGGGTTGATCGATTCCTTGATTTTTAGTACCCAAACCGGTACCAGTGCCGGCCCAACCCATTTTCATTAACATCTGATGGCCTTTGTTTGATTCTTCAATAAATTCATTTGGTTTAGCGAAACTATTCGCACTGTTAACGAGGAAATTTAATAATACATAAGTAAAGATTCTAGGATAGAAATATTATTTACTTTTACTTACAAGAAACTTGGTGGCGTTACAGAACGTTCGCGTTCTCGTCTTGTATTGCGCTCACTAGAACGATTATTATCGTTATTGTTGTCTCCTCTTTCCCTATCACGATCACGTTCTCTATCGCGCGGCGGTGATCTTCGAGGTGAACGACTTCTTTGTCTGTTGTAGCGATTGCTACGACCTCTATCATTTCCACCTCCGCTGTTACTACGATTTGATTGCGTTCGTTGTGGTGGTAATGGAGAACGAGATCGGGATCGCGATTTTGACTTATATGGCGAACGTGAACGACTCCGACTTTTAGAGCTATAAAAATATAATTCAAGTTAGGCTTTATAAATAAAACGAAAACTTACCGATAACACCGCTTATTGATTTTCTTGGGCACAGGCTTGGCCAATATAATGGGTGAAGGTGAACGAGATTTTTCACGTAGTCCACTTTTAATTTCTTCTTCTTTTCGTTTTTTGGCCGCATTTTTAACTTTGTAATATTCATAGAGGCCAAGTTTTTCCCAACCCTCACTGTTAAAAAAAAGTAATAAAAAAAGAGTCAAAATAAATAATAAAAAAAATAAATGAAGCGAACATTTTATGATAATAAAAAGACATACTTATCCCTTGGTCTGTCGTGTGTAGGAAGAGAATAGAAAGCTGCCAAAGCATTAGTTAAACGTTCACTTTGTGGTGCTGGTGGTGGTAGACGTATGTCAACCGGATCCAAGGGCTTATAGCGATAATCTTCCAACATTATTAATGGCACCATTAGACCAGCGGGCAAATCATAATAAGCAGCAGAAGGTATTTGCTCAGGTTCTGGTTCCATATTTAGACTAGGAGGTGGGGGTATACACTCATCATCGTTGTCCATAACACCAGCTGAAGATATTTTGGCTTGTTGGTCATAGGCCAAAAGCTGCTGCTGGTTTTGTTGTTGTTGCTGCTGCTGCACTAATTTTAAAGCGGCATTGACATTTAACAAATCAACATTGTTTAACAAATCACCAGGTATTAGGTTCGGAGGGGGATTGTTCAGATTTTGATTGACTGGAATGTTTGCATTCATATGACCAAATGATTGTTGCTGAACTATGTTAGAAATTTGATTAACGTTAGCCATATTGCTATTACCGCTCATGAACCCTGGTGGAGGTTTGGATAGATCGGGTATAAAGAAATTCTGATTGCTATTGTTTTGCTGCTGTCCCTGCTGCTGCTGTTGCTGCTGATTACCATAAAGATGGTCATTGTCATCCATTACGGGCATTGTTACTTTCTGAGCCAATAAAGAAGGTATGCTTTTAACTTGATGCTGTTGTTGTTGTTGCTGACCAATCGATGCTGGTGGCATGACGCAAGTATTTGGCATGACTGCTGCCAACATTTGCTGTTCTAACTGTTGTTTCTGCTGTTCCAATTGGGTTATCTGTTGGGTGGCATGCTGTATAAAAATCTTATGTTGTTTTTGATAACTATAAAGATATAAAAATTGCGAAAAAGGAATTTGATGTTATTTTTAAGAGAATTATCTTTGTTTAATACAATTTTTATTATGTTCTATTCCTTTATATCATACTTATCTAGTTGCGCCTTTACGGCCTGTGAAAATTTCGCTGTAACTTCATGATGTAGATTTTTCAAATTAGTTTTATATTCGTGCATTGAAGAATCTGGCGATTGTAATTTCGATATAACACATGCATCAAAAAATTTAGCTTTTGATTCCCACAATGACAAAAGTTTGGTGAGCTTTGCTCTTTGTTCGGTAGTAGCAACTGAAAATTTGTAATGAATATTGTAATGATTTTAGATTGATATTATCTTCAGAACTTACTTAAATCTGCACTGCAAAACATGGGAATAACAATATTTTCCAGACTGTTTTTCAAATCATTTGCATTTTTTCGAACACTGTAAAAATGTTTTATTATTATTTTTTCTCTCAAGAAAATATTTTGCGTTTTTATTTAAAAAATATCAGACCTGGGCGATTTACATTAAATTAATTTTTTATTTCAATGAAAAATTAATGCATTACACTTTTTAACAAAAATCTATTTTTTTTTTGCTTCCTACAAAATTTTGATATACTTGATATAACGAGCAGATAAATCTGCAATAAACTTAAGAGGAGATGTTTTTATTAATTTTTGGAAAATGGGACAATGGTGTAAAAGGTTAAAAGCAATTTTCGGTACTTTTAAAATCGATGTGAATCTTTTGAACGGGAGATGTAGGGGGTGTTGGATACCAAGCAACGGTTCTGAATGGTCTTAATTTGGTAAGCCCAGACTTATCTTGGTCTATCCCTCATCTCAACTGTGAACAGTAAGCTAACAAAATATGGGTTGGGGCGTAGGGCTAGTAACCCACTCCTGGAAAAAGCAATTACTACGAAAAAGCTAAAATTAGAATAAGTAAGTAAGTAAGTAAGTAAGTAAGTAAGTAAGTAAGTAAGTAAGTAAGTAAGTAAGTAAGTAAGTAAGTAAGTAAGTAAGTAAGTAAGTAAGTAAGTAAGTAAGTAAGTAAGTAAGTAAGTAAGTAAGTAAGTAAGTAAGTAAGTAAGTAAGTAAGTAAGTAAGTAAGTAAGTAAGTAAGTAAGTAAGTAAGTAAGTAAGTAAGTAAGTAAGTAAGTAAGTAAGTATTTTTTGAACTACTGAACATAGAAACAAAATATATACCCAAATTAATTAACATGAAAAAATATTTTCAACAACTATTTACAAGACTAATGTAAGCCATTTCCGTTATGTGTCTTTTATGGGAGCTAGGGTTATATATGTAGGTGCGCCCATTTTCTCAAAATAAATAAAACCAACATTAATTCTATGACACCCCTGATTGTTGAAAAAAATTGTTTTTTTTCCATCAATTAATAAAAAGAACAAAAAATAAGATAAATATAAAAAATATATGTAATTTAACTTACCAATGGTGTAGAATATCATTAATTAAATATATAAGATGTAATTTTTGCTGAAATGTTGTTCCATCAACCAAAGCCCTAAAAATAAATTAATAAACGATATTTTGTTTTTCTTTTTGTTGTGCCTTCTTTAAACACATAAGAGTTGTAGATGTGACTCGATGAATATAACAACGTCCAGAGTCTTGTAAAATTTCAATTTAGATTTGAATCAAAAAAATTTAATTATTTGTTCGTTGAAGGTCTCAGTTTTTCAATGTCGTTTATTTTAGTCCTGTATTTAAAAATACATACTACAACTCGTTATTAAAAAAAACATGTAACCAGAAAGAGAAAGTCGTTGTCAGGATTCCAGGACCAAGAATCAGTCAATCAATACTCATCATGATGTAAAAAAGAGTTAAATATAGAGTTAATAAAATTTGTGTAAAATTTGCAACATTAAAAAATACAAATATATAAAAAAATATCAATAAGAAATTGGAACTTAAACTTATAAACAGACGCATACTTTTTTAAAAGATATTGTAAAACGACATTGTTTTTAGCGCTGTCGGATGAGTGCTGTAATATCCAGTTTTTGCCTAAAATTGCAACATTAAATATATTATTTTATTTGCAGAGTTGAAATAAGTTTTTATTTTTTTTGTTTTAAGTTAAAAATATAATACAAAATTTTAAGAAAATCCAAATGATTTTTTTTTTCACTATTTAAATAGTAAAGATTTTTTAACTACTTGTTTTTTATATTTATTTGTTTTAAGTGAATTGAAGGGCTTATATTTACCTTGTGAAATACTATCCTTGGTGCAGGAATCAATTATGGGCTGTAGAATACCATCGAATTCTTTTAGTGAAATATTTTGCTCTTCAGCTTTTGTTTCCAGTTGTAAATTTTGTGCTGCCTCTATAGCATCATCAATTTGCTTTTTTTGTTGTGCCATCAGTGCCTAAATGTCCCATGGTATTTTTTCATATTTTTTTGGTATGATTTTTTTATAGGTTTTGTTTTGGAATTCACAATGATTGTGTTTTTGTCAAAGAACATATATAATTTTTAATGTTTTATATATATATTTTTTTGGATTTTATTTTGGTAATTTATATGGTTTCGTATGTTTTGTAGCAGAGATTATTTGAATTTGGGATTTTTTCGAGTTTTGTTTTTTTTATAAAAAAATATACAAGTAAAGTAAAATTTTAAATGTAGACATTAAAAATGAAGTGTTAAAAACAATAAAATATAATTAAATTAATTAAAAAAGGATGTAATAAGTCAGTCAATCATTATAGGTTAATGAAAAGCTTCCCTGGGACATGGATACGATAAACAGTGGTAAATAGTGAAATATACATCGATACAGCAAATTGGAAAATTGATTTTAATCACACTGGAAACCAGGTTGAGAAATAAAAAGGGGCGTAACATTCATATTGCCCTCATATAACACGTTAATAAAGCTGTCTTTAAAAATTTTTGAACAAAAATTTAAGAGCGTAATTTATTCATAAATGAATATTTTAATGCACAAAAATTATTTTTACATGAAAATTTTCTTCCCAAGTTAAACTATAAACTGGTTAAGTGGATGAGAATAGTCCTAAGGCGAAAGGTATGGGTCTGTGCTTTAAATTCCGAAATTTATATACAATTTTTGAACCATGGACAAATCCCATTGAAACTTGATATGATTAATCCCATTGGATGTGCACAATAGAAATTGTGGTTTTAGCTCCTCACAGCTACAAATTTCTACAATTTAGAAAAAATGGTCATAAAATAAAAAATGTTTTTGCCAACAAAAATTTCGGCTCCAAATTCTTTTTGAAAACATAAATAGATAAGCGAAATTTTGTGTCAATCGATGGTGCATATCAGGTTTAATGACGGAAATTACAAAAATATCTAAAATATCTTAATTTTATTAAACAATTTTGCAGACATTTCTTTAAGTACAAATTTAAAAATTGTAAATTTGTTAAAATATAATAGCACTTAGGCTCAGTGCTTTCTTACTTGCTTGAAACTTGTTCGAATATTTATAACATAAATTTTTCCCCCGAAATAAAAGTGAATGTAAGCTATAAGTCAGTAGATCAAAATCCAAAAGGTTTTCAAAATTTAGCTCAAATTATAGCCCTTTGAAGTTGGACTATTAGAATATATTTTTTATGTGGAGCAAATCAATAATAAAGGCCTGATAAAATGATTTTACAGCATGACCCGCTGTATTTCCCAGACGTTGCTCTCCTTTTTCGATCAATGGCTAACGTAACATTCCGTTCTTATTAAAAAATTACAAAAAATTATTGATTGGCTGTTCGCTTCAAAAGAACGGGGGATTCGTACACTGCCCAAAAGATGGGGAAAATAGTGGCAATCATAAGAAATCAATTGAAAACGCTTTTCTTGTAATATTTAAGAGTCTTTTAATTTTTTCGGTATCTATGAAATGAATCCATTTCGATTTATCTGAAACACCAGATAAATGCGATCCGGCTGAAATACATATACAATTTTGACTGTTAAATTAATTCACTAATTTAATTCATATACATACATACATATAATATAAATAAAAAATCTTGTACCCATATAACCAAACTTCAAAAAGATATAACTTTAAAACTCGATTTAATATATTAAAACCGTTTTAGAATTTGTATCTACTAATAGCCTTATTTCATATGCATTTGGTTTAATTTAGGAAAAATATCGACGACCGCTATTTTGGCCAACAAAGTAATTAGAAATATCTCCTAACTAAAGAAAATGTGTTTAACAACAACACTTAAGAATAAGACAAAATTCTAGTAAATACAAATTGTTGATGAGCCCATGAAGCAAATCTTACCATCGTATTCACATAATACAAATCTTATTTATTAAATATGCTTAAATTTTTGTAAATACGATGGTTAAATTTAACACAAATTTTGCAGCAATTTAGATATGTTAAAAATTTCCTTTTCATTAAACCACCCATTAGAAAATGTTAATTATTTGTACCTACTAACTTCTCAAGACAAAATTAAAGGTATTTTAAATATATCTGTATGTAAAATCAATAATAATAAAGTAATTACCGTATGTTGTGCTGTTAAATTGGATTCTGATTGGCGTATTTGTTCACGCAAAGTATTTTGCTGCATATTCAGAGCCTCTATTTGTGCTGTATAATTAATGGCCACTGATTGAGTATTACCATTTGAGGAAGACTGTTGCTGCTGCTGTTGCGAGGACATTGAATTAACTGCGGGAGCATTGGTGCTAATGTTTGAGGCATTTGTACTCCATAGCTGAAGATTAGGTGGTGGTTGATTTATATTAAATGAATTATTTGAGTCATTTTGACTCATTTGACCACCAGTATGATGCATATTTGGTGGTGGTCCCTGGGTAAAATGTTGTGTCTGTGAGTTGCTCATACCTGAGGATTGTTGTTTAAGGTCTATTAATTGATATTTATTTAAATATAGTTTTATTAATTTTAAAATACTTTTTTATATTTAGCAATTCAACTTACAGGCTTGTTCCGCCGCTACTCGGTACTGATAGTAGGCTGCATGTTCACCACCATAGAGAAACTCAAATTTTGGATTATTTTGTTGTTTTTGTTTTGTAATCATTTCAAATTCTGGTCCATTTCGAGCCACAAACTCGGCCAATTTATCAATAATATTACGCAGACTAACATCTAAATTTGAAGCAAAAATTTAAAACAAATAAAAATCTCTATACATATTCTAAGACGATTTAGTTCCCTTGCCGGGGTGTAAGAAAAACTTCGAATTTTTTCATTCGTTTTATTTCCTTCAATCCGAACATTTTCCTAAAAACTTTACCTCTTGGAGGTGGCGGTCCATCCATTGTTCACTTTTTTTAATAAAATGGTTATTAAATTATAGTTCTTTCTATTTTATTTGCAATTTTCTTAATAAAGTTTGTAGAACGACGTGCTAAAAAATTTTTCTTTTTAAGCTGTCAAAGTGGAAAATTTTTGTAGAGGACGCCATTTATTTAGACAGGGTTGTAAAAAAGAGTATGGTTTATAAAGAAAACGTAAACGTTTGTTGAAGTTTACTTCACATCTATATAAAATATGAAATGCAAACACGATTTTCTTTAGGGTATACTTCTTTTGGAGAGTTATTTGTACTTAATTTGCATAGGCTGTATATATGAAGTAAAGCAAAAACATCGTACATGCTTCTGAATATAAATATACATAGAATTTGCATCTTTGGATACGAATGGATGTAAGTATTTATAAAGAAAGTATGAATACAAGAACTCATAATTCAACTCTAATAATTTTTCGGATACTCATTGTGCTTCTCTGCTTCACATCTACATTAAACATGATACATGACATTTTGAAGGCGTCTCCTCCCACCATAAGTAAGGTGACTACAGCATCTATGAAAAGGATGATGGGTCCATAAAACATCTTTTCTGTAATATTTTTGCAATGTCATACAAGGGGCAGACCTAATATTAGCTAAGGAACTTGAATATCATTTTCGTATAAATAACAGTCTAACAGTTTATCCCTAACTACGTTAACCATTAGCAAATACTTTTCAAATCGTTTGATTTAATATTCCGTTGGATACCAATTTGCTACTAGGGCAAAAATTTCTTCATAGTCGATATCGAACTTGTATATCTATTCCAGTGAAGGGCAGAACAACAACAATTTGTATGTATGACAACAACAACTCCTACAAGTAGTGATTGATTGCTGGCGTAGTTGGGTTGACAGTCTTTGAAGGAAGCTGATGGAGCTCCGGGTTATTTTGATTCGACTGTCGGATCATTTGTCGGCAGCACTTGGGGAAAGGATAAAGAAACTCTGGCAAATTATACTGCTCCCGTGTGGTCACCATGTGTAAGCGAAACGCAGTGGGAAAGGCTCCAGATTTGTCAAAATGCAGCCCTCATAACAATTACAAGCTGCCTAATAATGTCCTCAGAAAGCGATCTAAATAAGGAGACGAAGGTCCTACCACTTAAGGAACATAGTCAAATGCTAACTAGGCAATTTCTTCCTGAATGTCATAGGATAGATCTCCCGAACCACCATCTAACGGAATTAGATCCACCTCCACGACATGTTAAAAAGGACCCAGCGACTCAATATTACCTCATACAAAGCAGCTCTGAGACATTCACAAAAGCATGGCAATATCAACATTAGTAAGTTACCAATTGAATGTTATACTTGGTGACCGTCCACCACCTTTTGTAGAGGAAGAGAGAAGTCTGCCAAAAACTACTAGGGTATTATAATAACAATTTCCACGACAACATTCCAATTGGAACAAGTGGTAAATCTCTCAAACAATGAGCTGCATCCGATTCTATTTTTAGACTCATTGAAAGGGACCTACGTTTAAACTCCGGCTTCGAACAGCATACGCATTAGTTAGAGAAGTTTTTCATAGCCTAATACTCAATAACCAGTGGCTAGCTGAGTTATGAGGTGAATCGCCCCTTTTTGAAATTTTTTTTTCAGCTATACCATGGCGGTATATTTGGCACAACTTAAATCAAGATATTGTAGTCGACTTAATTCGTTCTTAACTCATGATTCCTTATGGACTAACCCTATTGGTGCGATGCGTCATTTGGATTTAAAAGAGTCCCCTGATTTTTATATTTTTGATTGCAGGTCACGCTATTACAACAACAAGTGATAATGAAAATAAGGGAGCCCTTAGCGAATCTATTCATATAAACCTGAGTATACTACAAGGAAATTAGTTTTTGATTTCATGATTGTTGTAGACGGAACTTTAAAAACCGTATCTTTATGTTACAAACGTTTTTTACTCCTTTTTTATAATCAATAACATATAAATACAACCCTGACCAAAATACACCGGCATTGAAAAAAAATGACAAAATCAAATTAATAGCATGCGACAAGATTGCTAATGTAAACAAAATATCAAAAGTTTTGTTGACGTTTACATTAATACCAAATTTTACTGAATTTTTTGCAGTTTTTGATAAGAATTAATTGTGTGTATATTAAAATGTTAGAATAGTAGAATTTTATTGCGTAAACCACAACAATTTAATACTAATTTAACAAAAGTAAATCTAAGTACTTTAGTCATAATGAGCAATAGCAATGTTATACAAATAAATAGCTACAAAAATGTTGGAGGTGGAACTGCTAACACGGCAGGAGGAAATCAAAGCCAGAGAAAGAGCTCTGCAGCAGATAATACAGAACCACCGGAAATGAGAATATTATGTTTTGAATTGACTTACTACAACAAAACTACACAATTTCTGTTGAGTTGTGCTGGCGTATTTATTTTATATTTATTATATGGCTATTTGCAAGAACTTATATTTACCGAAGAGGGCTTCAAGTCCTACGGTTGGTTCCTGACGCTTATACAATTCGGTTACTATATTCTATTCGGTTTGTTGGAACGCAATTTAGAGGCTAAACGCAGTGGCGTACCTGCACTCCAAAGACAAATACCCATGAATACTTATGTTATATTAGCTGCATTGACTTTGGGTACCATGGGTCTATCCAACTCCAGTTTAGGCTATTTAAACTATCCCACTCAGGTTATATTCAAATGCTGCAAACTTATACCTGTTTTGGTGGGTAGTATTCTTATACAGGGAAAACGTTATGGTCCTTTAGATTTTGCTGCCGCCTTGGCTATGTGTGTGGGCTTAGCTTGGTTTACCTTGGCCGATTCACAAATATCGCCAAATTTTAATGCCGTAGGAGTTGCCATGATTTCGGGAGCTTTACTATGTGATGCTGCAATTGGTAATGTTCAGGAAAAGGCTATGCGTGATCATCGTGCTCCCAGCAGTGAAGTTGTATTATTCTCCTATGGTCTGGGATTTATTTATTTATTTGTCATAATGATGGTGACTGGAAATTTCTTTAATGGTTTTGCTTTTTGTTTGGAGGTAATGTATAAGTTATGTGCAAGATGTAGTTTAATTATGTGTATCCCTTTTAATTTTATTCGGAAGAATACTTAATAGGTTTTTTTTTAAATGTTAGTCTTGCTATTAACAATTTCTTATATTAAATCTTTAATATTAATTTCAGCATCCTCGTGAATCTTTTGGCTATGGTTTCCTATTTAGCCTTTCGGGTTACTTGGGTATACATTTTGTTTTAGCTTTAGTCAAAAGCAGCGGAGCGCCTGTAGCAGCCACTGTGACTACAGCACGCAAAGCTGTTACCATTGCGATATCATTTGTGTTCTTTAGTAAACCCTTTACCATACAGTAAGATAAAAAGAATACTAACATTAAAATATAATTCAAAAATACATTTTTTAATTTTTTTCAGCTATTTATGGTCCGGCTTGGTGGTAGTTTTGGGCATATATCTTAATGTTTATAGTAAAAAACATAAATTAACCTTTAAGGATCTGCAGCACAAAGTTCAACAGTCTATTTCTAGGCTAGGAAAAACTACAACATCGTCGTCACGAAAATTCTTAGTAGAAGTTTAAAAGTTTGTAAATTAATAAAACTAATTATGTATTAACAAAAAATCTTGACATACCAAAATTTTGTTGCAAATAATTTAGTTATAAATGTAGTTTATAATTTGTATATTTAAGGTCGCAGTTAGATATTCAGTTCAAGTTGATAATAAAAATGCTGATTTCTGAGAGATTTTTGATTTTACTATTTGTTAGTTTATTTCAAATTCTAAGACACGTTTAATCATATCTTGTCTTTCTTTGGCTGAGGCGATTTGCCCCACCATTATATCTAAAAATTTTTGCTGGTGTTTGATTATAAATTTGTTACACTGCATAATTGTGGCTCCTGTGTAGATGGTACGAAATTTCGCTCTAGTCTCACCAATCTGAAAGAAAATGATTGTTAAATGTTTAACCGGAGAAAAAATTACTTTAGTCAAGTGTTTTTAGGCTCAACAATTTATGATGTACAGCCATGTCACAGAACTAAATTCCGTTCGGAAGTGAAATGAATTCCGTGTTTTGCTCCTGCAGAAAAAGTAAAGCGAAAAAATTTTTCAGAATGAAATCACATTCTTTTGTTAAAGTGGAATTGAATTTGTATAATTTTCTTTGGTTATTCAATATTTTAATAAATTCTTCAATTACTTCGTGTTATTTGTTGAAACAATGATAGAGTTACTGATTTCAATTAAAAAAATCGTGTTTTGTAATGATTTTCGACATTTAAAATTTTTCGGAATCTATAGAACACAAAGACATTTCGATCGGAATTCAACTACGGAATGGCACAGATCGGTCAAGCTTGAACAAGTTCAGGCCTTGTGGCGCTTGACCTTTCAAAATTGATCCTTTTCCGGATCAACCTACAATTTACAATAACACAATTTTTTTACTGAACGTAACCTAAAGATACAACCTGAAAAATAAGTAAATTTGCAGGTTGTAGTCGAGATTGATTTCGACAGTGGACCAACCAAAAATCTCAGAAGCCACTCTTGACAGAATTTCAAATGAACCAACTGCCAACCATACCTCACAAATGAGGAATTTCATGGCAGATCCCCGTAAACACCAGTTTGATAATATTTTGGATGTTTGAGTTGTCATTCACATAATCCATCTTCTGCAGTTGGCGGTACTTAGTGTAAGGTGTAAATACGATTTAGTCTCACTGGGGTTTGAAAAACTATTTCAATTTGTCTTCCTGTAACTTACCACTGTTATCAAAGGCAGGATACTTGTAACATATTTATGCGAATAATGAGAACATCTTAATATAGCAATTTTGGTACGTTCATTGCAATATTTAACACGAAAACCATGTTCCAGCAAACCAGCTCCATAGACACCATAAAATTTTTGGACATGTGTTAGCAGACATTTGGCGAGTACTGAATCTTTTATATGTAACACTTTTGTTTGGCTGTTATGGGGCACAACTTGCACAACGACATAACTGCAATGCACAAAAAACAATATATTAACAAAATATTTGTTATAGAAAAATAAAAATTATACCGATTTTTAATCCGAACCATTGCATCAATAATAATCACAAATTAAGATGTAAACAAACGAAGGGCAACGTGTATTTGTTTTTTTTTTGTTTATTCTTTTTGGACACTTTGACAAACAAAAACACGGAAAAAAAAACATCAAAACACAAAACAGCTGAGAGTAAATTTTTCTTGCATGCTATTTTTTCGCTAACCTCAATAACAAACTACGCTAAAAATCAAGCAGATCCAGTAGTATGGGCTAACTTGGAACTTATAATGCTCAAGCTTAGTCAAATTTTTCATTCGGAATAACATTAATTAACAAAAATGGCTCCAAATAATGATAAATAAGGAAATATGAATATTTACGCTTTTAAAATTGTAATTTTAGTTAGTGCGTTTTTAAAATGGAATCTTGACAACACTGCTTTATACTAACAAATATACAAGTCGGAATTTACTTAATATTATTCTACATTCTAAAATACTTTATATTCAACAGTTTAAAACTAAAATGCAGTCTCCGTCATCATTGGACAAGAAATTACAGGGCTTCCAGTTAATAGCACAGGAAAAACTACAAGCCATATTATGTTCCATACCGGGCAAAAAAGATCTAATCATAGAACCACAACTTATTAAACCATTGGAGCATATTTGTGCAGCTTCTTGGCTGAAGTGAGTCATAATTCAGGAATTAAAAATTAACAAAACCCTGTAATACTGTTAAAATAATGTTTAAATATTACAATCATTGAGTCTTGCGAGTAAAAATAGTATAACTAAGTAGTTTCGCTGGGTCATTGGGAACTTAATATTGAACTGTAGAGTACGTGGGATCTGTTTGGTGATCTAGGCCAAGGACTTTTGCCAATTAAACTGGACGAGTCCCCAAATCCTCAGAACTAAGTGGGGGTGCTATTGAAAATATGTGGTTATCATTCTTCTTGCGTTATCCTTGACTCCCAGTGGAGCATAGAGCCACATGTGGGTACCATGGGGTTCCTTGAATGCTATGGGCGGTTGGAAGTTCCCTAATCGAACAATCATGTTTTAGCTTCTAGAAGCTCAGTTGGTGGCGTTTCTATGAAGGTTGTTGAACACTGCCAAGTACGAAGCTAGTTCCAAATGATCACATACATATGATCATTTATAGCTTAGTTCCTTCCTGTCATGCCTTAGGAAGGTCTTTCATGCTGTCAAAATCCAATCACAGGCTGCATGCGAATTCTCATCATTCTTATCATCCAAACTCTAATACCATCGTTTGGAGATCTGCTTGTGTCATGAAAGTTTCTTTTGGGTTGTCATCGAGTATTTACTTAAATGATCATCCAAACTTTAACATTATGCAAGACAGAAAGGATCTATGAATGTATGAGGATAGCGAACAGAGATTTATACATAACGCTTTAGATGGAGCCTTAACTTTTCGAAGTACGAGGATCGATCAAAAGGATCATATATGTACATATCACGCTTAGATCTTTTCTGTCTTGCCCATGGAGGTCTTCAAAAGTATAATGTTAAACTTTTAATGATCATTTAAGTAAATATCCGATTATGTTTTTAACCCTTTACTGGTGAACAAAAATGTTTCTTTATATATACTGGCTAGTGCTTCTTTCTACAACGAAGTTTATGCGCTACAGTCGTGCCATATGTCATATGACATAAGATTTAGGGTTGTTCAATGTAGGAACTAGTATATCATCAAACCGGCCAGAATATAGTAAACGTTTTTACAGATTGCTGTCATATTAAAGACCCGGACACTGTGTAAAAAGCCCACAATTCTGCTAAATGAATATGAGGAGTCCCTAGAAAATCTCTGTATTTTTTCTGGAGAAGGAGACTAAATCTGGGGGGTTACCGCGTAACTCGATTCGAAAGAAATTGTTTCGAAACACAACGCTTTAAGCATACAAATTCGAACAGTTTTATTTTCGAATCGAGATACGTAGTAACCCTCTTGGGCTTATATTTCTTTGGGGAAATAGGCGATCTGACTCAAACAATCGCCTAAAAACACACTTTGTTGTTGTTCTTTGATAAGACGACCATGCTAAAATCTTAAGATATTTCATCAGTATTGAAAATGGTCCTTCTATTTGTAACATCCACAAAAGACTATAGCAAAAACTTAACTTAAACTCATTTTATATTCTAGGCTTAAAGGTATTCAACGTATCTTTAAACTAGATGCCAACAATGCTATCGTACGCTCCTCTGCAGATCAAGTTCAACTGTACATGATACGCAGTGATTTGAAGTCATTTAATCATGTTTTGCAGCAAATCAAATTGATATGTAAATCTCAGGCATCATCATGGTCAGAGGATGCACATTTTAAATTTTTCCATATAATTTGTGTACCCTCGTGCTTTTCCTTTTTTTCTCAACTTCTGGAAAGGGAAGGCCTATATGGTGTTGTCGGTCTGCATCGTTACAATTGGGATTTTATACATTTGGATGAGGGTGTTTTGTGTATGGAAATGCCAAATGTAAGTTTTTTTTCTAAAGAATTTGGATTAAAAATTTAATTTTTTTAAAAAGCAATTTAAATTTTTTCAAGATATTCAAATTTTTAAAAATAATAGATTAATAATAGAAATTTAAATTCACTAAATTAGCATTTTTTACTAAACGATCAATTTATTACTTAAAATTTAACTTTTCACTAAAAATTAAAATATTCACCCAAAATTAAAATTTTTTCATAAAAACTAAAAATCCACTAAAATTTATATTTGCACTAAAAATAAAAATTTTCATTTAAAATTTTAATTTTTAATAAAAATTTAAATTTTTACCAAAAATTTAAATTTTCTCCAAAAATTAAAATTTTCACCAAAAATTAAAATTTTCACCAAAAACTAAAATTTTCACCAAAAATTAAAATTTTTACTTAAAATCAACATTTTTACTAAAAATTGAAATTTTTACTAAAATCAAAATTTTCACAAAAAATTAAAATTTTCACCAAAAAATTAAAATTTTCACCAAAAATTAAAATTTTCACCACAAATTAAAATTTTCACCAAAAATTTAAATTTTCACCAAAAATTTAAATTTTCACCAAAAATTTAAATTTTCACCAAAAATTTAAATTTTCACCAAAAACAAAATTTTTTACTAAAATCAGAATTTCACTAAAAAATTAAATTTTTCACCAAAAATCAAATTTTTCACCAAAAATTAAATTTTTCACCAAAAAATTAAAATTTTTACAAAAAATTAAAATTTTCACAAAAAATATTTACTTAAAATTTGTATTAAAATTGAATTTTCACTTAAACTTAAAATTTTTTATAAAAACTCTAATATGAAATTCTAAATACAATTTTTTAATTTTTAAGGTATTTTCTAACGCCTTTATGAAAAACGACTGTTCCCTCTTACCTTCAATATCACATTCTCTTCGTGTTCTCCAAATTCTATGCGGTACCAGCGACATAACACTTACCTTTGGTGAACACTCGGAAAATATTGTAAAAATGTTAAGCAAACTTGGCCCCCCTCCAAAAAGGGATGATCAAGATAAATGTAGTGACTTAACGGCCTTATTGATAATAGATCGCGATAAAGATTACGCAGCACCCCTCCTAACACCTGCAATTTATTCAGCCCTTCTACAAGAAGTATTTGCCAATAATGCTGGCATATTGGAATTAGAAATGTTAAACAATAAAATACAGCAACAAAAACTTTCAATATTTGCAGTACCTTCGAAAAAAGATAACGAGAAAACAAATAAAAGCACAACAACAACGACTTCAAAGACGCCTACAATACGTTTTAATTCCTTACACGATGAAATTTATGCCGAGAATCGCTATAAACATTTTTCGGCTGCCAGTAGTCAGATACGTCAACAGGCCAAATCAATGAGTTTGGAATTGCAAAAGTTGAACAACATGAAATTGGATGAAATGCATGATTATGTTAATCGTAAATTACCCAAAATAACGGATATCAAGAATAAGCTATTAAGACATTTAAATGCCAGTGAAAAGGTTATTGAAATGTTGGGCTCCAACTTTAGACGTGTTCAGTCCTTGGAGGAGGATATCTTGAATAATGTATCGAGGAAGAAAATTTTACAGGATATTGATGAATTGCTAACAACGGATGGTCAAAAATATAATACCTTGCGCTTATTGGCGCTGCTGCATGTATGTGCTGGCATTACCTCGGAGGAACTGATGCAATTTATACGTAATTTTTGCAATTATTTTGGTTTGAAATACTTGAACATATTTGAGCAATTAGCACAAGTGGGTCTTTTACCCTCAGTGGTTGTAGATGAAGTAGCTACACCCATCAATAAGACCGCCTCAAAATTGCTGTCGAATATACCCTTGAATATACCAAAATTTCAACAGACCCAATTTCAAGCCAATGCAAATCGTTTAAAACTAATGGTTTCATCAGCTGGTGCAGAAGACTCAGAGGATTTGGAGAAGAAACAAACAACCAACAATTCTTCCTGCCCCAGTTATGTGTTCAATCGCCTCTTTATTCCCTTAATCGCACAGTTGTCATCTTTTCTCTTAAAGGCCACTAGCTCAGAGGACTTTATTTCGAAAATTGCTATGATTGAAGGCATTCAAATAAATGGTCTTCCTTTGAAATCTTTTAGTCAAAGTGTTAAGCAAGTTGAGACTAACAATTCTCTGCTGCTGCCATTAAAGAAGCGCCAGATTTTGGTATTTGTAGTGGGTGGTATTACCTACGCCGAAATTGCAGCCTGTAATTTGGTGTCGAAAATTACAGATTCAGAAATATTTGTGGCTTCAGATTGTATCTTATCTGGTGCAGATTTAATAGCAGGAGCTTTTTAGCCAAATCGTTTAAAAAGTTATTTAAAAAAGCTTTATTTCTTTAATTTTCTTATACTGTATATTATTTATAAAACTCGCTTTTAAAAAGACAATATCGAATATTTTATATCTTGTTATATAAAGCTATTAATAAAGTTCTGAAATCACTTTTATTTAGATTTTTCTTTAACAACATAAATTAGTTATTAAGTTAATTAAATGGCCTATATTTACAATCTGTTAAGGTTAAAGACTGATGCGCTTCGAACTTGTGCGCATATTTCTACAAAAAATTTTGAAAAATTTCCTTAAAAAAAGCAATTTTTAAAAAATTTCCTATAAAAATATGAAATTTTTGAAAACTTTCTTATAAAAATAAGAAATTGCTTAAAGCTTTCCTATAAAAATAAAAAAATTTTGAAAAATTTTCTTAAAAAGATAAGAAATTTTTGAAAAATTTGCTATAAAAATAAGAAATTTTTGAAAAAAAACTTCTAAACAAAACTAAGAAATTTTTTAAAAATTTCCTATACAAATAAGAAATTAAAACAAAAAAATATATAAAACTATGAAATTTTATTAAAAATTTCCTATAAAAATAAAAAATATTGTATAAAAATTATAAATTTTTGAAAACTTTGCTATAAAAATATGAAATTTTTGAAAAATTTCCTTTAAAAATGAGATATTTTGGAAAAATTTACTATTAAAATAAGAAATTTTTAAAAAATTTCCTATAAAAATAAAATAATTTCGACAAGTTTCCTATAAAAATAAGAAATTTCTGAAAACATTCCTATAAAAATAAGAAATTTCTAAAAAATTCCCTATAAAAAATGGGAAACTTTTGAAAAATTTCCTATAAAAATAAGAAACTTTTGAAAAATTTCCTATCAAAATAAGAAACTTTTGAAAAATTTTCTATAAAAATGAGAAATTTTTGAAAATTTTCCTATAAAAATAAGAAATTTTTGAAAAATTTCCCATAAAAATAACAAATTTTTGAAAAATTTCCCATAAAAATAAGAAATTTTTGAAAAATTTCCCATAAAAATAAGAAATTTTTGAAAAATTTCCCATAAAAATAAGAAATTTTTGAAAAATTTCCCATAAAAATAAGAAATTTTTGAAAAATTTCCTATAAAAATATAAAATTTTTGAAAAATTTCCAATAAAAATATAAAATTTTTGAAAAATTTCCTATAAAAATATAAAATTTTTGAAAAATTTCCTATAAAAATAGAAATTTTTTGGAAAATTTCCTATAAAAATAGAAAATTTTTGAAAAATTTCGTATAAAAATAGAAAATTTTTGAAAAAATTCCTATAAAAATAGAAAATTTTTGAAAAATTTCCTATAAAAATAGAAAATTTTTGAAAATTTTCCTATAAAAATAGAAAATTTTTTGAAAATTTTCCTATAAAAATAGAAAATTTTTGAAAATTTTCCTATAAAAATAGAAAATTTTTGAAAATTTTCCTATAAAAATAGAAAATTTTTGAAAATTTTCCTATAAAAATAGAAAATTTTTGAAAAATTTCCTATAAAAATAGAAAATTTTTGAAAAATTTCCTATAAAAATAAAAAATTTTTGAAAAATTTCCTATAAAAATAGAAAATTTTTGAAAAATTTCCCATAAAAATAACAAAAATAAGAAATTTCTGAAAACATTCCTATAAAAATAAGAAATTTCTAAAAAATTCCCTATAAAAAATGGGAAACTTTTGAAAAATTTCCTATAAAAATAAGAAACTTTTGAAAAATTTCCTATCAAAATAAGAAACTTTTGAAAAATTTTCTATAAAAATGAGAAATTTTTGAAAATTTTCCTATAAAAATAAGAAATTTTTGAAAAATTTCCCATAAAAATAACAAATTTTTGAAAAATTTCCCATAAAAATAAGAAATTTTTGAAAAATTTCCCATAAAAATAAGAAATTTTTGAAAAATTTCCCATAAAAATAAGAAATTTTTGAAAAATTTCCCATAAAAATAAGAAATTTTTGAAAAATTTCCTATAAAAATATAAAATTTTTGAAAAATTTCCTATAAAAATATAAAATTTTTGAAAAATTTCCTATAAAAATATAAAATTTTTGAAAAATTTCCTATAAAAATAGAAATTTTTTGGAAAATTTCCTATAAAAATAGAAAATTTTTGAAAAATTTCGTATAAAAATAGAAAATTTTTGAAAAAATTCCTATAAAAATAGAAAATTTTTGAAAAATTTCCTATAAAAATAGAAAATTTTTGAAAATTTTCCTATAAAAATAGAAAATTTTTGAAAATTTTCCTATAAAAATAGAAAATTTTTGAAAATTTTCCTATAAAAATAGAAAATTTTTGAAAATTTTCCTATAAAAATAGAAAATTTTTGAAAATTTTCCTATAAAAATAGAAAATTTTTGAAAATTTTCCTATAAAAATAGAAAATTTTTGAAAAATTTCCTATAAAAATAGAAAATTTTTGAAAAATTTCCTATAAAAATAAAAAATTTTTGAAAAATTTCCTATAAAAATAGAAAATTTTTGAAAAATTTCCTATAAAAATAGAAAATTTTTGAAAAATTTCCTATAAAAATAGAAAATTTTTGAAAAATTTCCTATAAAAATAGAAAATTTTTGAAAAATTTCCTATAAAAATAGAAAATTTTTGAAAAATTTCCTATAAAAATAGAAAATTTTTGAAAAATTTCCTATAAAAATAGAAAATTTTTGAAAATTTTCCTATAAAAATAGAAAATTTTTGAAAAATTTCCTATAAAAATAGAAAATTTTTGAAAAATTTCCTATAAAAATAGAAAATTTTTGAAAAATTTCCTATAAAAATATAAAATTTTTGAAAAATTTCCTATAAAAATATAAAATTTTTGAAAAATTTCCTATAAAAATAGAAATTTTTTGGAAAATTTCCTATAAAAATAGAAAATTTTTGAAAAATTTCGTATAAAAATAGAAAATTTTTGAAAAATTTCGTATAAAAATAGAAAATTTTTGAAAAATTTCGTATAAAAATAGAAAATTTTTGAAAAAATTCCTATAAAAATAGAAAATTTTTGAAAAATTTCCTATAAAAATAGAAAATTTTTGAAAAATTTCCTATAAAAATAGAAAATTTTTGAAAAATTTCCTATAAAAATAGAAAATTTTTGAAAAATTTCCTATAAAAATAGAAAATTTTTGAAAAATTTCCTATAAAAATAGAAAATTTTTGAAAAATTTCCTATAAAAATAGAAAATTTTTGAAAAATTTCCTATAAAAATAGAAAATTTTTGAAAAATTTCCTATAAAAATAGAAAATTTTTGAAAAATTTCCTATAAAAATAGAAAATTTTTGAAAAATTTCCTATAAAAATAGAAAATTTTTGAAAAATTTCCTATAAAAATAGGAAATTTTTGAAAAATTTCCTATAAAAATAGAAAATTTTTGAAAAATTTCCTATAAAAATAGAAAATTTTTGAAAAATTTCCTATAAAAATAGAAAATTTTTGAAAAATTTCCTATAAAAATAGAAAATTTTTGAAAAATTTCCTATAAAAATAGAAAATTTTTGAAAAATTTCCTATAAAAATAGAAAATTTTTGAAAAATTTCCTATAAAAATAGAAAATTTTTGAAAAATTTCCTATAAAAATAGAAAATTTTTGAAAAATTTCCTATAAAAATAGAAAATTTTTGAAAAATTTCCTATAAAAATAGAAAATTTTTGAAAAATTTCCTATAAAAATAGAAAATTTTTGAAAAATTTCCTATAAAAATAGAAAATTTTTGAAAAATTTCCTATAAAAATAGAAAATTTTTGAAAAATTTCCTATAAAAATAGAAAATTTTTGAAAAATTTCCTATAAAAATAGAAAATTTTTGAAAAATTTCCTATAAAAATAGAAAATTTTTGAAAAATTTCCTATAAAAATAGAAAATTTTTGAAAAATTTCCTATAAAAATAGAAAATTTTTGAAAAATTTCCTATAAAAATAGAAAATTTTTGAAAAATTTCCTATAAAAATAGAAAATTTTTGAAAAATTTCCTATAAAAATAGAAAATTTTTGAAAAATTTCCTATAAAAATAGAAAATTTTTGAAAAATTTCCTATAAAAATAGAAAATTTTTGAAAAATTTCCTATAAAAATAGAAAATTTTTGAAAAATTTCCCATAAAAATAGAAAATTTTTGAAAAATTTCCTATAAAAATAGAAAATTTTTGAAAAATTTCCTATAAAAATAGAAAGTTTTTGAAAAATTTCCTATAAAAATAGAAAGTTTTTGAAAAATTTCCTATAAAAATAGAAAATTTTTGAAAAATTTCCTATAAAAATAGAAAATTTTTGAAAAATTTCCTATAAAAATATAAAATTTTCTTATAAAAATAGGAAATTTTTGAAAAATTTCCTATAAAAATAAGAAAATTTTGAAAAATTTCATGTAGAAATAAGAATAAGAAATTTTTGAAAAATTTCTTATAAAAATAAGAAATGTTTGAAAAATTTGCTATAAAAACAGGAAATTTTTGAAAATTTTCCTATAAAAAAATAGGAAATTTTTGAAAAATTTTTCTATAAAACTAAGAAATTTTTGAACAATTTCCTATAAAACTAAGAAATTTTTGAAAAATTTCCTATAAAAACAGGAAATTTTTAAAAAATTTCCTATAAAAATAGGAAATTTTTGAAAAATTGTTCGATAAAAATAGGAAATTTTTGAAAAATATCCTATAAAAGTAAGAAATTTTTAAAAAATTTCCTATAAAAATAAGAAATTTTTGAAAAATTTCCTAAAAAAATAAGAAATTTTTGAACTATAATTAAAGTATAATGTTTTATAACAACTGATAAAGTATAATAAAAAATGTAATGCATTATAATGTGCAGATGTTTACAATCTATTGCGCTTATTGTTTAGTAAAACCTCAGTAGAATCTAATTTAAATTTTAGAAATTTGAAGACAACGTTCGTGTGATTTGATTCCTTAAGTAGATTTTATATATTCAGAGATTTTCAAATTAAATGCATTTAAGAGTATCTGTACTAAAGAGCCTATCTCTAATGTATGCTTACTAATTGATCTTGGCTTTTTAAATAATTTCAAGTATAAAACAATTATGTAGGGGAGACTTAAATGAGACTAAAATGTGGATCAGTAAGTAAAAAGGTACTACTAATATTTACTCGTTTCTCTCCAATAAAAGTACTGGTGAGTAAGTAAAATATTTGAACACGTTGAAACTTGTTCTTTATTTTAATAAAATGAACTGGTAGATTTATTTATATACAACTGATCTCCGAAACAAATTGTAAATTAAAAGTTTTAATTTAAAACACACAACTCGAGTTCGTAGTTAGTAAACGGATGATCACGGTTTGTGGTAGATCGGAGCGTGTGAGTGGATCAGTTTTGTAAAAGTCAATAAATCAAAATGTAATTAGTCGAATGTGATTTACGTTATTTAAAAAGCAATTGCTTGCCTTTAATTTTTAACCAAAAATCTTAAAATAAATTATATTAGAAGAAATAAAATCTTAATTAGAGAAATACAAATTAAAATATCTCGGGCAATTAAGTTAGAAATTGTTGTAAAATGTCTTGCTGGTGCCATATAAATACATATTTATACCTACACATTTATTTATTCGTTCTAGTGATAAGATAATTGAACTTTGCTGTATTTTTTCTATAGATTTTGTTTACAATTTTTCGTTTCGTGTTCATTTAAAATATTCCAGTCCATACTGGGAGGCTTTAAAACTAGTGCCTCCTCATTCGTTTTTAAATTGCAACTGTAAGTGAAGGTGATAAGACGACGACGACGAAATTAACATCTTCTCATATTTATTCAATTTCGGGTTTTAGATTTTACAAAGATTTTAAGGGAAATCTTAAGAAATGCCGAAAATTTATTTTATTGGAGTTGATGTTGGTACCTCGTCGGCTCGTGCTGCTTTGGTGACGTCCGATGGCAAAGTTTTAAGGCAGGCGGTTAAAAATATACGCATTTGGAATCCGGAACATGAACATTTTGAACAGTCATCAGAGGATATTTGGAATGCTGTTTGTCATTGCGTTAAGGTATGTAATATGATACATAGAGTTATCTCTAAAAGCTAAAACATGCTAAATCCAAAAATCAAATAGAAAATTTTTGTAAAGACATTTTTGAAAACTTTCCTATAAATAAAAAATTGTTTAAAATCTTGTAAAAATCAGAAATTTTTCAAAAATTTCCCATAAAAATTTTTGAAAAATTTCCTATAAAAATCAGAAATTTTTGAAAAATTTCCTATAAAAATCAGAAATTTTTGAAAAATTTATTATAAAAATTAGAAATTTTTGAAAAATTTCCTATCAAAATAAGAAATTTTTAAAAAATTTCTTAAAAATAAGAAATTTTTGAAAATTTTCTTAAAAATAAGAAATTTTTTAGAAATTTTTGAAAAATTTCTTAAAAATAAGAAATTTTTGAAAAATTTGTTAAAAATAAAAAATTTTTGACAAATTTCTTAAAAAAAATAAATTTTTGAAAAAATTTCCTATAAAAATAAGAAATTTTTGAAAAATTTTCTATAAGAATACGAATTTTTTGAAAAATTTATTATAAAAATAAGAAATTTTTGAAAAATTTATTATAAAAATAAGAAATTTTTGAAAAATTTATTATAAAAATAAGAAATTTTTGAAAAATTTCCTATAAAAATAAGAAATTTTTGAAAAATTTCCTATAAAAATAAGAAATTTTTGAAAAATTTCCTATAAAAATAAGAAATTTTTTAAAAATTTCCTATAAAAATAGGAAATTTTAGAAAAATTTCCTATAAAAATAGGAAATTTTAGAAAAATTTCCTATAAAAATAGGAAATTTTTGAAAAATTTCCTATAAAAATAGGAAATTTTTGAAAAATTTCCTATAAAAATAAGAAATTTTTGAAAAATTTCCTATAAAAATAGGAAATTTTTGGAAAATTTCCTATAAAAATAAGAAATTTTTTAAAAATTTTCTATAAGAATACGAATTTTTTGAAAAATTTATTATAAAAATAAGAAATTTTAGAAAAATTTCCTATAAAAATATAAAATTTTTGAAAAATTTCCTATAAAAATAAGAAATTTTAGAAAAATTTCCTATAAAAATACGAAATTTTAGAAAAATTTCCTATAAAAATAGGAAATTTTAGAAAAATTTCCTATAAAAATAAGAAATTTTTGAAAAATTTCCTATAAAAATAAGAAATTTTTGAAAAATTTCCTATAAAAATAAGAAATTTTTGAAAAATTTCCTATAAAAATAAGAAATTTTTGAAAAATTTCCTATAAAAATAAGAAATTTTTGAAAAAATTTCCTATAAAAATAAGAAATTTTTGAAAAAAATTCCTATAAAAATAAGAAATTTTTGAAAAAATTTCCTATAAAAATAAGAAATTTTTGAAAAATTTCCTATAAAAATAAGAAATTTTTAAAAAATTTCCTATAAAAATAAGAAATTTTTGAAAAATTTCCTATATAAATAAGAAATTTTTGAAAAGAAATTTTTCAAAAATTTCTGATTTTTATGGAAAATAAAAAAAAAAATTCCTATAAAAATAAGAAATTTTTGAAAAATTTGCTATAAAAATAAGAATTTTTTATAAAATTTCCTGTAAAATTAAAAAGTTTTTGAATAAGTTCCTAAAAGAGAAAAATTTTAAAATTTGAACAAATTATTATAAGACGATTTAACATGTTTTAACATGGATCTATTGTACAGGTCTTTTAAAATGTGCAAACAAAACCTTAATTGTAAATTATTTTAATCCAAAAGAGAAGCCGTAATCTTGTTGATATTAAGAGCTTTTTTTAAGTTATTCAATGTAATAAAGAGAAGAGTAGTGACGAAAGAGTGTAAATTTAAAAATTACGTGTTTACTTTTATACTTTTATTGCATTTTATGGTTAAAGAGAGTGATTACATTTGTAAATGATAAGACAATTTTTGACCTACACAAATTTGTATAGGACAAATTAAACCATTTCCTATAATTTTCAACAAAAATGTAATTTTTGAATGTTTAATTTTTTTCAGGATGTTACCTCTGACGTTGAGAAAGAAGAAATTGTTGCAATTTCCTTTGATGCCACCTGTTCTCTAGTAGTTCTAGGCGAAAATGGTGAACCCCTATCGGTAAGCAATACTAAACAGCCAGAGCAAAATATTATTTTGTGGATGGATCATAGAGCCCATAAGGAGGCGGCACAAATAAATGATACCAAGCATGATCTGTTAAAATATGTGGGCGGGCAGGTTTCGGTTGAAATGGAATTGCCAAAATTAATGTGGTTGAAAAATAACCGTTATCTTTCGACCTGGACCAAATTGTGGCGTGCCTTCGATTTACCTGATTTCTTGACATGGCGTAGCACTGGCTGTGATAGCAGATCTTTGTGTTCGGTAGTTTGTAAATGGAATTATGATGCTATGAAAATGGAATGGAATAAGGAATTTTTCCGTGAAATTGGTTTAGAGGATTTACTTAGTAATGAGGCCAAGAAAATAGGCAGTGAAATTAAAGAACCAGGAACTCCGGTTGGTAGGGGTTTAAGTGAAGAGGCGGCCAAGGAATTGAATTTATTACCCGGTACTGTGGTGGGTACATCATTGATTGATGCTCATGCTGGTGCTTTGGGTATGTTTGGCTGTCGTTCCACTGAATACAATTGTGAGCTGCAAGGAAAGTTGGCTTTAATTGCGGGTACCTCTACCTGTCACATGAGTCTGACCATAGAGCCCTGTGAGGCTAAAGGTATTTGGGGTCCCTATCGCAGTGCCATAATACCAGGTTTCTTTTTAAATGAAGGAGGTCAAAGCGCAGCTGGTTTGCTGTTGGATCATGTTATTAAAACTCATCCACAATATATGCATATTAAGATGAAATTAAATGATAATGAGTAAGATTTTTATATAAAAAAAAAATTGTTTGACAAGAACAAAATTTATACTTTTGGTTCTGTTTTAGGCATATTTATACATATTTGAATAGGTTGCTGAAAACTATGGCTAAGGAACAGGGTCTTGATGATGTGTGTTATTTGAGCAAAGAGTTACATGTCTGGCCAGATTTTCATGGTAACCGATCACCCATAGCTAATCCCAATCTTAGAGGAATGGTAAGTAAATTAAGAAGTTCTAAATTAAAAAAAAAATCTATAACACAGGAAAACTTGTTAAATTAAACTTTAAACAAACGAAAGACTTTCTTTAATAAAAAAGAAAATGTTTCTCAAATAAAAAAGTTTTTTTTTTTAATATTATTTAAATTTTTTAATATTATAAAATTTTTTTTAAAATTTTTATTAGATCTCCGGGCTCAATATGAATGTGGAAGAAGAATCTCTAGCTGTTTTGTATTTAGCTTTTGTCCAGGCCTTGGCTGTAAGTATTTTCCTTTTGTATCTCTATAATTTTAATAATAAACCCATTTAATATTTCAGTATGGAACCCGTCACATCATTGACAATTTACTCAAACATGAACGTGTTCCCTTTCACACTCTTCTATTCTGTGGAGGCCTTTCAAAAAATGCTCTTTATGTTCAATGCCATGCAGATATTTGTCAATTGCCAGCTTTAATTCCAGATGAACAGGAAATGGTTTTGGTAGGCTCGGCTATGTTAGGCGCTTGTGCTGCCAAAGTTTATGATAATTTAGAATCTGCTTCGGCGGCTATGGGTGGTACGGGTAAACTGATTATACCACAATTTGGTACAAAAGATTTTCACGAACGTAAATATCAAGTTTTCTTAGAAATGTTAAAGGATCAATATAAGTACAAGGATTTAATGTTGTAATCCGGGCTAATAAAGCATTTAAGAAATTTATATAATTATTTTTTTACTTACATTACGTAAATGTATAATTTGTTGAAAAGTTGTTAAATATTTTGGTTTTTAAAATATACATATTTAATGTTTATGCAAAAAAAAATTAAATTACATATTTTATTTTATTTTTTGGAGGCGGGGATGTTTGTAATCGGGAAAACAATGATGGTAAGAGCTTTAAATTGTTCTGTTGTAGATGATGTTTTTTATAAATTTATGCTATGAAAGCGGCAGCTCGTGTATTGATTTTGCCCCTACAAACAGGACAAGTCATTTTGATTTTTTCTGAACAATCTTCACAAATACAAACATGACCACAGGGAAGTATTATGACCTAAAAAAAATGTGAACAAAATTAATCCCGAGAAAAATTGTACGAGTAAATAAGTTAAAAAAGGTTTTTGTTATAAAATTTTTATATAAATGTTTTTTTAATTAAAAACATTTTCTAACAAATTTTTCGCTATTCGATATTTCTTATAGAAAACTTTGTACTAAAAAAATATTTTCACAGAAATTTTTTGCTATAAAATTTTTTTCATCAAAAAATTTTTGCTATAAAATATTTTTTTACGCATATTTCCCATAAAAAAATGTTGGTATATTTTCTATAGAAAAAATTTATGTTATAACATAAACAAAATATTTTATAGCAAAAAAATGTTTTAAATAAAATATTTTGTAATGAAAAAAATTATATAACAACATTTTTATAGCAAAAAAATTTGAATAGTAAACATTTTATAGCAAATATTTTCTGTGGAAAAATTTTTTGCTATAACTTAAAAAAAATATTTTATAGCAAAAAAACTTTTTAAATAAAATATTTGGTAATAAAAAAAATTATGTAACAAAATTTTTATAGCATTAAAATTTGAATAGTTAACATTTTATAGCAAGAAAATTTATACAAAAAATGTTTTCTTTAGAAAATTTTTGTTAATATTTTTTTACCCTATAACATAAAAAAATTTTATAGCAAAAAATCTTTTTAAAGCAAATAATTTGTAATAAAAAAATTCTATAACAAAATTTTTATAGCATAAAAATTTTAATAATAAACATTTTATAACAAGAAAATTTATACAATTTTTTTTTTCAAAAATTTTGCTATCAAATATTTTTTATAGAAAATTTTTATAAAACTTTTACAAAAATTTTTTGTAATAAAATATTTTTTAATTAATTTTTTTTTGCTATAAAATATCTAAATTTTTATGCTATAAAAACTAAATTTTTATGCTATATATTTTTTTCTTAATAAAATCTTCTATAGGAAGTTGCTGTAAAATATTTTTTTCCTACAAAACATTTTCGATAAAAAATTTTTTGTTATAAAATATTTTCTATAGAAAAATTTAGCTACAAAATATTTTTAATAGAATATTTTTTGCTTATAAATATTTTTTCTATAAATTCTTTTACTATAAAATGTTTTGTACTCAAATTTTTATGCTTTAAAAATTTTTGATATATTTTTTTTTGCTCAAAAATATTTTCTATGGAAAGTTTTTTTGCTATAATTTGTTTTTCTATAAACATTTTCAATCAAAATTTTTTTGTAATAAAAAAAAAAAAAAAAAATACAGAATATTTTGTATAGAAAAATTTTTGCTATAAAATATTTTGTACAGAAATTTTTTTGCTGTAAAATATTTTCTATAAAATTTTTTTCCATGGAAAAATTTTTGCTATAAAATATTTTCCATGAAAAATATTTTGCTTAAAACTTTTTCGATAGTTACTTTTTTTGCTATAAAATATTTTCTAGGTAAATAATCATCGAAATTATTTTTAAATTTGCTATAAATTATGTTTTAAGCTATAAAAAAAGTTTTTAGCTATAAAATATTTTATTTAGAATATTTTAAGCTATAAAAATGGTTTGCTGTAAAATATTATCTATAGTCATTTTTTTGCTATAAAATTTATAGAAAGTTTTGTTATAGAAAATATATATAAACAAATTTTTCTGTAAAATATTATTTACAAAAAATTTTATGCTAAAAAAAGAGACCATTTTTTGCTATAAATTATTTTCTATTGAAAGTTTTTTGCTATAACACATTTTTTTTTAATATTTTTAGCTCTGAAAAATATTTTCTAAGAAAATTTGTTGCTAAAATTATTTTTTATTTGTCATTAAAAATTTGTTGCTATAAAATATTTTTTAATACATATTTTCTATTAAAAAAAAATTAGTCTAAAATATTATATATAAAAAATTTTGAAAGAAAATTTTTATCTAGAAAATACTTTTTAAAGATAATTTTTAGCTATAAAATTTTTTTTTGATAGGAAATTTTTCCTTATGTTTGTTCCCGTACTCTAACGAAACTACACAAAACAGTCCGAAGTTGTCAGAAATTACTCAAAAAACAACAATTTGTATTGAAAATTTTGTACAGGAACACGTAAGTTTGGGTTGTTTCGTGCAAGTACAGGAACAAACATTATGAAATTTAAAATTTTCTCATAGTGTAATTATGAAAGTGATATCAAGAGCCCAGCTGATGAATTCGCCTGGAAATTTAACATACAAAAATTTGACAAAATGTAAGCAAACCTACAAAAACAACATGGGGTTTCATTTTGTCATGTTGTATTTGTTGTATTCTTACCACCACCTGTAATGAATTCGCCTTGAATTTTCTGCTAAAAAACATTTTCTTACCTCTTTTGGATTTATATTGCACACTACACACAATTGATCTTGTGTCAGATTGACGGGTCTCGACTTAGCTCTTCTCTCTCGTCTTTCTTTTTCCAATGTCTCTCGTATACGCCTTTCATCACGTTCCTGTTTCTTTTTCATATAGAATTTACGAGCTATTACGGTGATCAACACCGCCGAAATGGAACCACAAACGAATATCTTAAATAACATGGAATTTTTGGCCTCCTCAAACTTCTTTATCAACGTCGACTTGGTGGCCGTGGTCAGGAAGAGTGGACCTAAGGGAGAGGGTTGCAAGCGTAACGTTTTGCCATCCAGCTCTAGTTCACCAACTGCCGTAATGAAACTACCATCACGTAGAACTTCTTCGGTAGTCTGTAGACCTTTTTGTCGTATACCCGAAAAGAAACCGAAAATATGATCGAAAAAGGAAAGGGATGAGGGTTCGTAGTTATCGTAGACTACATCCATATCGAGAACGGCAGCCGAGAGGGCATCGACTACTTCAACCGCTGCACCATTGTTGGTTAGCTCAAATGGCATTTCGTTGGAGGAGACATGTATAAGTTTGCGTTGTTCCGACCAAAAGCCGGCAAAGCCACGGGCTACACGATGTTCGCTGGAAATTTATAAAGTTAAAATATTAATAAGAAGATTATAATCTAATAGGGGTACCTTAATTTTATAACTTGCAAAACCCCGGTAACCGATGGTGACATTACACTACGCATGGGTACACCAATGGGTGTAACTGTGCCGCGCACTACGGCATAGGCAACTTTTTTATCTTTTTGTGTTGCCACAAAATCCTTTAAATCATTGTCTATTGTTAATTGTGGTGCTGTCTGGAAAATTAAATGTTAGTATACAATTATAGACAATTTTTAATAGGACAACGATCTTGAACCACTCACCTTTAGCAGTTTAACACTTTTCTTGTAACTGACATATTCCCTAACACATAAACCTAAAATTAATAAATCCACACCCAGTGCAATGCCTTCGTGTATAAATTCCATTTTATTGCAATTTGTTAAAATAAACTATTATAAATTAAGTAACTACAAGAAAACTATAAAATCTGAAACTTATTTTTTCTTAGTTACAAAATAGCGAACAGCTGACAATTAATTTTCAAGGCGAATTAAAGAAGATGTTTGTTTACAAAAAAGTAATGCCAAGTTTTTACTTTTTGTTTACTTCTCTTGTATAAATTTCCTTTATTCTCGTGTGACAAAATAAAAAAAAAAAACAAATATGACAGCTGTAAACGTCACAAAGAAACATGCTTGTTTATGTTTTTATTTATAGTGGTGGTTATTGTTGCAAGAATTTCAGTCTTTTAATTTTAAGTTTTATTTAAATTATTTCAAAGATTTTTAAAAACAAATCATTATGTCCGACGATTGTGAGAACAAAAGTGAAAATAACGAGTTAAAAACTAAGTTCAATAAGTTGGGAGGCTATGAATTCTATCGTAAGATATTGGGTTCTCCCAAATACATTGTGGCACCCATGGTGGATCAAAGTGAATTGGCTTGGCGTATGTTGTGTCGTAAATACAAAGCAGAGCTCTGCTATTCACCCATGTTTCACAGTAATCTTTTTGCCAACGATCCAAAATATCGCAAAGATGCTTTACAAACCTGTAGCGAAGATCGTCCATTGATCATACAATTTTGTGGCAATGATGCTAAGACCCTGTTAGATGCTGCTGTTTTGGCACAAGATCATTGTGATGCTGTCGATATAAATTTAGGCTGTCCTCAGGCCATAGCTCGACGTGGTCATTATGGTTCATTTTTGCAAGATGAATGGGAGTTGCTGGAGGAGATTGTGAGAACACTGCATGTAGAATTAAAAGTTCCTGTGACCTGTAAAATACGTATTTTTGAAGATAGACAAAAGACCATACGTTATGCTCAAATGCTGGAGAAGGCTGGCTGTCAATTGCTCACTGTACATGGTCGTACCAGAGAGCAGAAAGGTCCTTTGACAGGTGTGGCCGATTGGAGTTATATACGGGATGTCCGTGAACATATAAAGATACCTATGTTTGCTAATGGCAATATTTTGTGCTTGGAGGATATCAAGAGATGTCTACAAGAAACCGGTGTAGATGGTGTAATGACAGCGGAAGGTAATCTTCATAACCCTGCCTTATTTTGTGGCCTATCACCAAAAACCTGGGAAATGGCAGAGGATTATTTAACATATGCCGAGCAATATCCCTGTCCCATTTCCTATATTAGAGGTCATATGTTTAAGATTTTCCATCATATCATGAATATTAAGCCGAACAGTGAACTCAGAGAAGAATTGGCTGTGGCTAATGATTTCCAAAAGTTTCGTGATGTTGTCAAAAAAATACAAAACAAATATGAACCCTATCATGAAGGTCTGCAATTATACGAAGCGGAAGAAGTTGATCCCAGTGTTGTACAACAGCCAATGGGCCAAAATTTGGCCCTACCACCTTGGCTTTGTCAACCCTATATACGTGTAACTCCAGAAATGCATAAACAAATTATAGCGGAAAAGGTACGTTTGGCTGAGGATCCCAATCGAGAAAAGCGGCACTACTTTGATAATGATGGTCAGGAAATCTCGCGTAAACGCATGAAAAAGCTAAGAAGACGTTTGCGTCGTCCCAATAAACCAGAGGGCAAGCATGAACGTAATTTGGAGAATTGTGATCAATGTACTAATCCCATGGGCTTTAAGTGTGAATTTAGTTTATGCCGCATTTGTTGTCGTGAAAAATGCTATACTGAAGATTATGACTGTCCCGGTCATGGTATACTAATAAAATCTAGACGTGCTAAGGCGAAAATATTTGAGGAATCATCTAAAAATGATTCTGGCTTGGCTGATGAAGCCGATGAATCTGTGGAGAGTTTAAAGAAGCAACAAATTAATGAAGCTGACTTTAGTTAGTAGTAGTTTTTACAAAGTGTATACAAATTAGTTAATTTTTTAATTGACCCATTAATGGTTCTAATGTAAAGGAAAATATACCCATGTACATTAACTGGAATAATGTATTAAATGTATAAAAATAAAGATAATGCAATCAATATTTGACAAATACAAGAATGAAATAATATAGATAATGGAAAACATAAGGTAAATATTAGGATTTAGTACTAATAAATTTACTTTTCAGGTTTTTTTTTCTAAAGAAAACTAAGGCGATCGCCAACTTTTCTATAGAAAACTAAGGCGATCGCCAACTTTTCTATAGAAAACTAAGGCGATCGCCAACTTTTCTATAGAAAACTAAGGCGATCGCCAACTTTTTTATAGAAAACTTAGGCAAACGCCAACTTTTCTATAGAAACCTAAGGCGATCTCCAACTTTTCTATAGAAAACTACGACGATCGCCAACTTTTCTATAGAAAACTACGGCGATCGCCAACTTTTCTATAGAAAACCAAGGCGCTCGCCAACTTTTCTATAGAAAACTAAGGCGATCGCCAACTTTTCTATAGAAAACTAAGGCGATCGCCAACTTTTCTATGGAAAACTAAGGCGATCGCCAACTTTTCTATAGAAAACTAAGGCGATCGCCAATTTTTCTATAAAAAACTAAGGTGATCGCCAACTTTTCTATAGAAAACTAAGGCGATCGCCAACTTTTCTATAGAAAACTGAGGCGATCGCCAACTTTTCTATAGAAAACTAAGGCGATCGCCAACTTTTCTATAGAAAACTAAGGCGATCGCCAACTTTTCTATAGAAAACTAAGGCGATCGCCAACTTTTCTATAGAAAACTAAGGCGATCGCCAACTTTTCTATAGAAAACTAAGGCGATCGCCAACTTTTCTATAGAAAACTAAGGCGATCGCCAACTTTTCTATAGAAAACTAAGGCGATCGCCAACTTTTCTATAGAAAACTAAGGCGATCGCCAACTTTTCTATAGAAAACTAAGGCGATCGCCAACTTTTCTATAGAAAACTAAGGCGATCGCCAACTTTTCTATAGAAAACTAAGGCGATCGCCAACTTTTCTATAGAAAACTAAGGCGATCGCCAACTTTTCTATAGAAAACTAAGGCGATCGCCAACTTTTCTATAGAAAACTAAGGCGATCGCCAACTTTTCTATAGAAAACTAAGGCGATCGCCAACTTTTCTATAGAAAACTAAGGCGATCGCCAACTTTTCTATAGAAAACTAAGGCGATCGCCAACTTTTCTATAGAAAACTAAGGCGATCTCCAACTTTTCTATAGAAAACTAAGGCGATCGCCAACTTTTCTATAGAAAACTTAGGCAAACGCCAACTTTTCTATAGAAACCTAAGGCGATCTCCAACTTTTCTATAGAAAACTAAGGCGATCGCCAACTTTTCTATAGAAAACTACGGCGATCGCCAACTTTTCTATAGAAAACTACGGCGATCGCCAACTTTTCTATAGAAAACTACTGCGATCGCCAACTTTTCTATAGAAAACTATGGCGATCGCCAACTTTTCAATAGAAAACTAATTAAATCGAATTATAGAAAATTTTTAAAAATTGTTTTAAAAGTTAGCAATTTTTCAAATTTTGAATTACAAATCATTTGTTACTAAAATATTATGGTCAAGGTCATGTTGCTAAAATTTTGATTGCATTTAGACTGTTTTTTTAAAAATGCCTAAAAGCTATAGACGATAATAAAAATAGAATTATCTTTTTGATCAATTGTCTGGAGTTTTTAAGAACAGCAACTAATTAAATTGATAAAGAATTTTGGCAACGTTATAAACCGGGTATATAAAGAAGATACTCAGTGTAAAAACCAAAAAAAAATTGAAATATATTCCATTAAAATGAAAAGGTTTATTTCATTTACACTTTTGGTGAGTTTAAAATCAAACCTTTTTAACTTGAAAAATTTTTTTAACTTGAAAATAAATATTTTTAAATTCAGGTTTCTCTACAACTAACGTTCTCCTTATCACTGGAATATTCAGAGCTAATAGATCCTTTTAATGCCAAAAAGAATCCCTGCAACGATTTGCGTAATGGCCAATTCGTTTGCACCGATTGTGGTACACTGGGCTTTTGTAAGCAAGAAAATGGCGCGTGGCTAACGGTGGAATTGACAACATGTCAGACGGAACATAATTTGTATTGTGACGAAGAAGCTCGTGGCTGTATTTTCAAGCAGAGCTGCAAAGAGAGTTCTCGAGGGCCGAAATTTGAGTGTCAAAACTCTGGCATCTTTCCTGATCCATATGATTGCAAATACTATCATGTGTGTGATAATAAGATGGTAGGAGAACGCTTTAGATGCCCCAGTAATACAGCTTATTCGCCAGCTACCAGAACCTGTTCTCTACCCGTCAACGCAGACATTTGTTTGGCTCCCCAATACGAATGCGGTAGGCTGGGACAAATGGGCTCTTGGCCCACCGATTCCAGCATATATTATGTGTGTCATGCTACTACGGACAATGGTAATCTTGTACGTTATCCTGTATTATATCATTGTCAGAGTGGTTTTGTTTTTGACGGCACTAAATGTGTTCAGTATACCTCATCTACCGTGGCTCCACCAGTAGCACCAACATCTGTACCCGAAATAAAAACTTGTGTACCCGGCACTGATTTAGCTCCTAATGCATATGATTGTTATTCGTATTTGGTTTGTGTCAATGGGCTGTTGGTGTCGAACACATGTCCAACTGGAACGCATTTTAGCGATACCACAAAAAGTTGTGTGTTTGGAAAATGTTAAACATTGATTTTCCGGAGAAATAAATCTAATTAATTTCACTGCAATTATTTTTGTTTTGTGTTTTAATAAACTTTTCGAAAGAAATTTAAAGCGATCCTCAACTTTTCCAAAGAAAACTGAGACGATCGCCAACTTTTCTATAGAAAAAAAAGACGATCGCCAACTTTATTATAGAAAACTTAGCGATCGCCAATTTTTCTAAAGAAAACTATAGCGATCTCCAATTTTTCTAAAGAAAACTATAGCGATCGCCAATTTTTCAGAAGAAAAATATAGCGATCGCCAATTTTTCTAAAGAAAATTATAGCGATCGTCAATTTTTCTGAAGAAAACTATAGCGATCGCTAATTTTTCTAATGAAAAGTATAGCGATCGCCAATTTTTTCTGAAGAAAACTATAGAGATCGCTAATTTTTCAAAAGAAAATTATAGCAATCGCTAATTTTTCTTAAGAAAACTATAGCGATCGCTAATTTTTCTAAATAAAACTATAGCGATCGCTAATTTTTCTAAAGAAAACTATAGCGATTGCTAATTTTTCTAAAGAAAACTATAGCGATCGCTTATTTTTCTAAAGAAAACTGTATCGATCGCTAATTTTTCTAAAGAAAACTATAGCGATCGCTAATTTTTGTAAAGAAAACTATAGCGATCGCATATTTTACTAAAGAAAACTATATCGATCGCCAATTTATCTAATAAAAACTATAGCGATCGCCAATTTTTTTAAAGAAAACTATAGCGATCGCAAATTTTTCTAAAGAAAACTATAGCGATCGCATATTTTACTAAAGAAAACTATATCGATCGCCAATTTATCTAATAAAAACTATAGCGATCGCCAATTTTTTTTTAAAGAAAACTATAGCGATTGCCACTTTTTCTAAAGAAAACCATAGGGATAGCCAATTTTTCTAAAGAAAATTTTAGTGATCGCCAATTTTTCTGAAGAAAACTATAGCGATCGTTAATTTTTCTAAAGAAATTTTACTAAAGAAAACTATAGCGATCGCTAATTTTTCTAAAGAGAACTATAGCGATCGCATATTTTACTAAAGAAAACTAAAGCTAATAAAAACTATAGCGATCGCTAATTTTTCTAAAGAAAACTAAAGCGATCGCTAATTTTTCTAAAGAAAACTATTTCTAAAGAAAACTTTAGTGATCGCCAATTTTTCTAGAGAAAACTATAACGATCGCTTAAAAAGCGATCTATAGAAAATTGAAGCGATTACCAACTTTTCTATAACAATTGTAGCGATCGTTAACTTTTCAATAGAAAACTAAAACGATCTTCAACTTTTCCCACTTGGATCTAGTAAATAAACTTTAACCCAATTTATAAAAAAAGATCTTTATTTATATTTTAACTTGAAATTTCATTAATTTTATTAAATGAATCAACAGCTACCAAAGGAACAGGAGGATGTAGCCTCATTGTAATAAGTACCCACAGGACATTCAAAACGCTTCAAAATACCGCTTATAGCCGAACAATAAAAATATTTACGACAATCTTCAGTATCGGCGTACAAGCCAACCTCAGAACATACTCTAGGCAAACCGGTAGCTGGTGTTGTGGCCGGGGTTGGTGATATTGTAGGTGTAACAACATCTATCGGATTTGTGGGCTTATTACCTCCATTTCCAGCTGAACAAAAGTAACCATCAAATACTTCACCATCATCACAACGATATAATGTGGGATAAAGAACACGCTCATCTTGATTTGAGGTAGCCTTGCAGATATAAAATATATTTGGACTCATAGGCCAGGCATGAGCATCTCCAGCATTCAGACACTTGAATTGTTTCTCATGACAAATCTGGTGAGCAATGGTAAGGGAGCATTGACCGGTGGCGGGATTAAACGCCTTATCACTGCCACAATCTACACTGGCCGAGACAAGAGTGGGTCCCACAAAATAACACATATGATATTTTTGGCAATCGTAAGGATCTGGGAATACGCCATGGGAGGTACAGGGAAAATTGCCCTCAAAACTGAAGGGATGACAGGGTCCTGTGGCATTGCTACAGCTGCCAAGACGGGCATTGCAGTAGAAACCATTTTGAGTGTCACATGTTTCGACGGGTATATTGACCCAACCGTTGGAATGTTTAACACAAGTAGAGAGTAAGTCACAAGATTCACAAATAGGTCCAGGGGTTTGACGTCCTTCACAGGTGCTTGTTTCACGGGGTTCAATTTGTACACCGGATGAACGTTGGAAGGCTATAGCTGATACGCTAAGAGAGATGCCAAAGAGCTAGAAATAATATAATTGTTGATAAATTTTCTATAAAATTTTAAGCGATCGCCAAATTTTCTATATAAAAATATAGCGGTCGCAAAATTTTCTTTTTTCTAGAAAACTAAGGCGGTCGTCAACTTTTCTATAGAAAACTAGAGTGATCATCAACTTTTCTATATAAAACTAAAGCGATCATCAATTTTTCTATAGTAAACTAGAACGATTGTCAACTTTTCTATAGAAAACTAGAGCAATCGTCAACTTCTCTATAGAAAACTAGAGCGATCGCAAACTTTTCTACAGAAAACTAGCGATCGCAAATTTTTCTATGGAAAACTATAGCAATCGCAAACTTTTCTATAGAAAACTATACCATTCGCACACTTTTCCTTAGAAAACTAGAGCGATCGTCAACTTGTCTATAGAAAACTAGAGCGATCGTCAACTTTTCTATAGAAAATTAGAGCGATCGTCGACTTTTCTATAGAAAACTAGAGCGATCGTCAACTTTTCTATAAAGATCTATAGCGATCGTCAACTTTTCTATGGAAAACTAGAGCGATCGTCAACTTTTCTACAGTAAACTAGAGCGATAGTCAACTTTTGTATAGAAAACTAGAGCGATCGTCAACTTTTCTACAGTAAACTTGAGCGATAGTCAACTTTTGTATAGAAAACTAGAGCGATCGTCAACTTTTCTATAGAAAATTATAGCGATCGTCAACTTTTCTATAGAAAACTTAAGCGATCTTTAAGTTTTTGTTTAAAATATCAGAAATATTATTTGTTTACCATTAAAATTCCAATAAAACACTTCATGTTTAAATTTCGTACGATCATAGATTGATTTCTAAGAACGTATAAAAAATCTCTGTCAATATCTTAAAAATTCACTTTATAACTTTTTGGTGATTTTTTCGGTAATAGATAAGTATTTGTCTTTCAATATTTTTTTTTGTATCTTAACTGATAATATTTATTTTTAATTGTTGTTTTTCGTTTGAATTTTTTTTTTGTAATTGAATTTTTTAACAGCCGCTAAGTTTTTTTGTTCAAGATACTTTCATGTATCGACTTTATCTAAAACGATAAAAAATTGTATTCCATGTATTTATACATTTTGGAAGGAAAATCTTAGGAAGATGTTCTCCTCTTATTGATACGAGTAACTTTGTTATTTAAGAAAACAAAATTTCTTTTTGGTAAGTTTTTGAAGTTAAAAATAAATTAAAGCTACATGGAATAAGTTGCTGTTATTAGATTATTCATAACTTTGTTAAACTAAAGCGATCGCTTACATTTTTAGAGAAAACTGAAGCGATCGCCAACTTTTATTTAGAAAACTTAAGCGATCGCCAACTATTCTGAAGAAAACTTAAGCGATCGCCAACTTTTCTAAAGAAAACTTAAGCGATCGCCAACTTTTCTATAGAAAACTTAAGCGATCATCAATTTTTCTATATAAAAGTTTTCTATAAAAAACTTAAGCGATCGCCAACTTTTCTATGGAAAACTATAGCTATCGCCAACGTTTCTATAGAAAACTATAGCGATCGCCAACTTTTCTATAGAAAACTATAGCGATCGCCAACTTTTCTATAGAAAACTATAGCGATCGTCAACTTTTCTATAGAAAACTATAGCTTTTATACAGAAAACCACATAAGCAATAGGGCATTCGCTTGATCTCATAAGCCTCAAGAGTTTTACTGTTATGTTTGATTTTGATCTTGTGTCAATAGAAAATTGAAAGATTTAGTTCATAATATCTCAAACTCATAAAGATATTTCAAGTTCTACTTCGTAAGAAGTGTGTCAAAAAATTAATTATTTAAATAACTAATGGATAAAAAATGTTGGTAAAATAAACATATAACGGTTTATATTTAAAAATTATTTTTAAAGTCTACAAAAGAAACGCAAGAAAAAATCATTTCCTTTAATTCTAATATTAAAGACTTAAAAAATATAAAAAGTTTTTTATTGATGTATTTTATTCTATAAACTTATTTAAATATAAAATTTGTTTAATGTTGATGATGATGTTAGACGACTTTTAGTCATCACATTCACGAACCACCGGATGCAGGATAATTGAAGCGCCATTGCAGCCAGTACGTTCAGATATAAAATCATGAAAATTACTTTCCAAAGCCCACATAAAACGTTTATGACCAGGTAAAACCTAAAAATAAAAAAGAAGAAAATATAAATTTATACAGATATAGAGTCATATAGAACGTCAGTGCACTTGACTGTATCTGAGAGGGATAAAGGATATAAATAAACAGAACATATAAGCATTAGGGTGATACAAATTAAGAAAAAGATTGCCATAGTTTTCCATAGAAAAGTTAGAGATCGCCTTAGTTTTCTATAGAAAAGTTGGTGATCGCCATAGTTTTCTATAGAAAAGTTGGCGATCACCATAGTTTTCTATAGAAAAGTTGGCAATCGCCATAGTTTTTTATAGAAAAGTTTGCAATCGCCATAATTTTCTATAGAAAAGTTGGCAATCGCCATAGTTTTCTATAGAAAAGTCGGCAATCACCATAGTTTTCTATAGAAAAGATGGCGATCGCCTTAGTTTTCTATAGAAAAGTTGGTGATCGCCTTAGTTTTCTGTAGAAAAGTTGGCTATTGCCTTAGTTTTCTATGAAAAGTTGGCGATCGCCTTAGTTTTCTATAAAAAAGTTGGCGATCGCCTTAGTTTTCTATAGAAAACTTGGCGATCGCCGTAGTTGTCTATAGAAAAGTTGGCGATCGCCGTAGTTTTCTATAGAATAGTTGGCGATCGCCGTAGTTTTCTATAGAAAAGTTGGCGATCGCCTTAGTTTTCTATGGAAAAGTTGACGATCGCTTTAGTTTTCGATAGAAAAGTTGGCGATCGTCTTAGTTTCCTATAGAAAAGTTTAGGGTTAGGCTTAGTTTTCTATAGAAAAGTTGGGGTTGGCCTTAGTTTTCTATAAAAAAGTAGGCGTTGGCTTGAATTTTCGATAGGAAAGTTGGCGATGATTTGAATTTTTTTTTTTTAAGAAAAGTTACAGAATTTTTAAATTTCTTTAAATTTTTTTGTTGGACCTCCCTAATATACCACATATCTACTACTTGGAGTATATTCCTTTCTGACACCTGACTGCTCATATGTGTGCAATACTTCACAAAAACCCCAACTAAATAATACATTTCTCTACTGTCATTTACCATCTCATGCATAGTTTATTTATTTACCTGCGTTGATAGACGACAATCACCGCCACGTTGCACTTCCTGAAGATTTGCTGTTTTAAAGCATGTCTCCGAGTCCCACATGTAGATGTCATTTTCACCTTTGTAGCGGAAAAACAATGAAGTACCACCATCAGCTCCCAGCAAAACCATTTGTTTGCCATATGGTTTTGACCCCACATCCACAATAGAACCAGCTCCTTGACCAACGCGCAAAAACTCAGTCTTAATCGAATAGAGACGTGGAGAGCTGAGATAGGTAAGGAACATGGTGGCAGCACCATCGGGTTGGGAGGCGAGTGCAATATAGAGGACATCGTTCGTGGGTGCAGTGGCCTTTGGCAAAACAATGCGATACGATTTAGCAGCAGTTATATCATAGACGAGAATGCTACGGGCACCAGCATCGGCAACGTAACTAGAAATGGAGGAAGTAAATACAAATAAATGAATAGGTATAAAATACTTATATGGATAAAAATACATAGATATTTTAGAATAAATCTAGGAAATTATGAGAAAAATAATAATCTCCCATTAATTATAATAAAGAGTGACATAGACATTCATAATTTATTTTTATTCCTTTTAAATATTGGGGAATATTGGGAGTTCTGTAAAATATTAAGGTGATACCATAGTCTCCTCTAACAATTTTTTTTATGGCGATCATCAACTTTTTTATAGAAATCTGGAAATCCGGATCCATAGTCAACTTCTATAGAAAACTAAGGCGATCGGCAATTTTTCTATAGAAATCTAAGGCGATCGCCAACTTTTCTATAGAAAACTAAGGCGATCGCCAACTTTTCTATAGAAAACTAAGGCGATCGCCAACTTTTCTATAGAAAACTAAGGCGATCGCCAACTTTTCTATAGAAAACTAAGGCGATCGCCAACTTTTCTATAGAAAACTAAGGCGATCGCCAACTTTTCTATAGAAAACTAAGGCGATCGCCAACTTTTCTATAGAAAACTAAGGCGATCGCCAACATTTCTATAGAAGGCGATCGCCAACTTTTCTATAGAAAACTATAGCGATCGCCAACTTTTCTATAGAAACCTATAGCGATCGCCAACTTTTCTATAAAAAACTATAGCGATCGCCAACTTTTCTATAGAAAACTATAGCGATCGCCAACTTTTCTATAGAAAACTGTAGCGATCGCCAACTTTTCTATAGAAAACTATAGCGATCGCCAACTTTTCTATAGAAAACTACAGCGATCGCCAACTTTTCTATAGAAAACTATAGCGATCGCCAACTTTTCTATAGAAAACTATAGCGATCGCCAACTTTTCTATAGAAAACTATAGCGATCGCCAACTTTTCTATAGAAAACTATAGCGATCGCCAACTTTTCTATAGAAAACTATAGCGATCGCCAACTTTTCTATAGAAAACTATAGCGATCGCCAACTTTTCTATAGAAAACTAAGGCGATCGCCAACTTTTCTATAGAAAACTATAGCGATCGCCAACTTTTCTATAGAAAACTGTAGCGATTGACAACTTTTCTATAGAAAACTATAGCGATCGCCAACTTTTCTATAAAAAACTATAGCGATCGCCAACTTTTCTATAGAAAACTATAGTGATCGCCAACTTTTCTATAGAAAACTGTAGTTTTCTATAGAAAACTAAGGCGATCGCCAACTTTTCTATAGAAAACTAAGGCGATCGCCAACTTTTCTATAGAAAACTAAGGCGATCGCCAACTTTTCTATAGAAAACTAAGGCGATCGCCAACTTTTCTATAGAAAACTAAGGCGATCGCCAACTTTTCTATAGAAAACTAAGGCGATCGCCAACTTTTCTATAGAAAACTAAGGCGACCGCCAACTTTTCTATAGAAAACTAAGGCGATCGCCAACTTTTCTATAGAAAACTAAGGCGATCGCCAACTTTTCTATAGAAAACTAAGGCGATCGCCAACTTTTCTATAGAAAACTAAGGCGATCGCCAACTTTTCTATAGAAAACTAAGGCGATCGCCAACTTTTCTATAGAAAACTAAGGCGATCGCCAACTTTTCTATAGAAAACTAAGGCGATCGCCAACTTTTCTATAGAAAACTAAGGCGATCGCCAACTTTTCTATAGAAAACTAAGGCGATCGCCAACTTTTCTATAGAAAACTAAGGCGATCGCCAACTTTTCTATAGAAAACTAAGGTGATCGCCAACTTTTCTATAGAAAACTAAGGCGATCGCCAACATTTCTATAGAAGGCGATCGCCAACTTTTCTATAGAAAACTATAGCGATCGCCAACTTTTCTATAGAAAACTATAGCGATCGCCAACTTTTCTATAAAAAACTATAGCGATCGCCAACTTTTCTATAGAAAACTATAGCGATCGCGAACTTTCCTATAGAAAACTGTAGCGATCGCCAACTTTTCTATAGAAAACTATAGCGATCGCCAACTTTTCTATAGAAAACTATAGCGATCGCCAACTTTTCTATAGAAGACTGTAGCAATCGCCAACTTTTCTATAGAAACTGTAGCGATTGACAACTTTTCTATAGAAAACTATAGCGATCGCCAACTTTTCTATAAAAAACTATAGCGATCGCCAACTTTTCTATAGAAAACTATAGTGATCGCCAACTTTTCTATAGAAAACTGTAGCAATCGCCAACTTTTCTATAGAAAACTGTAGCGATCGCCAACTTTTCTATAGAAAACTAAGGCGATCGCCAACTTAAAAAAACTAAGGCGATTGCCAATTTTTCTATAGAAAACTAAGGCGATTGTCAACAATTTTATTGAAAACTTAAACATTATTTCATTTAAGATTTAAATCTTCAATATTAAATTTCCCTATACATATTAAAAAATGTTCTTCCTTAAGCCTCAATTTAAGAATTTCCTTTTCAATTTGATTTTGATTTTGCTGGTAATATGACATTGTTAAATAGATCTATGCAATCAAAATGACTCATCGACATGATGAGCGTTCAGGTGCGAAAAAGATGTTATGTGGGCAAATTGAACTGTTATCATAAAAAATGACAAATAATTTTTTATGGCAAAGTGAGAGAGCAAAATGTGAAATCACATCAATTGTATTAAGCCATAAAGTATGCTTTAGAAAAGACATTTATATATTTGTCAAAGACTCATCGCACCAAACCAATACATACATATGTGTTAACATTCTTAAAAATGTGTGATATCCAGTAAACAATTTTCTTAGAGTTGAAGTGCGGAATGTCTGAGAAAATCTTCGATATTATATCGATAGATAACCAAAAATGCCAAATTACAATTTACGGGTGAGTGTGTCACAAACATAAGAACCCAACTATGACACTTTTAATAGAAATATATATAGTTCTTTAATTGAAAGCAATTCAGTACTTACACAAATGGTTTATTATCCGTTCCATAATCGACGGCCATAAATTGTAAACGCGATTCGGCTGTTACCAAATCACTTAAGTCAATACTTTTCACCACTTTACCATCTGCCGTATTAATGGCGACAATTTTGGGACTGCAGCGACGAATGGGCTGTTCCAGAGTATTGACAATACCCACATCTAAAGCCCATACAAGACCCTGCAAAATGTAGGAAAAGAGGTTTAATTGCGATAAAAAATATGTTACTTTTAATGATATTAATACTAATACTAATACTAACTTACAATAATACTTATAATCATACAAATATTATTATTAAGACGAGTACTTACATTATGATCCACCACAATATCAACCACCGACTGCAAGGCTTGACAATTACCCTCCTCCTGAATGGCCCAACAAGGATAGGGTGCAATCTTCGTTAAACACTGGCCCTTTTTCAAATTCACTTTACCCAGGGTGAAGGGTACTCCCTGTTTATAGCGTGGCAAAGCCACAAAAGCGGTATCGCGCAACAATTGAGCTCGTGTAACGATCACATTACGCGGCACATAACGACCCGATTGTACATAAATATTTTTTGTCGATTCACAGGGCCACAAAAGGCTGCTGCCACTCAGTTGAAAGGTCAATTCAGCCAAAGGACTTTTTTTGCATTTACTCACGGCAGGTTCTGCCGTCGAAGTGGTTAAAAGAATTTGTATAAATATAAAAGAACTTAAAACTTTGAAAGACATAATTTTTTTATGAAAGCTTCGAATGTGATTAGAGAAATTTCTTAAATGCAAAGATCACGATAAATTTAAGATTACTGAAACTTGAATTTTTGGACGTTTACCTTTATAAATAATATTTTCTTGAAGTATATTTGTTTTTTTGTAATACTTGAAAAATTTTATTGAAATTTTGAAAGAAAGAATGAAAATTTCTTTAATATCACGCATCATTTACTTGTTAACGTGTTTTATTTTCTTTCTAAATCCACAAATCATCACACTTCTTCATTTTCGGAAAAATAAAAATGAAAAAATAAAAAAAGTCAATTGAGTGTGTAAAATTTTTATTAGGGGTATTCAGAAATTACGCAAGAAATTAAAACTGAGCAAATTGCTACGGTCAGTATATACTAGTATCATTATTAGTATCAGTATTAGTATCGGTATAGTGCTCGTATTTGTATCAGTATTCGTATCAGCATAAGTATCGGTATTAGTATCAGTATTAGTATTAGTAACAGTATTAGTATAAGTATCGGTATTAGTATTAGTATTATTATCATTATTAGTAACACTATAAGTATCATTATAAGAATATTTATATTTAACTACTAAAACGTTTTTAATTATTTGAGTATCTCCTTAATAAATACTTGTGTATTTTTTTGATTAAGCTCATCATCAGTGGGCCCCCATTGTGTCTGTAACTTGGGTATGAGATTTCTTCATTGAGGCAACAGATTTGCAGTTAGCTTGTATTATTTGTTGGTTATGTTTGCCATTTCATTCAAGGCCAATTGCTGAAGATTCAACAATAATAACATCAGTAGAAAAAATAAAGATGTTTTGAGTTTTTAAATATTAAATGAAACCACTCACAGTTTTTCAATGTTTTCATTTTAATCTAAAGAACTAAGAAACCGGAAGTGAATTTGAGGAAGTTAGTGGATGAAAAAGCTTAACATTATCGTGCGAACAAAAAGGCCTATGTGTATTTTTTTGAAAAAAAAAAATTTGTATAGGAAATTTTTCCAAAAATTGACTATTTATAGGAAATTTTTCGAAAATTGACTATTTATAGGAAATTTTTCGAAAATTGACTATTTATAGGAAATTTTTCGAAAATTAACTATTTATAGAAAATTTTTCGAAAATTGACTATTTATAAGAAATTTTTCGAAAATTGACTATTTATAAGAAATTTTTCGAAAATTGACTATTTATAGGAAATTTTTCGAAAATTGACTATTTATAGAAAATTTTTCGAAAATTGACTATTTATAGGAAATTTTTTCGAAAATTGACTATTTATAGGACATTTTTTTTTTCGAAAATTGACTATTTATAGGAAATTTTTTCGAAAATTGACTATTTATAGGAAATTTTTCGAAAATTGACTATTTATAGGAAATTTTTCGAAAATTGACTATTTATAGAAAATTTTTCGAAAATTGACTATTTATAAGAAATTTTTCGAAAATTGACTATTTATAGGAAATTTTTCGAAAATTGACTATTTATAGAAAATTTTTCGAAAATTGACTATTTATAGGAAATTTTTTCGAAAATTGACTATTTATAGGACATTTTTTTTTCGAAAATTGACTATTTATAGGAAATTTTTTCGAAAATTGACTATTTATAGGAAATTTTTCGAAAATTGACTATTTATAGGAAATTTTTCGAAAATTGACTATTTCTAGGAAATTTTTCAAAAATTAACTATTTATAGGAAATTTTTCGAAAATTGACTATTTGTAGGAAAATTTTTTGAAAATTGACTGTTTATAGGGAATTTTTCGAAAATTGACTATTTCTAGAAAATTTTTCGAAAATTGACTATAGGAAATTTGTCGAAAATTGACTATAGGAAATTTGTCGAAAATTGACTATTTATAGGAAATTTTTCAAAAATTGACTATTTATAGGAAATTTGTCAAAAATTGACTATTTATAGGAAATTTTTTAAAAATTGACTATTTATAGGAAATTTTTCAAAAATTAACTATTTACAGGAAATTTTTCAAAAATTGACTATTTATAGGAAATTTTTCGAAAATTGACTATTTATAGGAAATTTTTCGAAAATTGACTATTTATAGGAAATTTTTCGAAAATTGACTATTTATAGAATATTGAGGAAATTTTTCGAAAATTTACTATTTTTAGGAAATTTTTTCGAAAATTGACTATTTATAGGAAATTTTTCGAAAATTGACTATAGGAAATTTGTCGAAAATTGACTATTCATAGGAAATTTTTCAAAAATTGACTATTTATAGGAAATTTTTCGAAAATTGACTATTTATAGGAAATTTTTCGAAAATTGACTATTTATAGGAAAATTTTCGAAAATTGACTATTTTTAGGAAATTTTTCGAAAATTGACTATTTCTAGGAAATTTTTCAAAAATTAACTATTTATAGGAAATTTTTCGAAAATTGACTATTTATAGAAAATTTTTCGAAAATTGACTATTTATAGGAAATTTTTTCGAAAATTGACTATTTATAAGAAAATTTTTCGAAAATTGACTATTTATAGGAAATTTTTCGAAAATCGACTATTTATAGGAAATTTTTCGAAAATTGACTATTTATAGAAAATTTTTCGAAAATTGACTATAGGAAATTTGTCGAAAATTGACTATTTATAGGAAATTTTTCAAAAATTGACTATTTATAGGAAATTTTTCGAAAATTGACTATTTATAGGAAATTTTTCGAAAATTGACTATTTATAGGAAATTTTTCGAAAATTGACTATTTATAGGAAAATTTTCGAAAATTGACTATTTATAGAATATTGAGGAAATTTTTCGAAAATTGACTATTTTTAGGAAATTTTTCGAAAATAGACTATTTATAGGAAATTCTTAGTTTAGCTAAATTTTAGGACAGAGTAAATTATTAAAATAATTATTTATTCAAATATTAGTCTATAAGATTTTTTCAAAATAAATTTTAATGAAGCCAATTTATACAATATTTAATTTTTTTTTCCAAAATTAACACAATTTTCTTTCATTAGTGTTTATTTATTTAATATTTACTGCTAATATTTATATTTGCAAAATTTTTTTTTAAATATTCTAAATATGTCAATAAACTAAAGCAATTTATAGCAATATTTGCCATAAATTTTCACATTTTATTGTCAAAGTGGCCTAAGTCAAGTTAAGATTTTTAAAACATTTATTGCTGAAATGATATTCCAAAACATTAGAACAAGAATAAAATAAGCTTGAGCTTAACATAATTTAAAATATTTTTAGTTTTCTTAACTTGACTTAATCGCTTTTGTCATAACCACAATTTGCAATTAATGTTCGGTGCCTGCATTGAAATAAAAATATCTGTAGAACTTAAATTATTTATTTATTTAAATTTTTTCCGCTAAAATGGCTGTGGGTGCCTTATGAATGCAATTGTTTAAAAGTTGCTTATGACAGCCTAATAATTGACAGGTCTCCACTGCATTTTGTTTATATATAAAAAGTAATAAAAGATAAATATTGCAACACAAATTATAATTGCTTAAAATTCAATAAATTTTTGCACTAATTGGCTTTAAAGCGAAATTTTGTGAATGATAAATGTTTAACATATTTAACACATTTTTATGGGAAATTAAAAAAAAATAATTTATAGGAAATTTTTAAAAAATTTATTATTTTTATAGAAGCTTTTTCAAAAATTTTCTATATGTAGTTAATATTCCAAAAATTTCCTGTGGGTAAACAATTTTCGAAAAATTTCCTATAAATAGTCAATTTTCAAAAAATTTAATATAAAAAGTAAATTTTCAAAAAATTTCCGTTAATAGGAAATTTTCAAAAAATTTCCCATAAAAAGTCTATTTTCGAAAAATTTCCCATAAATTTCCTATAAATGGTCAATTTTTGAAAAATTTCCTATAAAAAGTTAATTTTTGAAAAATTTCCTATATAAAGTTAATTTTCGAAAAATTTCCTATAAAATGTCAATTTTCGAAAAATTTCCTATAAGTAGTTCCTATTAATAGTCAGTTTTCGAAACATTTCCTATAAATAGTCAATTTTTGAAAAATTTCCTATAAATAGTCAATTTTCTAAAAATTTTCTATAAATATCAATTTTCAAAAAAAAAAAAAAAAATGTCCTAAAATAGTAATTTTCTAAAAATTTCTTAGAAATAGTAAATTTTCTTGAAATTTCCTATAATTAAACAATTTTCGAAAAATTTCCTATAAATAGTAAATTTTTGAGAAATTTCCTATAAATAGTGAGTTTTTGAAAAATTTTCTATAAATAGTGAATTTTCGAAAAATTTCTTATAAATAGTGAATTTTCGAAAAATTGCCTATAAATAGTCAATTTTCGAAAAATAGCCCATAAATAGCAAATTTTCGAAAAATAGCCTTTAAATAGTCAATTTTCTCAAAATTTTCCTTTAAAAAGTCAATTTTCGAAAAATTTCGTATAAGTAGTCAATGTTCGAAAAATTTCCTATAAATAGAAAATTTTCGAAAAATTTCCTATAAAAAGTAAATTTTCGAAAAATTTTTTATAAATAGTCAATTTTCGAAAAATTTCTTGTAAATAGTCAATTTTCGAAAAATTTCCTATAAATAGTAAATTTTCGAAAAATTTCGTATAAAAGTAAATTTTCAAAAAATTTCCTATAAATAGTAAATTTTCTAAAATTTTCTTAGAAATAGTAAATTTTCTTGAAATTTGCTATAATAAAACAATTTTCGAAAAATTTCCTATAAATTTTTGAAAAATTTCCTAAAAATAGTAAATTTTCGAAAAATTTTTTATAAATAGTCAATTATAAATAGTCAATTTTGAAAAATTTCCTATAAATAGTCAATTTTCGTAAAATTTCCTATAAATAGTCAATTTTCGAAAAATTTCTTGTAAATAGTCAATTTTCGAAAAATTTCTTATAAATAGTAAATTTTCGAAAAATTTTCTTATAAATAGTCAATTTTCGAAAAACTTCCTATAAATAGTCAATTTTCGAAAAATTTCTTATAAATTTTCGAAAAATTTCTTATAAATAGTCAATTTTTGAAAAATTTCCTATTAATAGTAAATTTTCAAAAAATTTTCTATAAATAGTCAATTTTGAAAAATTTCCTATAAATAGTCAATTTTCGAAAAATTTCCTAGAAAAAGTCTATTTTCGAAAAATTTTCTATAAATAGTCAATTTTTAAAAAATTTAATATAAAAGTAAATATTCAAAAAATTTCCGTTAATTGGAAATTTTCGAAAAATTTCCTATAATTAAATAGTTTTCTAGAAATTGTAACTTTTCGAAATATTTCCTATAGATATAAAATTTTCGAAAAATTTCCTATAAATAGACAATTTTCGAAAAATTTTCTATAAATAGTCAATTTTCAAAAAATCTCCTATAAATAATCAACTTTTCAAAAATTTCCTATAAATAGTCAATTTTTGAAAAATTTCCTATAAATAGTAAATTTTTGAAAAATTTCCTATAAATAGTCAATTTTTGAAAAATTTCCTATAAATAGTCAATTTTTGAAAAATTTCCTATAAATATTAAATTTTCGAAAAATTTCCTATAAATAGTCAATTTTCGTAAAATTTCCTATAAATAGCCAATTTTCAAAAAATTATTTATAGGAAATTTTTCGAAAATTGACTATTTATAGGAAATTTTTCGAAAAATTTCTTAAAATTTGTTAAAAATATTCAAATTTCGAAAAATATTTTATAGAAAATTTTTCAAAAAATTCTTTTTTTTTTATAAGAAATTAAAAAAAATCCTATTTTTAGTAGCAAATTTTTCAAAAAATTCCTATTAATTTTAGGAAATTTTTCAAAAATTTCTTATTTTTATAGGAAGTTTTTAAAAAATTTCCTATTTTTAGTGATTCTTGCTGACTTCCTGTGAAAATTAATGGCTTTTATGTGTGCGAGTATAAGTTTTATATTACTTCCGTTACCCAAAAACCCACATCCTCTTTGCGTTACCACGACAAAATAAATAACAGCACTTACATGTATGAGTATAACAATAAATTGAATAAAATACAAAATCAACTCTTTTAACAATATCTCCTAGGAATACTTTACTTCTTTCAATTTAAACTTTTTAAAAATTACAGGAAAATTACTTGCGTGTCTCTCTTCCCTCTGTCTGTCTCACTACATCTTTCAATTTAAGTAACGTGTTAAATGTTATTTAAATGCCCTTGTATGTGTGTATTATGCATGTATGTGTCTCACATATTCATTTTACCTCTTTAAGGATTTGCTCGTTTTTCATTTGATAACATCTGAATCTAATGATGTGATTTAAGTCACTTTATACAGATTCCATCACATTCTTACCCTCATCCTTTCATTCCACTCCTTTTCTTTGGCACCCTAAAACTAGACTTCAGTCTTACTTAATATTTCCCGTGTTTTGGGCTGCCAAAATTCTCACAGTATTTCTATAAAATATTCTCATGTATTTTTTTTTTTTTTGTAGTAGATATAACTCTAGCAAATTTCTAAACGTTTTTTCTACTAATAAATAATGGAAGATTGTAGGGGAATACGTTTTGAGATTGTTGTGAGAATTTTTGTGTAAACCCCAATCAAGACGTGTGATATTTTTGAAAGCAGTAAAAAAAGGTTATAATTTTTTATTTAATGTCTTAAAATCTCTATTTGTCTAATATTTGGTTTAGTTGGGAAAAGGTTAGACACAGATTTTAGATTCATTATAAACATTTAAATGTTTGCCTCTTTTGAATTTAGTATCACGATATATCATTTGTTATGTTAAATGTTAGAAATAATGACTTGAGGTTATAGGCTTAAGGAAAGATTGTGGTTGATGAGATTTTTACAAGGATAAAATATTCTACGCTTTTAAATTGGGTCAAAAGTGGAAAGGGTTTCTTATTAATTTAATTCAAAATTTTGTATCAAAATTTTATTTAAGCCTTAAATTTTGAAAATTTACAATTTATGGGAAATTTTAAGAAAATTTATTTTTTATAGAAAATTGTTCGAAAATTGACTATTTATAGGAAATTTTTAAAATTTTTTTTCGAAAATTGACTATTAATAGGTAATTTTTCGAACATAGACTATTTATAAGAAAATTTTAAGAAAATTTGCTATTTATAGGAAATTTTTCAAAAACAGACTATTTATAGAAAATTTTAAGAAAATTTACTTTTATAGGAAATTTTTCGAAAATTAACTATTTCTAGGAAATTTTTCGAAATTGACTATTTATTTAAAATTTTTCGAACATAGACTATTTATAGAAAATGTACTTTTTAAAGAAAATTTTTCGAAAATATACTATTTCTTGGAAATTTTTCGAAATTGACTATTTATAGGAAAATTTTCGAACATAGACAATTTATAGGAAATTTTAAGAATTTTTTTTTCGAAAATTGACTATTTATAAGAAATTTTTTGAAAATTTACTTTTTTATAGAAAATTTTTCGAAAATTGTTTAATTATAGGAAATTTGTCGAAAATTAACTGTTTATGGAAATTTTTCCAAAATTGAGTATTTATAGGAAATTTTTTCGAAATTCTACTATTTATAGGAAATTTTTTCGAAATTCTACTATTTATAGGAAATTTTTCGAAAATTGACTATTTTTAGGAAGTTTTTCGAAAATTTACTATATATAGGAA